>OZ026818.1:6934934-7074600 GCA_964023185.1 Macaria liturata | reverse complement strand
ACCCGAAGTCTGCGGGCTCGAATCCCGGGGTGTGGGCGGAGACGCGGCTTTCGATGACCCTGGAATTCATCATACACCAACGTTAGGAACCGCCGTAGATTTGGGAGATAGATTTATAAAATCCTCCCGCACCTACCTGATATATAACCCTTTTAATAACACCAGGAGTGCGTGCAGCAGCACACGAGGAGTGTGCGCAGCAGCGCACCAGGAGTGCGCGCAGCAGCACACCAGGAGTGCGCGCAGCAGCGCACCAGGAGTGCGCGCAGCAGCGCAGCAGGAGTGCGCGCAGCAGCGCACCAGGAGTGCGCGCAACAGCGCATGGGGAGTGCGCGCAACAGTGCACGAGGAGTGTGCGTAGCAGCGCACCAGGAGTGCGCACAGCGGCGCACCAGGAGTGCGCGCAGCAGCGCACCAGGAGTGCGCGCAACAGCATACGAGGAGCGCAAGCAGCATCAAACGAGGAGCGCGCGCAGCAGCGCACCAGGAGTGCACGCAACAGCACACGAGGAGCGTGCACAGCAGCGCACCTAGAGTGCGCGCAGTAGCGCACCAGGCGGGCGCGCAACAGCACACGAAGAGTGCGCGTAAGCCCCTGGTCTTGGATCTTAACATTCAGTGCCTTCACCATCATTACCGTTTTCTGAGGACAAAGGCAAAAATTATTCAAAAAACCCACTGTATGTAACCGTAACCAAGTATCGTTAATTTGTTAGTTTTTGTTTATCAAACAAGACTACTCGTCCTTCTCAAACATCCAATCCACGAGCTGGCCAATGCTCACGGATTAAAAGTTCAAAATGGAATATGTTACAAACATGCAATAAACCTCGGTATGGGCCCCTACAGAGGGAAAACTGCACACAACAAATCTAGGTCACGATCAGAATCTCATTAACAAAAACGAAATGAGGGCAGCGTCAACTCGGGACTCGAAATAAAAATGGACAGATCTTACTTTGGAAATATGTCTTTGTCCGTAGCAGGCTCACTGAACCGCTCGGATCTCCAACCCGACGCGCTGGGGGAAGTTCACGAGCTGATGTCGTCAGCACCGAGCAGGAAACATGGAACACCCTGCGGCGTCTGGTCTCGTACCCGAAGTCTGCGGGCTCGAATCCCGGGGTGTGGGCGGAGACGCGGCTTTCGATGACCCTGGAATTCATCAAACACCAACAGTAGGAACCGCCGTAGATTTGGGAGATAGATTTATAAAATCCTCCCGCACCTACCTGATATATAACCCTTTTAATAACACCAGGAGTGCGTGCAGCAGCACACGAGGAGTGTGCGCAGCAGCGCACCAGGAGTGCGCGCAGCAGCACACCAGGAGTGCGCGCAGCAGCACACCAGGAGTGCGCGCAGCAGCGCACCAGGAGTGCGCGCAGCAGCGCAGCAGGAGTGCGCGCAGCAGCGCACCAGGAGTGCGCGCAACAGCGCATGGGGAGTGCGCGCAACAGCGCATGGGGAGTGCGCGCAACAGTGCACGAGGAGTGTGCGTAGCAGCGCACCAGGAGTGCGCACAGCGGCGCACCAGGAGTGCGCGCAGCAGCGCACCAGGAGTGCGCGCAACAGCATACGAGGAGCGCGCGCAGCATCAAACGAGGAGCGCGCGCAGCATCAAACGAGGAGCGCGCGCAGCATCAAACGAGGAGCGCGCGCAGCAGCGCACCAGGAGTGCGCGCAACAGCACACGAGGAGCGCGCGCAGCAGCGCACCTGGAGTGCGCGCAGTAGCGCACCAGGCGGGCGCGCAACAGCACACGAAGAGTGCGCGTAAGCCCCTGGTCTTGGATCTAAACATTCAGTGCCTTCACCATCATTACCGTTTTCTGAGGACAAAGGCAAAAATTATTCAAAAAACCCACTGTATGTAACCGTAACCAAGTACCGTTAATTTGTTAGTTTTTGTTTATCAAACAAGACTACTCGTCCTTCTCAAACATCCAATCCACGAGCTGGCCAATGCTCACGGATTAAAAGTTCAAAATGGAATATGTTACAAACATGCAATAAACCTCGGTATGGGCCCCTACAGAGGGAAAACTGCACACAACAAATCAAGGTCACGATCAGAATCTCATTAACAAAAACGAAATGAGGGTAGCGTCAACTCGGGACTCGAAATAAAAATGGACAGATCTTACTTTGGAAATATGTCTTTGGCCGTAGCAGGCTCACTGAACCGCTCGGATCTCCAACCCGACGCGCTGGGGGAAGTTCACGAGCTGATGTCGTCAGCACCGAGCAGGAAACATGGAACACCCTGCGGCGTCTGGTCTCGTACCCGAAGTCTGCGGGCTCGAATCCCGGGGTGTGGGCGGAGACGCGGCTTTCGATGACCCTGGAATTCATCATACACCAACGTTAGGAACCGCCGTAAATTTGGGAGATAGATTTATAAAATCCTCCCGCACCTACCTGATATATAACCCTTTTAATAACACCAGGAGTGCGCGCAAAAGCGCACCAGGAGTGCGCGCAAAAGCGCACCAGGAGTGCGCGCAGCAGCGCACCAGGAGTGCGCGCAGCAGCGCACCAGGAGTGCGCGCAGCAGCGCACCAGGAGTGCGCGCAGCAGCGCACCAGGAGCGCGCGCAGCAGCGCACCAGGAGTGCGCGCAGCAGCACACGAAGAGTGCGCGCAGCAGCGCACCTGGAGTGCGCGCAGTAGCGCACCAGGCTGGCGCGCAACAGCACACGAAGAGTGCGCGTAAGCCCCTGGTCTTGGATCTAAACATTCAGTGCCTTCACCATCATTACCGTTTTCTGAGGACAAAAGCAAAAATTATTCAAAAAACCCACTGTATGTAACCGTAACCAAGTACCGTTAATTTGTTAGTTTTTGTTAATCAAACAAGACTACTCGTCCTTCTTAAACATCCAATCCACGAGCTGGCCAATGCTCACGGATTAAAAGTTCAAAATGGAATATGTTACAAACATGCAATAAACCTCGGTATGGGCCCCTACCGAGGGAAAACTGCACACAACAAATCTAGGTCACGATCAGAATCTCATTAACAAAAACGAAATGAGGGTAGCGTCAACTCGGGACTCGAAATAAAAATGGACAGATCTTACTTTGGAAATATGTCTTTGTCCGTAGCAGGCTCACTGAACCGCTCGGATCTCCAACCCGACGCGCTGGTGGAAGTTCACGAGCTGATGTCGTCAGCACCGAGCAGGAAACATGGAACACCCTGCGGCGTCTGGTCTCGTACCCGAAGTCTGCGGGCTCGAATCCCGGGGTGTGGGCGGAGACGCGGCTTTCGATGACCCTGGAATTCATCATACACCAACGTTAGGAACCGCCGTAGATTTGGGAGATAGATTTACAAAATCCTCCCGCACCTACCTGATATATAACCCTTTTAATAACACCAGGAGTGCGCGCAATAGCGCACGAGGAGTGCGTGCAGCAGCGCACCAGGAGTGCGCGCAGCAGCGCATCAGGACTGCGCGCAGCAGCACACCAGGAGTGCGCGCAGCAGCGCACCAGGAGTGCGCGCAACAGCACACGAGTAGCGCGCGCAGCAGCGCACCGGGAGTGCGCGCAGTAGCGCACCAGGCGGGCGCGCAACAGCACACGAAGAGTGCGCGTAAGCCCCTGGTCTTGGATCTAAACATTCAGTGCCTTCACCATCATTATCGTTTTCTGAGGACAAAGGCAAAAATTATTCAAAAAACCCACTGTATGTAACCGTAACCAAGTACCTACCGTTAATTTGTTAGCTTTTATTAATCAAACAAGACTACTCGTCCTTCTCAAACATCCAATCCACGAGCTGGCCAATGCTCACGGATTAAAAGTTCAAAATGGAATATGTTACAAACATGCAATAAACCTCGGTATGGGCCCCTACCGAGGGAAAACTACACACAACAAATCTAGGTCACGATCAGAATCTCATTAACAAAAACGAAATGAGGGTAGCGTCAACTCGGGACTCGAAATAAAAATGGACAGATCTTACTTTGGAAATATGTCTTTGTCCGTAGCAGGCTCACTGAACCGCTCGGATCTCCAACCCGACGCGCTGGGGGAAGTTCACGAGCTGATGTCGTCAGCACCGAGCAGGAAACATGGAACACCCTGCGGCGTCTGGTCTCGTACCCGAAGTCTGCGGGCTCGAATCCCGGGGTGTGGGCGGAGACGCGGCTTTCGATGACCCTGGAATTCATCATACACCAACGTTAGGAACCGCCGTAGATTTGGGAGATAGATTTATAAAATCCTCCCGCACCTACCTGATATATAACCCTTTTAATAACACCAGGAGTGCGTGCAGCAGCACGCGAGGAGTGTGCGCAGCAGCGCACCAGGAGTGCGCGCAGCAGCGCACCAGGAGTGCGCGCAGCAGCGCACCAGGAGTGCGCGCAGCAGCGCACCAGGAGTGCGCGCAGCAGCGCACCAGGAGTGCGCGCAGCAGCGCACCAGGAGTGCGCGCAGCAGCGCACCAGGAGTGCGCGCAGCAGCGCACCAGGAGTGCGCGCAGCAGCGCACCAGGAGTGCGCGCAGCAGCGCACCAGGAGTGCGCGCAACAGCGCATGGGGAGTGCGCGCAACAGTGCACGAGGAGTGTGCGTAGCGGCGCACCAGGAGTGCGCACAGCGGCGCACCAGGAGTGCGCGCAGCAGCGCACCAGGAGTGCGCGCAACAGCGTACGAGGAGCGCGCGCAGCATCAAACGAGGAGCGCGCGCAGCAGCGCACCAGGAGTGCGCGCAACAGCACACGAGGAGCGCGCGCAGCAGCGCACCTGGAGTGCGCGCAGTAGCGCACCAGGCGGGCGCGCAACAGCACACGAAGAGTGCTTGTAAGCCCCTGGTCTTGGATCTAAACATTCAGTGCCTTCACCATCATTACCGTTTTCTGAGGACAAAGGCAAAAATTATTCAAAAAACCCACTGTATGTAACCGTAACCAAGTACCGTTAATTTGTTAGTTTTTGTTTATCAAACAAGACTACTCGTCCTTCTCAAACATCCAATCCACGAGCTGGCCAATGCTCACGGATTAAAAGTTCAAAATGGAATATGTTACAAACATGCAATAAACCTCGGTATGGGCCCCTACAGAGGGAAAACTGCACACAACAAATCTAGGTCACGATCAGAATCTCATTAACAAAAACGAAATGAGGGTAGCGTCAACTCGGGACTCGAAATAAAAATGGACAGATCATACTTTGGAAATATGTCTTTGTCCGTAGCAGGCTCACTGAACCGCTCGGATCTCCAACCCGACGCGCTGGGGGAAGTTCACGAGCTGATGTCGTCAGCACCGAGCAGGAAACATGGAACACCCTGCGGCGTCTGGTCTCGTACCCGAAGTCTGCGGGCTCGAATCCCGGGGTGTGGGCGGAGACGCGGCTTTCGATGACCCTGGAATTCATCATACACCAACGTTAGGAACCGCCGTAAATTTGGGAGATAGATTTATAAAATCCTCCCGCACCTACCTGATATATAACCCTTTTAATAACACCAGGAGTGCGCGCAATAGCGCACGAGGAGTGCGCGCAGCAGCGCATCAGGACTGCGCGCAGCAGCACACCAGGAGTGCGTGCAGCAGCGCACCAGGAGTGCGCGCAGCAGCGCACCAGGAGTGCGCGCAGCAGCGCACCAGGAGTGCGCGCAGCAGCGCACCAGGAGTGCGCGCAGCAGCGCACCAGGAGTGCGCGCAGCAGCGCACCAGGAGTGCGCGCAACAGCACACGAGGAGCGCGCGCAGCAGCGCACCTGTCTTAATCATTGTAAATAATCACAGAGCAGATATTTAATATGTTAAATTAACATATTTTTAGATTGAAGTATTAATAAAAAAGAGGGTAGGCATAAGTGTTAAGATCTTTCCTGATCTTCGATCAATTATACGTAGATCACGCGTAAGCGCGCCAAAAGTAACCAAACTAAACAGTGCTTAAATCCACACTAAGCACTGTTTTGCCGTCAGTGACGCGTCGACCGTCAAGTGAAACAATGCCGAAGTGTGCTGTGAAAAGTTGCAAAAATAACACGCTTACAAAGAGAAAACAACATGGGATTTCGTATTTTCGGTAAGTTTTATACTTTTTACAAATACTTACAATGATTAATATTCGAAATAGTCCAGTTATCATCTTCAAATTAGTATTTCTAGAATTTAAATCCTATTGTATTTGCTTCGCAGTTGTCTCTTTCGCACGCATAATAGAGTTCGTTCGTTTCGTCAATGCCGTAGCGAAAACGCCATAAGGTGGTTAGGTCATTGTTGAAAACTAAATCTTAGCGTACTGCAATAAGGTTTATTATTATTAAAATATTTAAATGGCTTTGTGATACTAAAGTAATATGCATGACATGAATGTATATCTCAATAGGTACCTGTAGGCATAGTAAACTCAAGCCGCTTTTTTACGTTGTGTCACTACGGAATCTTGCATCTACGTATAATTGATCGAAGTTCCTGATATTAAAAACCTGTGCGGGTGCATTCTACAGAAGTAGGAACATTTCATAAGCAATAGAAAGGCTGCGCTGTGGGATGTGAGGGCTATATGCGGTTAGAGTGTACTTTACGGGACGCCAAAAATATGTTTTTTTTTTTTGATAGGTCATTGACCTTTGACCCCGGGAATCATGTTACGAGTCAAGGTCAATGACCCGAGGTCAAATATCAATGACCTTTAAAAAAATCTCGAACCACACGGAACTACGGGGTCATTGACCCTGACTCGCAATAATGATGCACATGATGCACATGATGCACATGATGCACACACACACACACACACACACACACACACACACACACACACACACACACACACACACACACACACACACACACACACACACACACACACACACACACACACACACACACACACACACACACACACACACACACACACACACACACACACACACACACACACACACACACACACACACACACACACACACACACACACACACACACACACACACACACACACACACACACACACACACACACACACACACACACACACACACACACACACACACACACACACACACACACACACACACACACACACACACACACACACACACACACACACACACACACACACACACACACACACACACACACACACACACACACACACACACACACACACACACACACACACACACACACACACACACACACACACACACACACACACACACACACACACACACAAATATAATTTACGAAAGAGATATATTAAAATGCACTTCATGCGCAACAAACTACCACTATGCATGCCTGAATATTACATCACCTTACTACCTCGACAATATGTTCGAACTAAAGAAATCATGGAAATGTCCTCCTTGCTCTAATGTATCTCGAAGAAATAGGAACGACGACACCCCTGTACGACAACAATACCCTTCCCCAAGTATGAATGACACTTCGATGATGTTTGACGAATCGACTACAGAAGATACTCTAAATAATGCACAGGTTTCTACTAACAACCAGAACTACATATATAAGACTCCCCCAAACAAGACGCCTACAACTAACTTAGAAAATAGAGACATACTACAACAAATAAGTAAAATTTTGGAAGTAAAACTTGAAGAAAATAGGAGGTCAATGTTAAGCGACCTAACCAAAAAAATGGATGAAAAAATAGAATATATGACTAACAAATTATATACAGAAATGACAAAGAAAACGGATGACATACAAAAAGACCAGACTACAATGAAGATGGATATCGACAACACAAATAAAAAAATAGAATCCTTATATTTAGAGAACAAAAAGCTTCAGGAAGAAATTAAACAATTAAAAGATATTGTACAGGCATCAAACCAACAACAGAGCACAGACAACAGCAAAAAAATAGTCCTCTTTGGTCTAAATGAACCAGACTACGAAACCGAGCAGAAATTATATTATCAAATAACATCAATATTTCAAAACTTAATGAACGTCGACCTAACAGGCTATATAGAAACCCTGACCAGAATCGGTAGAAAAAACCAACCTCGAAGACCTATAGTTATTGAGCTTCTGAGCAAACAAATGACTAAATATATACTATGTAATAGCCAACTACTTAGAAATTCAGGCCTATCTATCTCTGAATACCTCGACAGAAATACCCTACAACACAGAAAAATATTACATGCGCAAGTTAAAGCCGCCCGAAATGACGGTCATCGAGCCACTATTAGAAATAACAAGCTACAAATCGACGGACACATTGTTGATTCATACCTACCAGCGCCGCAGACAAGACCCCCGCAGCGGGGCTCGTACGCCGCAGCCCTGACGTCACACTCACGCACTGTTTCTTCTACACTGCCTAACAACACCCTCAGAGATAGCACAATAACAAACACTACAAATACTCAGACATTTCGTCAATAGATCCACAGACTTTCATCTAATTGTTCAAAATATGCAGAGCCTATATGGGAAACGCGTCACCGTGAAATCTTTTCTAGAAGATAATTATTCAACTGTGCACGCGTTATGTGCAACAGAAACGTGGCTATCGGACGCCAAACACGAACTGATCGAGTGGATATAATAAGGCAGCCGCATTTTGCAGACAACTTCGCAAAGGAGGAGGTACCATAATATTGTTACGGGACGATTTCGAGTACACGGAGATTCAAGAAATACGCGATCTATCTGTTGAATACTGTGTCGAAATGTGCGCGCTAATAGTAAACAAGCTTAATGTCTTGATAGTTATTGTATATTGGAATGACAAGCGATCCGATTTATTCTTTAAGAGATTCAACAAAGTGGTAACATTACTTCATAAAAACTATAATAAATATGACATTTTAATAGCCGGAGATTTTAACATAGATATTTTGAAGAAAAGTACAGAGTCAGTCAAACTTTTAACACTTTTAAGAGAAAAAAGTTTTATATCGTTAGTAAATGAACCTACTCATATAACTATTACCGCGGCGACATGTATTGACCTAGCATTTGCAAATCGGTGTAAACATAAACTAGAAGTACCTATTGGTAAAAGAGTTTGGGTTTTCAGACCATCTAGGTATATCAATAAGACTAAAAAATGCATTGAAAAAGAAATCTCTCAATACTTGGACAACAGAAAAAAAAAATTTATAATAAAGTAAACATGGACAATTTTAAAACAGAACTCAAACAAATCAAATGGTTAGAAATTTTAAATATTAATGCCCCCGTAAACGAAAATTACACAAAATTTAGTAGTATCTTATCTGACTTATTAAATAAACATATTCCAAAAAAGATAATTAAAATAAAAACTAATAAAAAAACTAGTTGGTTGAGTAAAGGAATAAGAACTTCATGTAAAAATAAAAGACTTTTAAGGCCCATTGTCAACTATTTCAAAAACACAGTATTGACAAAATTCTATAAATCCTATGTTAAAACTCTAAAAAAAGTAGTACTAAAATCTAAACGAAACCATTTCATTCGTGCTATGAAGAAATCGGATAATAAAACCAAATGTATGTGGAAAATAATTAAAGAAAGGACAAATAAAATTTCAAAAAAAAGTAAAGTAAACACTAAACTAAAAATAGACAATAAAATCATAACCGAGAGTGCGGAAGTAGCGAATGAATTTAACAAGTTTTTTGCGAGTGTAGGCGCGGGGGGCGGGGGGGCGCGCGGCCGGCCGCCGCTCACTCGCACGCACAACACTATGTTCCTTAGTCCGGCCGAACCCTTAGAGATCTACAACGCCATAAAAAACCTTAAATCTAAATATAGCTTTGGGATAGACGAAATTCCCCCCACACTTGTAAAAAAATGTGCCGACGAACTGACGTTACCATATTATATACTAATTAACCAATCTTTTAATGAAGGTGTATTCCCTGACCTACTAAAAATTGCTTTAGTGAAACCGATACACAAAAAATTATCTAAAACAAATCCTAATAACTATAGGCCGATAGCATTATTACCTACGTCCTCAAAGATATTCGAAAAAGTAATGCAAAAACGCTTAAATTCATTCTGCGAAAAATACAAAATCTTTGATGAAGCTCAAAACGGTTTCCGAAAAAACCGATCTACAGTTTTAGCGGTATTTAAATACGTCCAAGAAATCTTAAACATAATTGACAGTAAAAAATATGCAGTAGGTATCTTAATTGACATGACAAAAGCATACGATAAAATTCAATTTAATATACTATTAGACAAACTATACAATATAGGGATACGTGGTGTTACTTACGACTGGTTTAAATCATACCTAGAAAACCGCAAACAATACGTAGAAATAGAAAACTTTGATGACGCAACGGGAGCTATAACGACTGTGAGATCTACACCTATAACGATAAATAATTCAATTCCTCAGGGATCGGTTTTGGGATGTATACTTTTTTTAATATATATTAATGACTTACCTAAAATAATTAACGAATCCTGTGTTCTTTTCGCGGACGATTTATCCTTATTGACATCTTTTACTCATAATAATAATTTAAATAATCAACTGACTGACATATTCAATAATATAGGTAATTAGCTGGATGACCGACCACAACCTTGACATTAACTTTTCCAAAACTAAATTAATTCAATTCAGACCCCACTGGGGAATTTTTTATACAAAAAATATCCTACTATAGCGGTGCTGATTCTGTACTTGGATGGAAAGAGATATAAGGGGTATGATGACAAAGAAAAATATAAGGCCAGGGTTTATGTCGGCGATCTTTTGGCAAAACAGACTTAGCAAAGAAACTCACCTACGTGGCTCGCGCAGCGTGAAGACGAGATGGATCCTGGTTGGAGCTCGGACAGCAGGTCCCAGGTGTGGCTGACAGGAGCGCGCGTGAGGCTGGTCTCCGTTGTCAAAGAGGTGCTTGTCGCTTCTGGACACTGATGCCGAGACGACGGACTCTGGCGCGATCGCGTGGTATGGGTTTGATATTTTGAAGGAAGTTTGACACGGCCCACGGTGTGTGTCCGCGCGGTGCGGTGCGGTTGAGGGAACTGGTCAAGGCTGGTTGACCAAGTTTGGAGGACGTGCGGGTGCGAGACAGATATATGCTATCTCGCTTACGCTTGAGCACACGAGTTCATTTCTTTGCATGCATCAATTTCACCAAAAAAAAGTAACATCCCCCCGGCCTTCAGGAGTTGTGAGCTCCTGAACTAGAATATGAAAATGCGGGAAAAGTAAATAGGAATGAGGGAAAACGAGGTTGATTTCACGATGTGGGAAAATAATATATGCTATAAAATATATACGTATACATATGTACAATAATTGAATGTCAGATAATAGTCTACTGAGTGGGTAAAACGCAAAGTTTCACCACGGGACGGACATAAGTACCGTTTTGTGTACGCACTTTGACGACGCGGGTTACTCCGTCTGATGCGGGCATTACTTCTTCAATAACACCAAGAGGCCATTGAAGAGGCGGTGAATTATCAGTTTTTAAGAGAACTATTGTTCCTTTGGTTACCGGAATTGTTTTAGTATTCCACTTGACGCGAGATTGAAGAGTGTTTAGATATTCACGCTTCCATCGTTGCCAGTATCTTTGAACGACATCGTCTACCAGTCGTTTACTTCTAACCAGATCTACGGTATCTAAACGTGGGTCTAGGTGAAAAGTGTCCAAAGGAAGTTGGTTCAAAAAATGTGCGGGAGTCAGAGCCTGTGGCTCTGCGGGGTCGCAGCTTAAAGCTGTCAGCGGACGGGAATTCATAACAGCTTCTACTTGAGCAAGGACAGTTATAAATTCTTCATATGTGAGCGTAGTATCGCGAATGGCGCGGCGAAGATGTGTTTTCATGACGCGGATTTGGCTTTCCCAGCACCCACCGAAATGACTAGCGGAGGGCGGATTTAGGTGCCAGGTAATTCCGTTATACGTTGCTTCTTGGTTGAACGCGTTTTGATAAGTTTTAGATCGTAGAAAATCCTTAACTTCCTTAAACTGATTTCGCGCGGCCGTGAAATTAGTGCCATTGTCTGAAAACAATGACAAAATTTTACCTCGTCGAGATATAAATCGTCGGAATGCCCGTAAGAAAGAGTCTGTACTTAGAGAAACAGCCGCTTCTAGATGTACAGCTCTGGTTTGTAGGCAGGTAAATATGCATACATACGCTTTCTCTTTCCGTGCTCCACGATAACGACTGATTAAAATCTCATAGGCTGCTGTACGCAGAGATACGCGGAAGCACCCATGGCCTTCTCGGACGCGTCAGCAAATCCGATCAAAAAAATGCGGGAGTCCGTTACAATACCAAGAAAGCGCGGGATTTTGAAATTTTGTAACTGTGGTAGCTCCGCGAGGAAACGGCTCCACGCCGTGCAAATAGCTTGCGGGGGTGTATCATCCCAATCAATTTTGGGTTCCGCGGCCCAAAGAGCCTTTATTAAAAGTTTGGCGTGTAGAATTACGGGCGCGCAGTAGCCATTTATGTCCCACAACTTAGCAATAGTTGAAAGCATCAATCGCTTAGTACATTTTACGTGCGGATTGAATTTGATGGAAATCGAAAATTCATCTACAGTAGGTGACCAAACTAAGCCTAAAAGTTTTAGGTTGTCTTCCCGATCAAACTCGACTTTCGAAGATAAGCGGTTATTTTCAGGTATCATTTTTAGTACTTCCGGTGAATTGCTCACAAACTTAACGAGGTCAAAACCGCCTCGTTTAAATAGCTCGATCAAGTCCAACGCGAGTTGAGCTCCTTGTTTGTGGCTACCTACAGACACTCCGAGGTCATCCATGTAAAGGTTACTACTAGCTACCTGTGACGCGAGAGGTAAATTTAATGACTCTGCGCTTGCGAGTTCCCTGACGGTGCGCATGGCTAAATAGGGCGAACATCGCAAGCCGAAACACACACGGTTGAAATGATAAAGGCGAGCGTAATCTTCATCGAATTTGTATAGAATGTTCAAAAACCTACGATCTTCCTCGCGAACCCCAATCGCTAGGAACATCTGTTTTATGTCTGCGGTCAAGGCGACCGAAAATAAGCGGAATTTTAAAATAATTGCAACTAAATCGGTCTGTAAATTTGGACCTGAATGTAATATGTCGTTAAGAGAGATCCCATTGTCACAGATTTGACTAGCGTTTAGAACGATGCGAAGCGGTTTGCCCTCTCTTAAGACGGCGTGATGCGGTATGATATAATGCGGACCGGTACAGGTTGAAGCGGGCGCGGGTGAAATAATCTGTTTGTCTAGATAATCTTTAATCGTTTTGTCATAATCGGTTTTTAAAGCGGGATTTGTTTTGAATTTGCGTTCTAAACTAGAAAAGCGTCGTGAGGCGATATTCATTGAATTACCCAGTAAAGAAGGCGGTTTTTGAAAGGGTAGTGCCACCACATACCTACCACACGAATCTCTTTGCACAGTTTCAGTGAAAAACGTTTCGCATAATTGTTCACTCTTGGATAAATATTGATGTTGTGGTACGGCCTCTAATTCCAGGATTTTTTTCATTAAACTTTCAAGCGAGTTTTGAGATGATTCTTGGCGGGAAAAGAAACAAGAAGAAGAATCATTTTTTGCAATAGGAAGGTTAGAAATCGAGCCCAGAATTACGTAACCAAAAACCGTTTCAAGTGCATCAGGTTTACCCGGCGGTCCCATTATTTTTCCTGCTTTCAGTATATTAGCAAAATGTTCCGAACCAATCAGAATATCTATTTCACTAGGTACATAAAATTCAGGATCGGCTAACTGTAATCCATTCAAATACTGGAGTGACGAGGCGTCGAATTCTGCGGAAGGCAAGTTACCGGAAATGGTTTTCATTACTTGCAACTCTAATGGCAGCGCGAACTGCTTATCACACCTAGATAATAAATTTATTGTAGCGGTTCCTAATGTAGGCTGGGAGGTGCCACCGATTCCGATTACGGATCCTGCGTTCTCCGTTTGATGTGTACGTATACCTACTCGCTTGCAAGCCCGTTTACTAATAAAGTTTTCTTCGCTGCCAGGATCAATAAGTATGCGAACTTGTTTAACTGAGCCATTAGCAAGTTGGACTTCAGCTAATGCGGTACCTAACAGCTTTTTATTATTTTTACGCGGGCGGTTATCTTCGGCGGACATATTACAAAACGAGGTAATCTTTGAAGCGGGTTCCTTAAGTGGTGCGGGCGGATTAGCAGAAAGCTCGTTATTATTTTGTACGGCGGCTCCCGGACTATATTTATCCGACTTATTAAAGTGTAGTAGCGTATGATGGGTCTTGCTTCCACAGCCAGAGAATTTGCAATATGCGTTGGATTTACAAGAGTTACCTTGGTGAGATAGACTCAGACACGAAACACACGCACGATTTTCTTTTACTTTATAATAACGTTCGCGGGGAGATAAAGCTTTGAATCTACCACAAAGATATAGATGTGTATGATCCATTTCACATAAAGGACACTGACGTCGAACAGCGGCGCTGACGTCACTAGCAACAAAAGCTCGCGACTTGTTCGAATTCGAATTTAGCGTCTTATCTTTATTATCAGCGGTTCGTGTCAATACTCTAATTCGATCGCGTAAAAAAACTACTAAGTCGTTGAACGAAGGAATTTCTGTACCTCGGCTTTGCATTTCGAATAGTTGCGCGGTTTCCTTATCTAGTCGTTTGATTAACGAATACATCATAACAAAATCATTTAAGTTAGGTATTTTTAAGTTATTCAATGCTTGAAGGGAGTTTGAAAAACGATCAACCAAGTACTCGAGATTGCCAGCGGTTGGTGTCGTTATTGGTTTGAGCGAAAATAATTGATCTAGGTAAGAGGTTGCTGCGTCTCGACTATTTTCAAAACGTTCTTTGAGATTGCGATAAATAGTTGCGTAATTTTCGGCAGAAGGAATAACTCCTGAATATATAGCTTTCGCTTTGCCTTTCAATTTACTTGTGAGATAAAACATGCGTTCTGTGTCGGTCAATGAGCTGTTTTTGTGTACAGCATTATCGAATGTCGCGTAAAACAATGGCCAATTTTTGAAATCACCGTCAAATTCAGGTATGTCTATCCTAGCCAATTTAAAAGTTGGGGACTGGTCCTCACTAAATTTCTGTGTGGGAGACGATGGGACAGAATGCGGTTCTACTTTAGAATGTTTGCGCTTTATGCGACAATATAAATCTTCCAGCGCCAACCATTGATTAAAATCTGGATCTGTCTTTGGGTCTAATTTTAGTGAAAGAGCATTTATTTCTTTAACACATTCGAAATAATTCTTACGAACTTCTTCCAGAGTTTCAATCGAACACAAGAAATCTTCCAATTTTTCATCATCAGTTAAATCTGCCCTTGACATATCATAAATAACTTGTATACGGCTAAAGAAAGCCTGCCTTTGCGATTCTAGAATCTTAAGTTTTTGTTCGTTCGCCGACGACATAGTGACGTTTGTATGTAGTTGTTAAGCGGCGCTAAAAATAAGTAGGTCAGAAGCAAAGTCAACAAAATGACCACGTTGGTGATCTTGCGGTAAATATAATAAGCGAGACAAATAATATAGGCTTAACACGGTCTTGTTAAGTGCGAACGAGACGGCGCGGCGGCCGCGGCACGGCGCGAGGCTCTCGCGAAGTTAAAAAATGCGGGTAGTTACGCATCGCTTAGTTGTCGCTGCCTACGCTGAATACGAACAGATAGATGTGACATAACAAAGGGATTGAATCCAATAAATTTCTAGCGGAGCGAGAACGAACAAATTTGTTATTATGAAAGGTGACGAATTGACTAGGTAAACGATGTAGAACAAAGTATGACAAAATCTAAATCAGATTATCACTTAGCGGTATAAAATGCGGTATAAGTAATAGCGGTTTACACAAAATAATTGAGTTTTATGATATTCAAAACTCGCGGCGTTGAACACAACATGTGTTTATAAATAAATGCGGTTAAATCGAACTCCAAACGCGTGCGGGTATAGCGGTATAGATATGCGGTGTGAAATAAGTACTAAATGCGGTTAAAGCGGTACAACAAAATATGTTGTTTTATAATATATGCGGTGTGAACGAAACACAAACTGCGTGATTCGATTTAATGCGGTATAAATATGCGGTGTGAAATAAGTACTAAATGCGGTTAAAGCGGTACAACAAAATATGTTGTTTTATAATATATGCGGTGTGAACGAAACACAAACTGCGTGATTCGATTTAATGCGGTATAAATATGCGGTGTGAAATAAGTACTAAATGCGGTTAAAGCGGTACAACAAAATATGTTGTTTTATAATATATGCGGTGTGAACGAAACACAAAATGTGTGATTCGGTGTAAAGCGGTATAAACCAAAGGAGTTCCCTTAATAACTTTGGTTTAAAGAATGCGGTAGATACGACACGAGTCAAATAGGTAGATACGCGACACACAAAGCGGCACTATTTGGTGCAATAGTTTTATTTAGAATATGATATGAGTATTTGTATGTGAATTAATGATGAACTATTGATATTGTAGGAAGGGTAATAAATACACAAGTTATAATACGAAAATATACACAAAACATACGTAATTAAACACTTTTGGAGGGTAGGTTAAGTACTGAGCGGGAGTAAAATATTTAAAAATTAGTAAAAGTACTTATCCGGTTCGTCGAAGGACCATAAAATGGGGAATTTTTTATACAAAAAATATCCTACTATAGCGGTGCTGATTCTGTACTTGGATGGAAAGAGATATAAGGGGTATGATGACAAAGAAAAATATAAGGCCAGGGTTTATGTCGGCGATCTTTTGGCAAAACAGACTTAGCAAAGAAACTCACCTACGTGGCTCGCGCAGCGTGAAGACGAGATGGATCCTGGTTGGAGCTCGGACAGCAGGTCCCAGGTGTGGCTGACAGGAGCGCGCGTGAGGCTGGTCTCCGTTGTCAAAGAGGTGCTTGTCGCTTCTGGACACTGATGCCGAGACGACGGACTCTGGCGCGATCGCGTGGTATGGGTTTGATATTTTGAAGGAAGTTTGACACGGCCCACGGTGTGTGTCCGCGCGGTGCGGTGCGGTTGAGGGAACTGGTCAAGGCTGGTTGACCAAGTTTGGAGGACGTGCGGGTGCGAGACAGATATATGCTATCTCGCTTACGCTTGAGCACACGAGTTCATTTCTTTGCATGCATCAATTTCACCAAAAAAAAGTAACACCCACCAAAGAACCCCTTTAGACATTAACTTCAAATACAATAATATGGAAATCCAATGCATCGATACGGCAACATTATTAGGCATAGAACTTGACTCACACATCAATTGGAAAAAACACGTTAAAAAAATTCAATCTAAACTATCCAGTTTCGCGTATGCGCTCAGAGAAGTACGACAAGCCACTGACCTTGACACTGCATTGTCAGCGTATTATGCGTATGCGTATTCGTGGCTCCGGTACGGCATCATCCTCTGGGGCAACAGTGTCGACGTAAATGATTTGTTCGTAGCTCAGAAAAAATGCATCCGTATTCTTGCTCAAATTAAAGCTCCAGACATATCAAAACCACAATTCCACAAAAAATATTTTATTGAATTTAGTATTTTGACTGTAGCATCAATATATATATATATGAGGCATGCTACTTTGTAATGAGACACCCAGAATATTTTATAAAAGTAGCTGACATCCCGCGAAAATACCCACTCAGATTCCCCCACAAATTAAAAACTTATAAAGCTAGATTACAAATGCTAAATATGGGCCCTAAATCAATGGCTATCAAAATTTTTAATAAACTACCAGAAAACTTAAAAAGTATTGTAAACTTAGAACGTTTTGCCCGTGATTTAAAAATATATTTGACTACGAAATGCTATTACTCCGTCGACGAATTTTTAAATGAGAAATTAAATAATTGAGATAAATTTTAAATTGAGATATGAATCGGGCCGCTTCTCACTCAGACTTACATAATATACATTATGTACATATTTGCACACCCTATCAGGGTCATTGTTAAGTGTTCTTTACAATTTGCAAATAAACGATATGACTATGACTATGACGTGAAAAAACAGCCAAGCTACGAAGTAAAATGTTTAATAACTCACTTAACGCTCGCGGAAACTACGTAATAAATTATTAAGGAAATAAAATGGCTTGAAATCGAAACGAACTACCGACCAAATTGAATAAAACTAAAATCTTGTAAAATTGTAGGTACTCACATTTCTGGCGACAACAGGCGCTCCAACAGACTCCGGGCGCATGGAGTCCAGTATCTCTGCGATGGACCGGTAGGGCCGCTGAGGCACGTCGCTAGGGCCTCCGCCCCCGCGACTATTATCCTATGAATATTAAAAAAACGTTATCAAATTTGCAATCAACTTTTAACTAATCTTAAAAGTTGTGAAAACCGTTAAAATTCAAGAATTTATATATCTTACCAAGCAATATTGGTATTCTCGACATTTAGACAATCCAAATTTAAAAAAAAATAATTAAATACTCACAGGATGTAGTAGCGGCATCGATGCCGCGAAAACTTTCAGAAGTTCCAAACTGTCGAAGGAAAATTGGGCAGACACTTGCCGAAATGTATTCGCGTAGGCGACTCTCGAACGACTGAGCTGAGTATCGCGCGCCGTGAAGCAGGAAGCCATCGCATCGCTTCCACCAACATCCATTCGCAGAAAATGTGGGGGCGGACCAATCACTGAGCCAGAATACGCTCCGCTCACTTTGCGCCACTACAGAATTTAGTCAGATAACCTTTTAAAGTTATTTAAAACATAACAAATATGTTAATAATATATAAAAGCTTAATTAAATTTGTTTCTCTTATCTTTAATGTTTGTAGGTATCATATTAAACACCAAAAACCATAATTGAATTTGATTTGAATTTAGGAGAAGATTTCCGGTTACGGTACAAGACCGGAAATAATCTTGTAGGTAAATTCAAATCCAATCTGATTTAATATAATACGAACGTGAAACAGAACTATTATGGCAATAAATAGAATAGTAAACTATCGAGTGTGTTAGAAAGTTTCTTTAAAACTTGATATAATGTAAGCTACAAGTGGAGGTTTGATGGCGCATGCTCAAATCAGACGCTCAATTTATTGACTTGCAACGCTATGATTCTTTAAAACTATTAACAGGAAGTCCACAAACAAAGTGTTGATAATTTTATTTATGTAGATTCTAAAACATTTATAATTTCTTTATAAAAAAATACTTCATTCGTAATTTTTTTTTAATAATTATTCCTCGCTTTTTAGTATTTTTTAATCAGGCGTTGCTCGCTTTTTTGAGCCACGTGTTACGGCAAAAGATCTTTTGGATTGATTGGCTCTACCAAACAGAAAATAATAATTATAATCGATTCAAAGATAATCATAAAACAGTAACAGTAAAAGCACTGTTACAGAACTCGACACTTAAACAAATACTTATATTTTTTTTGTTTTATTCCGAGAGTTCTCACGTAAAATTAAAGAGGCATATTAATTAAGTAATATATACTTAATTAATAGAGGCATATTAATTAAGTAATAATAACATAAAACCATTAATCTTATAAAAGCTTGAATGTGTTTATGTTCGTTTATTTTTCACGTTCAAATGCCTTAACCGACTTGGAAGTAATTTGGTATGGAATTAGGTTAGGCCCTGACTTTGACCCTGTATTAATGTGGGTAACACCGCGGTGCGCAGCTAGTATGTAGATTAATAAAACACATAGGTACATATAATGAGTACTTTTTTTATTTCATTTTATAAACTTGTTTAACATAAACACAGTTTTGAACCCGATCAAGATGTGCCTTCCTAAACAACTTTATAATTCAAATCTTTCTGCAGATTCAATGAAGTCGATCTATTGACAATAATATTTATTAATTGGTACTACATGGACCTCAGTGAGGTCGTCAAAAATGTACATATGCTTAGATCTTTAAAACTACACAACGGTTTGATGCAGGTTTTCGTAATGGATAGTGATCTAAGAAGGTTTATGTGCGTAATTTTGCTGCTAAGCCACGGGCAAAAACTAGTAAAACATAAAATAGTTCATAGTTTATTTATTAACATTTCTAATATTTGAAATTGTCTGCGAGTTCCAGAACGTGATCGAAGAAAAGGAAAGCTGGTTGAAACCTTCGTGCAGTCGAAGTAGAGAGGGTGCCTGCTGCTACGTCGTGAGAGGAGCAAGCTGCTACGTCATGAGAGGAGCCTGCCGCTACGTCGTGAGAGGGCAGAGACACCACGACACACCGACGAGCAACGGGGCGGGATCAACCACGGGCTTCGCACACCACGTACAAGGTCACGTAGTCCTTTATTTTCTTATAACGATTTTGCTAAAATAATTAATATTTTCTTGTAACGATGTAATGAAATAATGCCGCAGAGCATTTTTTTTACATACTATAAATGGTATACGTACCTCTAAGTCTCTCCGTTGTCATTCCTGAATCGGCGCGCCGGTCCAGTAATTACTAACGGGACCGCCTAACGAACAGTAATGGTGAATTCAAGGTCTAGTTATCCCCCTAAGCAGTACCTACCATATAACTGTCACGTGGTCACAAACAAAAGGGATTTCCTAGACTTAGGTAGGTACCTATTCGTTAGGCGGTCAGCCCCTTAGTATTTATGTATATGTTACAGCGAAAGTAATAAATCCAGATATTATATATACTATCCAGCTATTATACATAATATAATATCAATTTAGACAAAGTGATAATTGAGACAAAATTAATCACATTAACCAGCTATTTTATAAAATATCTTGGAATACTTGGATAATGTAATAAAAAAGTAAGTTAAAGGTGAAAATTATATTTTTTTATTTAAATATAAATATGAAGCATAAATATGTAGTACCTAACAATTTAGTCTCATTATAAATAGTTATTGTAATAAGTATGTATTATATTTTATTAATTTTCAAAATATATATTCACGTTGATTAACATTGTTTATAAAAATTAACATTGATTATTGGATTTAAATTGTATGTTAAAAAATAAATTCCTTGTTCAATATGTAGCCATAAGACAAAACTAAAAACACAGAGATCAATACGAGTAATTTAACATTGCTTAGTAAAATGGTTTACAAATCAATACGAGATGTATTTGGTATCACTCCTTAACAACTACAATATTACATAATATATTTAAAAACAACTGGCATGAAAATACAATAAAATTATTATTATTTATTCTTACAAGTACTTAAGGCTTTTATGACATTTTGAGTTACACAAGAGGTTTGACTTTTTACATTTGCATCTATTAGAAACGCATTCCCCAGTACAGTTGCAATGCTGAAATCCTTGGCCACCAAGATGTGACTCTTTCTGTGCACATTCTCGGGTAGTAAATTCAATATCAACTGTAATAAACGTATCTTTGCAGACAGTAAACTGATATTTTACTGAAGATAGAGCTAACATTTTATCAGCTTATTTTTCTTGCCCTGGTTTTTTTTTTGAAAGATTGTCCAATTTAATCTTTGATATCTCCAATTTCTGGACTGGCCTGTTAGCTTAGTTGGTAGTGGCTCTGCCTTCTAATCTAGAGGTCGCGGGTTCGATTCCCGCATGACACAAGTATTTATGTACTTTAAAAAAATATATATAATTACTTGTGTTGAGTATGGTTGTTTGTATGTATAATAAGTATGTATTTACAAAAGAAAAGTATATAAGTAATATATCCGTTATCTAGTACCCACGACACAAGCGTTTGCTTAGTGTTGGGCTAGATGGCGCTGTGTGCAATGTCCCGGAATATTTATTTACTTATTTATTTATTTCTTGTTTCTTTTTAACGAGAAAGAAGGTATTATGTGAACTTTTAATCAGAGATTTGACCTCATAGGTATAGGTAGGCACTACCTACCTACTAAGAAATCACAAAGCCCTATGATAAGTTAATAGCTTAAGCTCAGAGTTAATTACCTATTACTAGGCTTAATAGATAGGTACCTAAGTACAATATGTACTTACCTAGCTTGTCCATACTTAGCATTCAGTATTTATAGCAAATAAAAAAATATAAGTTGGTAGGTACGAGTACATTAGGAGTTAATACTTAAGTCTAACCTTTAATGTTAAAAAGTCCTACTTGGGCAAATGTTAAAAAGTCCTACTTGGGCATACAATTAAGTAGGTATGTCTAATTTACAGTTATTTGAATAACATCTTTGGAAATGTCTATTATATAAGCTTAGGTAAGTAGGTACTATAGTTACCTTCAAATGTTGCGATAAAAAATAACATAAAAGACATCCCTTGGTTTACCAAATTCAACCAAAATTGATACAGCATCTAACTATGCATTTATTTCCAGGTGATGTGACCAGGCAAAGGGAAAGTTCTCGAAGAAGCCAAGATCACATCATCCATTCCATTTATTTACCATATCAATTTAATTGCAATCTAATTGTTGGTTATCTACCTACCTATTTAATTGTAAAGTTACAGATTATGAAAAAAAGTCTAGTTATGGAGATTCATTCTGTGTTTTAAACCTACCCCTGGGCACAGTCCACAACTGTAGGTATATAAATAGTTACTTATTTACTTTAAAAGATTATTAGAAAATTATAATTAGGTTAAAAAAAACAATCAAGATTAAGATATTAGTTTATGAGAACACTTTATTAGATAAATAATAAGTTTATACATACTTGAATAAAAATTAATAAATTAGATACTAATCAGTCCACTATTGTTCTCAAAATTCTCAGAAAAAAACTCTCTTGAAAGTTGAGGTGAGCTGGAGAATGTTCAAAGTCATGCAGGAACATCAGTAGGTATAGATAGTGAGACACAGTTACACTAGAAGCAGGCTTCCATGGATTTTCAAGTTTCCTTAGAGTGACATTATTCTGTACTAAATAAGTAATGTTTCATTTGAAGTAAACAAGATAGGTACCTAAGGAGTTTATTAAATAAAATTCTGCCTGTCATCAATGCTAGTTGGTTTATTTTTCCTAGTTTTTCTGCTCTGCTTTGGTGGACTAACTATGTACCTACATGAAGGTAGAAGCTATCTTTTAGACTCAAAGTTATTTATGTAGAACAAACCTAAATTTTAGCAAAAGAAAATAAAACATTGTAAATGATCTCATTCTTGATGACATTGTTGGCTACATACAGAATGGCAAGAACTGACTAAAAGAAAGGGTTAGAAGTGGTCATCATTATTAGCAGATTCTAGTAGATTCTGCTTGAACATAGCATATAATAATTGTACCTAAGTAAGTACTTACCAGTGCTATATATACTTTTATCGTTTAGCCACCATCCTTGCCTTCTTTGAGGTTATTTGAAGAGGTAATCTATTTATTTATTTTAACAGGAAAGTAATTTCTGATGAGATGATATAGGTACAACTCAATACCTAAGTACAGCAGTTATGTACTGAACCACACAAAACCTAACAACGCGTGATAAGCTCCCTGGTGATAAGCATTACCATGGATAAATTGGTATTTTCATTCATTAATTGATTTTGTAACGCAGACTAGTTAGAAAATGATACCTAACCTACGCGTTCGAGTTGAGAATAAAGATGGCGTAACCAAACCAAAATAAATCCAAAACGAAATCGTGTATGTACACGATATCCTATCCGTACACAAAAATTAAGAAAATTTTAAACACTCCTACAAGCAAACAAGCACCCAGTAGATCTAGACACCTGTTTTTAAATAAGTAAGCAGGTACGATAGCTCTCGCCAGATTGGTACTGCGTGAGAATAGCCAAAACAAACAAACTATTACTTATTCCATGGCTTCACGCAGTTTACTACATTGATAAAAACCTTAACACATTGACAGAATTTCTACTCACACACAGAAAATTTTATATTTTTTCAAAGAAAAGGGATATTGCCAGAATACAGAAAATATTAGCGTTCAATCAAATTAAAGACAAGTATTCGAGTTTTTCGACATCTACGGAAATAGTAGTACAGATGACAAATATTTTCATTGATTTCTTGATAGAATGAACTAAACCGTATATTTGTTGTCTGTTTAGAATGAACAAAATGAACGTTGTTATGAACATGTTCATTCGCGACTGCGTGAAAATAACTGGTCCGAAATAAGTGGCACACAAAACTCAAAAATGCAAAGGAGTCAATAGGATGAAGTTGACACCTGACACTGACAAAAAGTGACGTTGATAGCTTATTTTTTTCTATGATGAAAAAAACAAAGTTTTAAACTAAATGTACAGCCAAACATTTAATACGTTTGTTACTTAAAGCGCCATCTATTAGCGAGTAGAAAAAGCTAGTAATAAACCGGAAACGGAAATTTAAATAATTCTATATCTTACATATTATCTATTTACAACATAGAGTTATAACTACTACCTACTACTAGTAATATATTTCGATGATTTACAAGGCTTTTTTCGTAAAAGAATTTTGACTATATTTTAGATATAATTTATCCACCTTAGGATATTACATCTTTATGCAACATAAAAGTTGAGGTTAAGTGGCTTGCAGATTTTAGAATAAAAAAAAATCTGACGTCTATATTTAGGCAATAAGAGTTACACTCATAAAATTTAAAGATAAATATTATAAAATATTCACACTGCTAGCTCTATGCTACAGCCTGATAAGCCTATACTAAGTAAACACTTGTGCCATAGATACTCGATAACGAATATACCTATTATAAGAGGTACCTATATGCATAGGTATTTGTTTTTGATTGCTCACGACCAGATTCACTACAATCACATAAGTACAAAAAAATAATATTTACTAAATGGATCGGTATCATTACAAACCTAGTGTTTTATATGCATCTCTTAATAAAATTTTTAGTCTGTAATTTCTTATCTACTAATCACTATCCTGTCGTTTATAATAAAATTCAACTTTAATGCTATTTCTTGAAATAGGAATGGAATAAAACTGCTATAGGTATATTTTGTACATAGTATATTTCAGAATCTATACTTACTAGATTTATAGTTACCTACCGGTTTATTCATTTTCGCTTATAAATAAGTACAAAAAATCTAATATATCTTACTTAACATGTTTGTTCACATCCAAAATAAATAACGATAAGGCAGTTAGTATCTTTATACATTTCGTTGCCTTGATTTTTACTTTATAGTAAATTTCCCTTTATATGTAGCTATATGGAAAAGGCACCGTACCTACCTAATGAGTAGCCTAATAGAACTTATATCTAACCCACATTATTTATATACCTACTTCTAACAGGCAAGGCAAACATTATTTTTTATACACAACAGACAAAATACAGCCTTACACAAAGAATATTGAGCAGTCAACAGTACCTATTTTATTTTAGAATAAAGACATTTATAAGGCACCAAACATCAGGAACAATAAAATTTCCATGTAACCATTCTGTCTGTACAAAGTTACACCAATTTTAAATTAATTATCATTCATATCAGCTCATACGTTTACAACGTTTATCACATAATCATATTTAACTCCGTTGATACAAAAGGCATTAATCCTAATTATCTTAATATTAATCACAGTCTAATTTGTCCCGATACAATTTTGTCGTATTCTTCTACACCTAAAGGCACATATTTGTCTAATTTAGCTTCTAAGTAGTACAGCTTATCTTTCACTATGTTAGGATTGTATGACTCCTTTTGAAGATCTACTTTTCTCAGCTTGAAGGTACCTGAAATTCACAAAACAAATATTAATATGATAATAGTTAATTCGCATAAAATAGAATTAGCTTTTTCATTTATTTATCTTTGGTAGGTACTTTCTGTTAAGCGTCGTTAAGCTTCGCTATTTGATAAAAACATTTGTAAATGTTTAAGTACCTACCTACCTACCATAAGTCTAATGCGGATCTTAATGTATCGAGGATAAAATGATTATTTTCATTGGAAATAAACTTTATTATTACTACTGTTTAATTAATTGTTGGTACATCAAACAATCCAATTAAGAATCCTGTGGATGATGCAGAGTAGGTATACAATACATACCAGTCATATCCACGGAAGTCATGAGCCTGATGAAGACAGGTCGCGCGTACTTGGGCAGGTCCTTGGACATGTCCACGACGAGCTGGTCGAGATCCAGCGAGCCCTCCACATCCAGGATACCGCACATACCCGCGCGACCTTCCACGTTCGGGATCTGGGGGACAAGATAGATGCATAAATAGATAATGTGGTTTAAGTTTTGTTTTAAATTAACTGAATCTATCTGAATTCCATGTAATTTTTTAAGCTTTAGCAACATTTTTCTCTGATTGCTTGTCTTTATTTGGTGAGTATTCAGATAAAAACATTGAGAAACCTCTTTCGATGTGATAATTTCAACCACCTAAGTCAATTTGTGTACGCGGCCTAGGTCGGTGATCTTCTCGTGTTTAAGAAGCTAGAATCACTTGGTAAGTGAATTACTAAGGATGATTGTAACTCATTTAGCCAAACCGGCACATTAGTAACAGAAGTCCGGTTTGGTGCTTATTTGTTCCTGACATTAATCTTACTTTAAACTATTAGGTACAGATTACATCTGAGGCAGGCTAAAAGACTAGTTACCTCAACTCCATACACGACAGCGTCCCTCTGCTGCGCCACGCGTGAGATGGCTGCCTCCACCTCGGAGGTGGACACGTTCTCTAAAAGACTAGTTACCTCAACTCCATACACGACAGCGTCCCTCTGCTGCGCCACGTGTGAGATGGCTGCCTCCACCTCGGAGGTGGACACGTTCTCTAAAAGACTAGTTACCTCAACTCCATACACGACAGCGTCTCTCTGCTGCGCCACGCGTGAGATGGCTGCCTCCACCTCGGAGGTGGACACGTTCTCTAAAAGACTAGTTACCTCAACTCCATACACGACAGCATCCCTCTGCTGCGCCACGCGTGAGATGGCTGCCTCCACCTCGGTGGTGGACACGTTCTCTAAAAGGCTAGTTACCTCAACTCCATACACGACAGCGTCCCTCTGCTGCGCCACGCGTGAGATGGCTGCCTCCACCTCGGTGGTGGACACGTTCTCTCCGCGCCACCGGAACGTGTCTCCCGTGCGGTCGCGGAAGTACAGGTAGCCCAGCTCGTCTGCCACCAGGATGTCACCTAGAATGGACAGGAAATACATGACACATACAGCAAATAAATAGCAAAAGTAGTTTAAATTCTGAGGTTAGCTTTTTTATTTCTACTTTGGGTACAACAAAAAGATATGAAAAATGTTATTGTTGCAAAGTCGCGCACCAGTTTGCATGTCCGTTTTACCGTTACAATCTTGCTCAATTACAGATGACACAGTAATGGCATTTACTTATCCCTGCGATGCATAATTTACTTAATGTCATGACTCCTTCGAATGTAATGAGATTTTTTAACGTTGCCTAAATAAACGTTCTGTAATTACTTATTTATTTACATTAACCAACATCCACCTAGTCGATGTTGTATAAAGTAAACATACCGGATATAAAGGCAGAGTCTCCATGTGCAAACACGTCCCTGACAATCTTCTTGTCGGACGCCTCCTTGTCGACGTACCCGAGGAAGGCCCGCGAGGGGTTGTTGGGCTTTATCTTGCCGATGAACACACCTGGCTCGTTGGGTTGCGCTAGCTGGAATGAACCATACAATTACTCAGGTTACCTATTTTAAATATTTGAAACATGAGTTTTATATGTACATCATTATATGCATTTTTGAAAGTTAAATTTCAAGTGTTTACCAGCAAGCTAAATTGCCGAAATTACACGTTCAATGCTTCACCAAAGTCAGGATGCAGCAAAAGTAGAGTTTTGTTAGTGTAACAGTGTACGCGTGATGGTAATCTAGCGCATTCTTCAAGTTTTTGGGCGATTAGAGACTGGCAGGAACCAAATCAAATCAAAGAGCATGGGTGTTTAAAAGGATATTGGTTTATACTCATACCTGACACAATCCCTTAGAGTTCCGTATAGGCTCCCCGGTCTCCTGGTCCACCTTGAGGATGGCAATGGGGTACACAGCCGGGATGATGCGAGACACGAACCCGATCGCGCCTGTCTTGTTGTCAATGTTCACTGGAATTAACAATATTTTAAATTATTTATTTCGTTCATTCAATATATCATAATAATGCTCCATCCTATAATGATCGCTTACCATCTTGCGAATAGTGGTTGAGCGCAAAACAATTAAATATAAAAAAATACACAAAACGTAATTCGCTTTATAAGTGCGATAATGTAATTTTTGTACCTATTGTCAGCTTAAAATAAAAACTGATAAACATCATTATGAATGCATTACCTATGTTTGCGTTTCCTTCGGTAGCGCCGTAAAATTCTACAACCTTTTTGATATTGAAGCGTTTCACGAATGGTGTCCAAATCTGTAAAATAAAAGTAAATCTACACTAAAACGTTAAATATGTCTCTTCACTGAATATGAGAGATTCAGATTCAGATTCAGATTCAGATTTTTTATTGACCAATAATTATAACAATCGTCATTTATGGTAAGTCACATTTTACATTATTAACTTATTATCTAATTATCATTAATTTATTTTAAACTAAATTAGGTACATAAAATTGTCATAAGTTTTTTTACATCAAATTTGATCTGATTATGAGGAGCGAAATACAGCGAAAAGCCAAGTCTGAAAGGGAGTGGATTTTTCAAATAAATATTGTATCAAGTGTGTGGGTGGTTTAGAATGATTTTTCAGTGAGTTTCATATCCAAAAATTCTTTTATTTTGTAGAAAGGGTTCTGTGTTAGGAAAGTTTTAATTTTAGTCTTAAAATCTTGATATTTCAATTTGGTGATTGCTAATGGCAATTTGTTAAACATTATAATTTTTATATAACTTCCGTGTCTTTCGGTTTTGACTAGTCTTGTTTTAGGAATGGATAATTTATTCTCATGTCTCAGATTCATGTAATCAATGTGTTTGTCTTTCCTTTTTGGGTATTTATCGATATTTATGTGTATGTCTAATAAGCATTTGTAAATATATAATGATATCACGGTCATTATTTTATGTTGTTTAAAATATTTGCGAGCTGAAATTCTTCGTGTGATACCACTGATGGTCCTGATGGATCGTTTCTGGCATACTAATAGCTTGTTAATTTCTGCACCATTTCCCCAAGTTATTATAGCATAGCTCAATATTGAATGTATGTACGCATAGTAAACTGATATGAGGCTTTTTTGATCGAGTAACGGCTTGAGTTTGAATAGAGCATAATTTGCGCTTTGCATTTTCTTTACTGTCTTCATAATATGTGAACTATGTGTTATAGTGTAGTCCACATTATAACCCAAAAATACATGTTCTTTGTGGGTTATAGTCTCCTGTTTTTTTTTCCTAGTATGGAATTTCATAACAATGCTCTTATCGGTGTTTAAGATAATTCCGTTTGCCTCAAACCATTCTTTAAGTATATTCAATGTGTCACCAATTTTATTTTCTAGGTTTTTATCATTCCTATCTTTCATCCCAACATGGGTATCATCTGCGAATTGATTTACGGATGCCCATTCAGGTAGACAATAGGCAAGGTCGTTTACATAAATTAAGAACAGTAAGGGCCCGAGAACAGAACCTTGGGGAACTCCAATATCACTCGTACCAACTGCGGAACATTTATCATTTACATTTACAATTTGGGTCCTCTGTGACAAATAAGACTCCATCATTTTAAATTCTTTTCCTTGAAAACCATAAAATTTTAATTTTAATATCAGAATTTCATGGCGTAAACAATCAAAAGCTTTGGATAAGTCACAAAAAACGCTTGCGCATTTTTGTGACTCATCCATTCCTCGTAATATGTAGTGTATGACTTCCTGAATAGCCATTTCAGTTGATTTATTCTTACGAAATCCGAATTGAGCTGGTGTAAAAAGTTGATTGTCTTCAAAGTATTTAATTATTTTCTTCTTTATAATTGATTCTAGTATTTTAGATACAATTGGTAGGATACAAATCGGTCTATAGTTGCCTAGGTCTTGATGATCGCCTTTTTTATACAGTGGGATGACTTTACCACGTTTCAATATCTCCGGGAAAGTACCTTCCTCAATACAAGTGTTTATAACTTCATATAATAGTTCCAGTATTAATTCATTGTGGATAAATATCTTTTTAATAATTTTAGCATTCATTTTATAAACATCTTCCGCTTTCTTATCTTTCATTTCTTTTATAGTCCGTCTTATTTCTTCTTTAGTAACTGTTTCAAAATCTATACAATATTGTGGCTTTTCTATCATATTTAAGTATTTTGTGCATTTTTCTATATCTAATCTTGAATGTTTAGTTAGGTTATGTGCTATATTTAAGAAAAAATTGTTGAACAAATTTGCTATTGATTCATTGTCTCTTATTTTATTTCCGTCGTGCTTAATACTGTCTATGCAATTTCTCTTCTTTATCTTCTTCTTCACTTGTTCGCTAATTATTTTCCATGTTTCTTTAATTTTGTTTTTAGAATTCTTAATTCTGTGTGCGTAGTGTAACTTTTTGGCAGATTTTAATACTTTTGTGAAAACTTTCTTATATTTTTTAACTCTTAACTTTCTGTCTTCTTTAGGGTCGATGCATTGCATCATCTGTAATTTAGCTAAGTTAGTTCTTGATATTTCTATTCCCTTTGTTGTTAATTTAGTTACACAACGTGCTTTTGTATATATTTTTCTTATCGGAAAAGCGATTTTGTAATAATGTACTATAGCATCCATCAAAATATTCATTTTTGCATTAGCTTATTAATAGAGACAACTTGCTTACTGTTTGCTTACTACAATAATAATAACATGCCAGGTAAAATAACACAGTTGAATTATCGTAGTTTATTGAGTTTCGTAACCCAGCCAGTTATGTCAGGTGTTAAAATAAAATTCGACGTCTTAGTAATAAGTAAAATGTCTGTATCTCAATTTATATAAACAAATACAACAAAGTTTATATTCTATGAGGTTAGGAAATTCGCAAGTGCTCCATTCGAAATGATAATGATCGCTTACCATTAGGCTAATTATAGTCAAAGCTAATAAACGAATTATACTCTTTATAATAAGATAATTATACCCTTTCCATTTCAAAAGAAATAAAAACAATCCATTGTTCAGAAAGCCCATCATTTTAGTAAAGTTTTAAGTGAGTATATTATACGAGTATACACTTACAGTAGGCCTCATCCCGTTTCCGTAGACAGTCCGCACCCTGTGCTGGGTGTCGGTGGCGGCTGGCTTCGTGGCCAGCACGTAGCGACACATCTCGCCGATGTAGTGCGCCGCCTGCAGACAAGTGTACAGGAATTGTCAGAGATGTACTCAATGTACTATACAAGACAAACAAAAACCTAGCATTGGAAACAAATGAAATAATTTTATTACTGTTGTGCTTAGCTACGCCCTACTTAGGTTGCCCATAAAGCATGTTTTGATAAAAACCTAGCATTGGAAACAAATGAAATAATTTTATTATGTTGTGCTTAGCTACGCCCTACTTAGGCTGCCCATAAAGGATGTTTTGATAAAGTATAATGTTTAGAAGTGATACCTTGCATTGAGGGCTACCGTTTTATTTTCCATTTGAAATTTAAATCTTACGATCCACTAGCGATTCTAGAGGCATATTGGTGAGGTTTGCAATTTTGCATATTATGAGAACATTTGGACCTCATGGTTCACTAACGACTTTAGCGGAGATCTTAATCCGGTAGCCCCCGATTTAAAAAAATACAACACGATTGATTGATTACTATATTGTACTTATCAATAAATAAATACTTCATAGTACATAGACTATTTATATCATGTAATCAACATTGAACATATAAAAAAAATTTAATCGCTTTTAATGTCTTCATCACTGTAGGTACCTAATTATCAATTTATCTACTTATATCTATCACGTGTCACACACATAGCAACACATCATATCTAGCTAATTACCTAGTTAAGAATGAAGTAATCTGATAATGTAACTTTTCTTAGTAAGTAGTTATAATTACAAAGGTCAACCAATTTTTCTATTCCGGATCTCCTCAGCTTCGCTTATTTTCATAGTAAGCTATTTAGATCTATCTATCTTTGGTGTGAGTGTTTTCAAATCACCTCTACATGTAGTTTATAAATGCCACTCAAATTAATTGAAAGTACTAAAAATATTCAAATATTTAGGTGCAGTATTGCTCATATAGTATTATCTAAACGTTTAATTTTTATTTATTATTATTTTAACGTTTAATTCCATATCTATGTTAATTAAAAGTAGTTAAAATGCGATGTCATCACTTAGTTTTTTTAGTTTTTGAGTCTTAGGTACAGTTTACATAAACATTTGCTCTGGAGTCGTCACGCATGTTGTACATAATAATATGTAAACGTACCTATGTACTATATACTAAATTGTTAATACATTCGTACGTATTCGCATTCAAAACATTATTTTCAACGTCAATAAACTGAGCGTTAACTTGCAGTTTACTTGGTTGTATTGTTTTCAAAGGCAATTCACAAAGTTCATCGACTTATCAATTTATTCTGCAAGTAAATGTTAAGGATCGTAATAATAATTTGGTGGTTTTAGAAAATATGTTAGCGATATTGCAATGCCATATAGTAATAAGTAACAATGGATTCAAACGCGCACTTTCCCCATGTCATAAGCATTAAGCACCTATACGTTGCATTGATTTGCTCTTCACTTCACTTTTACCGAAGATTTATAACTTTAGATACAGCAGTAGAGAACCATCGTTTACGTAAAAACGGCTTTTTTAGAAAGTCTTGTAAATATAGACTTGTATTTAATTTTAAATGTTTTTAATGGATTTAATTAAATATATAACAATGTAAATTAGAATAAGGCAAAGTTAGTGTTTAAGTAGATTTTTATAAGTTCTATGCCCTAAACTTTCCAAGCGACAAGGTCACTTGTATTTTTTTAGAATACGTTCTAAAACTGTTAGGTTTATGTATTGCATGCAATGGTTTGTGTATTGCATTAATAAATAAACATAACAATAATTAAACTTAACGTTAACTTAGGGCATTTAACTAATGAATATTTTCTTTCATTAATTAAAGTCAGGTTACGTTAGTTTAATTCAAAATTACGGGGTATTATAAGATATGTACTGGGCAACCGTGATGCTTACCATCAGACACAAATTCAGTTCTTTGCATAATCCGGTGTTATATAAAGAAAAAATAACAGTAATATTGTGGATCTATAGAGTTGTATCTTTGCAGTGTATTCTTTGTATTTGGCAAACAACATCACATGAGATGGGCTTTCACATTGTGCCGCCTTTCTCCCACATCTCTCTTATATCTGACGTGAAAATCACATTGTTTATTGAACAATAACGCTTTTATCTTATGATATGCTATACATATTTACATCGTTAGTGCTTAGATATGTAGGAAAGAAAGTTATGTGAAGTTTTGCATCGATGCAAATTTTGGGTTTAATTCACTGATAAATAATATAAAACCAGTACTTATGTTGTGCTGGTCTGAGAGAGCTAACTTGCTTTACGCATATCATTATGATTATCCAGTTCAAATACTAACAAAATCAGACACATTTCGTTGTTCAAAATTTAGATACGGTTTGTATGATTATTGATTATACTTACTTTCATTATGGTATTCAGTTGGTAATTCATTCAAAATAAATTGTTTTTGTATAGCTTATACTTTGTCAAATTCTATAAAAAACCTGGTTTAGCAACAAATGCCTTAACTAAATCTCTAACAGGTATCAAAGCAAACACACACAATACATAATATGTACATCCAGACACAATGTAAGGATTGTAATATGTGACCTTGGCGGTGACTTCATATTATTTTTTTTGCAAATGCATTAAATAGATGAAATATTTATGTAACAAAAATAAGAGTACCCAGAAATGTCAAATGAATATGTATGTTCTGGATGGAAGCTATGCGCTCAAACTGGCCAAGAAAATGGAAATGATATTGACAGGGCAAATGGCAGGTGTAAATGTAAAGAGCAATAAGAAATGTCAAATGATAAAATAATAAATCCGGTTTCTTATAAGCGAGCGCGCCAGATCGTAGTGACGAGTTGTAGTCAAGCGTGAGCCTATCTCATGTAGAAAAAAGGTGTTTTCTGGAAGTTATGCGCTCGAACTGGACAATAAAATGAAAATGATATTGTCCTGGGCTTCGTCAAATCAATCAGCGGGTAGACAATACGCAATATAGTTCTGCTTTCACTTCAATGTGGTTTCGTGTGTCTGTTCCGTAAGATATTTCATACGTGGAATCGCAATCGTACATAATATTACCTATGTTATAATAGGGGAAGGTTTCTATGGAATTATTATGATGAGTTAGCCATAATTATAGATCCTATTTATTAACGATCAATGTGCCTGTGAGCCATGGGAAAGAGAAGTAGGTAATCAATCCTAACCATGTTCTACTCTGTGCCATGTTCTCTCTTGTATAGTTATCTCTTTTTTCATTTGGTGATCTAACTGCATTGCCAAAATTTTATGCTTTATGCTTTCCATATTAAACTAAGCTCTACATTGTTAAAAAACGTGTGATAATCATTGATAGGTATGATTTACTTGGTTCTGTGATAATCAAGAAACATACACGTTACTATGAACTTTACTAATGTTATCTAATTATTTATCGTTTTCAAGATATACGTTGAGCGCGAGAAGTATTTAATAATGTCTCGTAATCCATTGTAATCATTGAGTACCTACTTCTATTGTCTAGATAGGTACTGATTAAACTATTTATCTTTAATTCCGTTGCGTAGTTAGATAACAATTACGAATGTAAACAAACTAAACTATTGTTGCTGCAATTTGTTACCAGCTGAAATGCATTTCTGCAGGATATCGATTTTAGGAGAAGCGTCAACTTGAATGGAATCACTATTCTTGGTTTTAGTTAAGCCGATGATAATGATGAATTTGAAGTCTAAATCAGCCTAACCTTTTCTGTCCTAGAACGTTTAAGGGTATTGTAAACGTATACAAAGTCCAAACAGTAAGTGCATAAGTTCAATGCATATTAACACAAAATATGTTACCATTTACACCTGCCATTTGCCCTGCCACTCTGACTTCCTCATAATGAAGGCAATAATCATTAAGCTGATTACCATTTTTTATACGACCCCCAGTTTTTGCGATCAGACTTATCAATTATGCTAGCTCCTAACTCTATTGACGTATTTTTTGGTAAGCATAGGTCTGCCTGGTCATTATATTCCAAGGTTGATAGTTTATTTTGTACTTGGTAATTAAATAGAAGCGGATTCAAGATAACGTATAAATCTCATTTTCTCATCGTGTACGGCTGTGGTTATACTAAATAAGACGTCGTCAGCATGAAATTACAAACGTCTTGACATCAAAATTCTTATAAATAAAGTGTTTCCTAGACTTCGGCGATCCGGTTAGTTGTGAATGAAACTGATGACTATATGAACGTATGTATGTACATATGTATGTATGTCTAGTGGTACACATATCAAGTTTAGTAAGTGGTAATATCTATTTCGATAATGTAATAGGCAGCGCTGAATAAATTATGAGTTCATTCAAAAACAAATATCGTGCGTGTCGTATCATAACTGTTTTCCAAGACACTTTTTCAAGCAAAGCAACAGACTCTCTTCTAATTACGGTATGGCTAAACAAATTATGACACGCAATTTAAAGTTAAAATCTTTTATAAATGGATTATTATGCATTTAACGTCGACATTACCAACGTAGTAAAAAAGGCTTTATATGTTTTAGATTTGTCGTGCATTCGAACCTATGGCACTGTAAAAATGTATAGTGTTATGATAAAGTTGAGCCAAAATAAACCACGCTGGCTAGTCAAGATGGAATGTCAGAAGACAATGGTTATTATGATGATAACATTTGATGTGATGTACAAAATAATACCATAACATCACGATAATGAATCTGTGGTTGTGTTATACCTACCTATGTAGTATCTACTAATGACCATCATCAAATCTCGTAACATCGTGTTCGTTATTATATGAGCCGTTGACGACAGTCAGATGTACCTGCCGAGTGTTTCGTTATTGAAAAAACAACAGCTATTTTACGTTATACTATTGACATTAATATTAGTGAACCATGTTTAAAATTTCGTATGAGGAGTGCTGACATATAAACATAATGTACCTACTGACAAAACGAAAGACAATTTTGCTCGTTGATGCAGAGACTTTCTCGTTCGATCAATAGTAAAATTCTTTGCTTAGATAAGCCTCAGGTATAGAAATATTATGAGTAGGGCCCCAGCATTTAGTTGACGGTTGAGAGCTATTGCAACCATCAGTCAGCGGTTAGATGGCGAAATATTGCGTTATATTCAAAACATTGTATACAGTATACATGTGCCAACAACCATAAAGATAACTGCCATACGCAAGCAAAACTGATAGTTTAGGCAAATTGCACAAAATTAGCTGTGGTATGTTATGCAAGACATAGTAATTATAATACAAGTTCAAATTGAATCGATTCACAATGATTTTAAATATTTGTATATCGTGATGTGGTGATTTATCATCGATGATCCTATCCATCACGGATTTTATAGACTTGTAATCTAGACGCTTTCTCTTAGGCCACAATTTGCGAAGGAATGTCAAGCCTAGATTAGTACGAGTATACTCTCTATAGGTTCCTCCAGGAGTACGTTACCTTTTCATCATCAGCAATTTTATTCTGGACTAGTGGATGCTCGCGGCTTCGCTCGCATTAAGAAATAAAACTTGCATTACCTATTTCACCCCTTTAAAAGAGGCTTTTCCAAAAATCCTTTCTTAGCGGATGCCTACGTCATAACATCTACCTGCATGCCAAATTTCAGCCCGTTCCGTCCAGTGGTTTGGGCTGTGCGTTGATAGATCACTATATCAGTCAGTCAGTCAATCAGTCACCTTTGAGTTTTATATATTTAGATTTGTGAAATCGTGGAGACACACCTAATATCATCAGTGAGTATGTAAATCTGTAGTTTAGTAATTATATTAGTAGGCTTTTTGTCACAGTACGACAAACCGACAAGCAAATTGAAAACCCTCGACCTCCAAGTTGGACACTCTCTTTGATAAGAAGAAGGTAACAAATGTACTCACAGTAGCATTATATTTGATGCAGTCCGGGAAATAAGCAGAAGCGGAGAACTTGTTCCTTATAGCGATGGTGCAGCCAAAGATGAAGGCCTGTCCGATGGTGATACAGCCTCCAGCGGAGTGGTACAGAGGCATGGGACAGTAGATGACGTCACTCGTGCGCAGGCTGCCCAGGTAGTGGACACCTGACGCCATGAACACCATCCTGTGGGAATCAAATATTATTTTAAATGGGTTTGTATCTATTATTTGTCAGATCATACGCGATCATTATTGGCTACGAAGCTGCTATGGTTACAAAGTAAAAACCGTCTCTCTGTAGTTCACAAGGAATCCGTTTCCTATGTCATTTTGTGAAACTACTGTCTTAGTAGATACCTGTCTCATTGGAATTAAGCGTCACATCATCGCATGTGAAATATTTTATTTGTCCAATCATCTTTACAAACGAGCATTGCATAACTTGTTTGAAAACATCGAAGGCGTAATGCACGCTCTCTTCAAATAATAACGATTGTGCATATTGAAAGCTCGAAGAAACTTAATTTCTAAAGCTTTATGGTTCTCCGTAACGTAATAATAGTTTAAGTTTAGTACCTCTTGGCATTCACATTTTCTCATTTCATAAAGACACTATTCACAACTGCAATAAAATGTTAAACACCTCAATAAACACTGAGAACTAACTGCGTATTCAAGCTTTAATTTCTTTAGTGTTTAAAATGTGAAAGTTAGAACCTAAGTTTATAATAAATACCATTATTATTTTATTCACATTTCCACAATAAAAAGCGATTTCTACAACACCAGTTACAATTTGGATACACGTCCGTGAAATATTGGTACAGACGATGAAAATCGAAAAATTATTCACTCATTATTAAATGCAAATTTTAATAGTGTTGTGAATTACTCGTATCTTCCGGGAAGATCTGAAATCCGATCCGAAAGATCTAAATTATACACAAACATAAGTAGTTTTTTAGTCGTGATTTTATGATATTTTTTGCTTATATGACATAAGTCGTAACACATTGTACATACCTATTTATGTACCCATAGTTCAGAGATTTTATCACTTTTTCACACAGCGACGTAAATAATACATATTTAAATTTCGAGGCAAGGAGAAGAAGGTACGTCTATTTATCTTTCTATGTATGGGGTAGGTTTGTATATGAATATGTACTTTTATATAATTATTCAACCAAAAACTTTCAAGCCGCCGATTCTATCGTCACGAAGTAATAACGGGTAATTTACCCATTTTCAATTTCCATCCGAGAAATTCCACATCAGGAAAAGTTACAAAGTAGCCAGTGTCGAAAAATAACATATAGTACCTTTATGGACTCTTACCTAGAAGAAGAGATAACAGCTGCTTTCGGCAAGCCAGTGGTTCCAGAAGTATATATGTAGAGCAGCTTGCCGTTGAACCCAGCGCCATCTGACGGCGTCCACGGCGCCGGCGCGGTCGTCTCCAACAAAGAAGTGAAGTCGTTGGGAGAGTCCACCACTTTCACAGAGTTGCCGGTGTTGAGAGGACGTCTCGTGAACACGTAAAGCTTGATGGCAGGGTTCATTTCCTTGGATATGCCTTGGAAAGCTGCGAAAAAAAATTAAGTTTTCGCTTACTCGATGTCTACGTAATAGCTGTCTTTTTAGGTTAATATCTTCAGATTTTAGAAAACTTTAATTACGTATAATGTGACGACATAGGAGGCTACTCTCGTGAAGAATGTTAAATATCACGGGATACATTTATTGACGTACATGTTAGCTTAAGCATCATATTATTTAATCGTAAAAATTAACTTTACGATCGAACTCTAAAATGTCGGTTATCATTCCCAGTAACCGGTTAAATACTGGTCAGTAACCGGTAAGTCAGGTTACTAGGGTTCCTCAAGTTCAACCTGTATCGCGTTTCTTTCATCGGAAAGTGAAGGTTTGCCGTGACACCGTGACATATAAATCATAAAATTGTCTTCAATTTGAGCGCGCAATTTATATGAGGGTACGACTTATGTTAATTTCGGTGTTTAAAGAAAATTGAGGCCACCGGAATGATTATGTTAATTACATTCCATATTTTTTTGGTAAATATTTATCGGGTCACGTAACGCGTGCATTAATCACTTATTTACAATGTGAGTATTATTGTATGAGCACTTGTTTTGATACTCATATTTAAACAAAGTGGTACCTAAGTGCACAAAAGAGGCAGCGAATTGTCATTCATAGCCTAATTTGTGCACTATGCGGTGCAGAAAGATCCGTAAAGCTTTTGATTTTTAATTATATTCTGTATTCGACGCGTACTAAATGACGCGTCGAATACAGAATATAATTAAAAATCAAAAGCTTTTTTTAAGTAAATATTTAGTGATCTATTTATCTATCATTTTTTTGTTATCATTTGCTTCCATATATACAACATCTACACATACAGGGAAATATTAATTAATTTTGTGACCTAATAAGAATCACATTAGATTTGCTTACCTTCCTCGAACTCCTTGCCATAAATGACGACGTCGCACTTGGCAATGTTGACGGAGTGCAGCAGAGTGTTGCCAGCCTGGTTGGTGTTGATGAGGGGGCACACGCCCCCGATCCTGGCAGCCCCGCACCAGATGGCGGGCAACTCGGGGCAGTTGTTCAGCATGATGCCCACGGTGTCTCCCTTCTTCACACCCTTGGCCTTCAGGACGGCTGACACCCGCAAACTGAATTGTTCCACCTAAATCAAAATAGAGTTGTATTTGTTAACTTATGTGTTACATGTTCAAGTAGACTTAAGTAAAAATAACCCAACGATAAGGGCATTCTGTTGTTTCCATGAAGACGCAGGTCTCAATCCTGCCGCTCGTTATTAGTTATGTTTATTTCAAATAAATTATGATTAAAACCTTACTGAGGGTTTAGTTTATAAGACTTCAATTACATAAAATCGTAACATTAATGTTAGTTTCTTTAAGCCCAATAAGTAATCCCACCAAAAACATTCTGTAAAAAATTTGCCAAGTCTCGATAGAGCTGCTTGTTTATCTCTAAAAAGTAATGAAATCTCTAGAGTTAGTTAAGCCAAGTCTAAGCTTCCTTACTGCGATTTATTTATTAATAATTACAGGCTAGTTTATCTGTAAATCGCATAGATTTTCTAATTTCTGTTTCAGGTATCGAAGTGGTCACACACGTGATACGACTCGTCATCATTTTAAAGTTCGTCATAATCGACCTTGTAACCTACCAAAATGTTTACAGTTACCTAAGCCGATTAAAATTTCTTCAATAAAAAGTCCATAAAATGCAAATTTGAATCGATTAAAACTGTAATAAATCATACTTACAATAGATATATATGTCACCGTAAGATTGTAAAGATCGTTAGATTACAATCTATCTAGCGAGATTGTAAACTATCGATAGATTGTGAGCCGTATCATCGAGTCCAACACTTGCACTACAACAGGACTTGGCACCTCCTCGCTTCGCTCGTCGTCGCATGTGCGTGGTATCTTACCTCTTAAGTCTTAAGTAATCTTACCTCCTGTCACAGACAAGTGACTTCGCAATACCTAAACATAGAGCGCGAGTTGCATTCCGTCCTACGCCGGTTCACAATTTGACGGCTTCACTTCGGTAGATTACAATATAGCGAAGAATAATGAGTCAAATTGCAATCATAATGATACGGTTCACAATCTATCGATAGTTTACAATCTCGCTAGATAGATTGTAATCTAACGATCTTTACAATCTAACGGTGATATATATATACTTCAAAGTCTATAAATACATAATTCTCTTTAGGAGTATATTTCATTGCCTGTTTATTTTGTACAATAAATAAGTAATACTTAATCATAATCATAATCAAAAAAGTAAGATCAAAATTAAAACCGGAGCGTTACTTGTACGCACGTGTTTGGTTCGCATAATTTGGCATTGATTACATTGAACCTTTAAGAACCATTAATCAAAAACATTAAAACACTTTATGCACAGTCACGTGCATACAACAACTTATTAGAATCAAAAAAACTACATTTTGTGACGTTTTAAAAATTAAAAGTACCTGTTCGAAATTTAGACTTGCTAATGGCATTAAGGCATTAAGTGTTTATTTTTTCCTGCTAATATTAGCAGAAAAAAATAAACACTTAATGCCATAAAAACAAGTATTTTGTTACCACTTTTTGGGGCTAATGTTATTTGCACAAAACAAAAATACAGCGATGGGAAGAGAGATGCAAGAGGATACAGCTGAATAAAACACACGGGTGGAGAGTTCAGAGTTGTTTTTTGTTTTTACTAAAACGGGTTTGACTTTGATCAATATTCAACCTGATATGAAAATTTCGCAGTCATCATAAAAAAGAAACAAAATGCTTTGAGTTTTATAAATACTAAGAACAATTGAGTTACTTGCTTTTACCTATATATTATTAAAGAAGGTTCTTTAAGACAGTATAACTTAATACACTACACTACAATGTTGCCAGAAAAACACCAGCGATCGAGTTCAAAACGCAATTTACTAAGAGTCGTATTATGATGTTTTTCAGGTAACCCTGTAGGTATTCAGATTGTGAAAAAAATGTATTTACCTGTTCAAATGTCCAAGTTTCGTCGTCGTATAAGAAACACGCTTTGTGCGGGTGTTTCTTTACCATCTGATGGAAGATGTCGGGCATTGACCAGTTCTTGCTGGTGAACGTCCTCGTCAGCATTAGGATCTTTATGTAGCACCATAACGCTCTGAGGACAAAGAATATACATATATGCCGTGTTACAAGATTACTTTTTTTTATTTGGGAAGGAGTAAAGCTAGTTCCAAAGTGCGACCATTGCTGCATCACCGGACGATGGACACTGGGACTGAGGGTGTCCGGGCCTACGTACTAGACTAGAAAGTTTAGAAACTTCGTCCTATCGTCACATGATGACTATCTTCACAAAGAGACCGAAACCGAATCTTTCGCGCACCTATCTAAGTAAAGTATAAGGTATGCGAAAGAAACTAGTTTTACCAAAAGCATATTTTTAAATTTTGTAAATATATATTTATTTTCTTTCAGCATTTGCAACAAGTCAGTTCCCTGCGAACTATAAATTAGGAAAACAAAATAATAAGGTTCAATATGGCATGATTTACCTAAAATCGTTGATTTAGTGTAGAATACAATTGTTTTAATTAAAGAATTTACATGCGTATTGCATGCAATAATCCATCTTTAAGTCAAGGACTATATCGTAGGTACAACAATTACCTATAATATATTACAAATCTACGTAACGTGCATGTACTCGTAGGTTGTAGGTAAATGATCACAAAATGTCAGATCTCATCAGATAAGATCGCCAAATTATAGTTTCCGGGTGGTTATTAGTTTTCTTACTAAGTTAACGTCAGAACTATCTGGAATCAGCTATGTCATGGTACAAAGTTGCTAAGTCTATATTCACAGTAAAATAAATGCATTAGCGTGGAAATAAAACATAGCAAGAAGGATTAGGTATCATAAAAAGCCGGTATTTGACTTAAGATTATGATGGACAAATCAAGTGCAAGTGTAAATAAGATTACGAAACCAAATTTTCATGCATTAAATTGCTATTAACATTGCTGGGTAGTCTATGTTTTATTATAGGTACCACTTTATATTACAGAACCATTTGAGTATTTATTATTTCGATCGTCCATTGTAAACAGCTCAGGTGCATACATTTTATATAAATAACATCAAAATATTCTTTTGAATTTGTTTTAATTTACTCTAGTAAAGTTAGCAATGTACGTAAATATATTTTTAATATGTATCCGTTTCACCTACTACCACAGCTACTAGCAAAAATACACGGCACCACATAATATATAATGTTTATATCTACATAGATCATTACTCACGAGAAGTCTCTAGGCGTAGTCCTGGCCGCAATGTACAGCCATCTCCAGTAGAAGGCAATGAGATAGACGAAGAGGAAGATGGCCAGCACGATGAGGCTGGTCTGCCAGTCCTGGAAGACCCAGGCGACGGCGCAGGCGGCCACCAGCACGCCCAGCGCCGCCACCATGATGAGGACCTTGCTCCACGGGATACTGCTGGAGGAGGTCACACGATTGCCTTTCTCTATGTCGGCGCTCTTGTGGGTGAACTAGAACAGAAATTTATAAGCTACTAGTAGAATATAGTAAGACAAATGATGATTTAAGGTTTAAAGGCTTTACTTCACACAAAGATTAACTACTCACTTACGTATGAACATAATTAAAATTCAACATGTATTCAATTCGATATTCAAATAAATTATATACATACATATATAATTAATTATATACAATATTATTAACAAATATATGCCAATTATGATTGTGACAAAATCACAATCCATTTTTTCAAATCGATGTGGATTTTCTCTTGATCATAATTCTAAACATTTTTTATCAAGGTACCTACTCTTGGCTGTTTCGCAATCGGATGGTTACGGTTAGTAAAATAGATAGATAGATAAAACTCTTTATTGTAACACACATTGAAAAAAATAAAGACAAACAGAAACACAAAAGACTTAAAAAATAGTGCCACAACTGCATAATAATAGCAGAACCTCTCATACGTAAAATTTCAATAATTTATTTGTACCTATAAAAAACTACATTCTACAATCCAATTGTTATTGTTTGTATACTAGTGACTGCCCACGGTTTCGCCTGCGCATCTAGATAAAAAATAACTTATGCCACTTTCGTGACATTACTCTACCTTCATACCAAATATGATGGAAATCCGTCGCACCGTTGAGGTATTGTAGAACGTACACAAACAAACTAACTAACTCACTTTCGCTCTAATACGATATTATTTCTATAAACACAACGTGTTCGTTAAAATATGGAAATATTAGAAACAATCGTTGCTCTTGAAGTACAGTTCGATACTGCGGCCGAATTATCGGCGAATCAGAATCTTCCCCTTGTTGATAAGCTTGATAAGCATTTTGTAGTTATCGGCTAGCGACAGATCAAAGTGGGCAGAAAATGCCTGTGAGTAATGATCAATCTTATAGGGCTGTGCTTAGGGACGGTAGATTGAATAATTTTAACACATCTTTCAATGTTAGACAAAATTAACGTTAAGGCTGGGATATACTCGTCTATAGCGAACACTGTCACTCTGGGTAGAAAAGAACGAGAAACACTATGGCGCCGAAATCGCTAAAATCTACCACTTTCGTTGGAAATTAATTAATTAATTAGAAATATAATATTGAATCGAAATTTTACTCCAGCAGTGTTGAGTCATAGTTTATTTTACATCACTCAAATTAATTTTAGAAATATGCGTTTGAAATTGTTTAACAAACTAAGTGTGTTAAGGCCAGCTAAAATTCAAAAAAAGACCTAACTTTGTGTTTTTTTTCTATCGAGGAAATTAATAGTCAACGTGTTTCGGAAACAGTAGTGTGATTAAATATATGATCAAGATTAAAAACAAAAAAAAAATGTTCTTTTAACGTAAAGACTTTTGGCTAAAAAATTTTTTATAGTACCCCGTTTTCTGAACTCATAGGTCCTTAATTCAAATTAAATATTGGTTTAAAGGCGGAAAAGCAAAGAGGTCCAGCTCGGCTTGCGTACCTTATTAGCACGGTATTTTTTTTTATTGACATACTAATTATTGTTAAGAACACATTGAAATTAAATAGTATCTCATTGTTTGTAAACTTTTTTGCGTATGATATTTAATTGGTAGGTAAAGGAACAAAAAATTCTTCGTAATTAAATTATTTTAAAGGGAAATCGAACTGGTTTTAAACAAGAGAATAATTATATCAAGGTCTATTAAAATATAGTATACAAATAAATGTTTTTTTAACCTCTAAAAAAACTAAATATCTTGAATTTGCGATTTAAATATTCGTCAATTAAAGCAAGTTAGTGTAATTAAACTTTAAAATGTATATAGGTAGGTATGTTCCTAAGCAACTACTTACTAAGTAGGTTGTAGTACTTACTTAAAGTAGTTCTAAGTAACTAATAGTAAGCAACTATGGTAACGTTATTGCGCCAATACAAAGCCTTAATATTTTCTTGGTAGACTTTTGAACTATTGCCACTATTGCCACAGATTATAGAAGCTTGCTTGCTTTTAGTAACTAGGTGCGGTATTCTGAATGTTTCTTGTATCATATTATGACAACAAATTGTGAGTTGACTTTCATTAACTAGGATAATGTAAGTACATAATAATATACCTAGAAACAAATAAAATAACTTATAAATGTCACTCTGTATTAGTACAAAATGAGTACAATCCAAAATTCAAGATGCACGAACATCTTTGCAAATACTAAACAGAACATAAAAATAATATTTAAATGAAGTATGTTTGAAATTAAATACACATCATTAAATATATAATATTGACTAGTGACATTTGTTCAAATAGACTTTAAATCCAATACACATAAATTCCGTGTCCTGGTGTAAAAATTGAGTAAATTATGTGAAAAAATTCCGTTTGTGAGATTCCACTAACACTACACACAAACACACACATGCACACACATATTAGAAAGAACACTTATAAAAACAAACAAAACAAAACATATTTTAATGAAATACGCACACGTACGTTTATGGTTAGGTACTACAATTTTACAAGTAAATTTCCTGGATAAAATAATTCCGATTGATTGTTGACCTTATTTAACTGGTGTTTCATATTCTTATCTATCTGTCATTATACTCGTACATTACTAGCTGTGCCAGCGACTTCGTCCGCGTGGAATAGTTATTATCATAATAACGGTTCTAGTGAGTTCTTAAAAGATAGACATATGCTGTCCCGGATATTTTATTAGATCATTTCAAGAGGAATAATTCTTTCGTACATATTATTTTGATATCTTGAACCGTTTTCGCAGCGCACGTAACGGAAGCCCTCAAAAATGATTAATTTTCCCCGTTTTTTTCCACATTTTCCATTGTTTTTTCGCTCCTAGTAGTTGCAGCGTGATGTTATATAGCCTAAAAAGCCTTCCTCGATAAAGGGTCTATTCAACACAAAAAAATATTTTTAATTCGCACCAGTAGTTCCTGAGATTAGCGCGTTCAAACAAACAAACTCTTCAGCTTTATAATATTAGTATAGATTATTTAAAGATATTTTACTCCTTTCTTAAGTAACTGTATTTTTTCTAATAGCACATAAAAGTAATGTAGTCATTTTTTTCATGAATATTTTCATGTACCTACCTAGGTTTTTGTTAAACAAAGACCGTACCGTGATCGATATTTTTTTTTGTCATTTAAAGTGGTATAATTTCCGTGCCTACGTTTGTTTCAGTAAATTATTATGACATGTATGATAGTAACATGAACAACAACAAGAATTGGATAGTAACATGAACAACAACAAGAATGAAACCAATGTACCTCGACTTTGAGCCCATTGGTTTCATTCTTGTTGTTGTTCATGTTACTATCCACGTTCACTTCTACAGCAGACATCTTGTATCTCTTAGTTTCAACAACTCCTTTGTCAAATGAAATCTAGTGAAATGATTCCAGAAGCATTTTCAGGTGCGGGTCAACGTCATGTTCCTGTAACAAAACAAATATTGTTACATATTTATTTATTTATTCATACTTGCACACAAACTATTGGGGGCGTAGCAAGTGACTATTGCTAGGCTTTATATAGTTACATATCAAGGAGATCATATAATAACTATCGAAGAAAATAAAAACTAGGATACATACAGACACTTGTGAGGAAGGACATATTAACATTATGTACAAGTCTTTACAAGTAATTTTTAATTTTATATAGTTTCCGTATGTAATTGATACTTGTTAAAAACCTTATCTTCAGAATTAAACAGAAATAAACGGAAATAATTCATTATAATCAATGATGGTCTCTTTCTTTGGTAATAAATCTGCATCGGTTACGTTTCCTTTAGAACCCAGTTTCATATGGAGGTGGCAAGTTTATCAGCATTCTATCTAAATTACGACCTCGATGCGTAATTACAAAGGCCACAAATTCACGAAAGGAACCACTATTTCTTTTTATAGGTTGATGGATTATTGTACCGTAAAATGTTCACTTTTCCACCCATACAGAATCATACTAAATCATATTACATGATCAAATAAAGCTTAGCAAAATCAAGTAAGGCCATTTTTAAAGGTAAGAGACAAATGGGGGAACAAGACCACTCAATTTTTGAGGAAGGAAAATTGAAATAGGCAAAAGCCGAATCTCATTGGGAAATTTAGACAAAGTACATCGGTTAACTGTTACATGATTATACAACCTTAGCCTTTTCAATATTTTTTTGCAATATTTAAGAAAATAAATAGACGTTGTCTATGATCATCACAGATATCCCAGCATAGGAAACAAAGGTACTAAGTACAAAATGACTTATCATTAACAACACATTGGTTTAGTATGTATATTATATTCGTAATTCAATGAAATGTGTCGCGTCAGGTCGTGGTCGTCTGTCTGTAACCTTTCACATTAACGAGCTGAAACCAGGTTGTTTGAAGCCAAGCGCACGCGAGAACTAACTTACTGCCACTCCAAACTATATTCATAAACTGAGAGTCATTGAACTGTAATCGAGAGTCGAAGAAAGTAAAGAAATACGCAGAAAATCGCAAGCCACAATATATAACCGCAAGTTGGCAATGATACTACAACCGCGTGCATAGGTGATCAATCATACCTTCATCTTTGTTTTTGTACGATTTCACACAATAGATATTCCTTGACAACTTTGTTTACGAGAATAAAATAAGGAAAAATATGTATACAGATTTTAGTTCTGTGGAAAAATATGACAGGCAACAGACAATCAAATAACGATATATGTATGTATGTATGTATGTATTGTATTGTTCGCGTACCTATTCGTAGGTTTGTACATAGTACATAAGTCAACATGTACAGCGGCCCTTTGTTACAAAATCAACTTTAAAAAATGTTTGCTGTTTCAAAAGTAAACTTGTCTTTAGTAACAACAACAAGGCTATTGAAGATGTTGATTTAAAGAGGATGTACCGGTCGAGTGTTTGCAGATACTTTGCATTTTTTCTTGTTTAAGTATTATTTTATGCTAAGTATCAATATTGAACACTACAGAATATATGGACTGTGCAGAACTTGCGAGGTATTTATTCATTAAAAAAAAAAGTGTTTATTCATGACATAGGTAATATTTATCATTCTTATTTTGTGTGTCCTATTAAGAATTTAATACCTAGAATATTGTATGTTTCTATGTATAATAAGTAGATATGTATTTACTGGTCTAGTACCCATGACACAAGCGTTTGCTTAGTGTGGGCCTAAATGGCGCTGTGTGCAATAAATAATAATAATAAATATTTCGGGACATTGCACACAGCGCCATCTAGCCCCACACTAAGCAAATGCTTGTGTCGTGGGTACTAGATAACGGATATAATACTTATATACTTTTCTTTTGTAAATACATACTTATTAATATCCCGGAATATTTATTTATTTATCTTCTCCAATTTTATAAAATTTAATCTAACATTATATTGGCCAGGATATAAAAATAGAATGCTAAAATAGGTGAACCCCCTTAGTGAATTAATTAGATATGCGCCATTTTAAAATAGCTAAGTCAATAATTGTTTTTCTGTTCCGTGTCATTAATGGTAATGGATTTGGACTTATATTTGACCGCAAATATTTTTTTATAATGCTACGCCAATTCAAACAAAGGCTCGCAATAAAGATGTGTACCTAAACTAAATAAATCTTTATGCTTCATTAAAATATCCTAGCACTCGAGTGGGTACTAAACAATAAAAGTGTTGATTTATGTAAAACAAAATTATTCGCGCGAATGCTATGTAAAGTAAAGAAGTCACTCATACATAAAGAAGAAAAACACGTAACGTTAAGTAGCATGTAAGTAACGTTTTAAATGACCCATAGGTAACTATTCAATATTTGACTTGTAGCCATCACTTAATAAATTAGCATTCATTAGCACTTTGATTACCCTGCGGTGACTGACTGTATGATAAATAATAATATTATAATTACGTTTCATAGAATACGTAGTTTACGAGCGTACAAAAATGCGCATTGATGCTGAGGTAGGCAAGGTATCAAAAATACATTACAAATACATTGAGATATGTACAAATATCATTGGACTGCGAGAAAGTAAATTTTCCACAAGTGAAAGTGTACAGATTTTGGAATGCGGTACACACTGATGATTACGGTGGTAAGTAGGTTGTTTCAATAAAGGTTGGCGTGAGTATTTCATCAGATAGTCTTTAAGAAGAACCAAACAGTTCAGTAACTGATATAAGTAAGTAGATACTCTTATGAATTCGCCCGACATAAAAATATAACATGAGTACATTTTTTTTTTGTACATGTACATTTGTTTACTGTTCGTCTATCTACTTATGTAAGTCAATTTTGAACATAAACAACTGTATTATTTTTCTTATCAGGTCCAGTAACTCCATTATAAGTGTGAAGTAATGACAGTTAGTATTGCAAAATGAAAGATTAGTCACATACAGTGAGCGGCGGGTGCTTTGTATGCAGGCGACTCGTCGAGTCAAAGACATCTCTTGACGGCGATAGTAATTTATGTGTCATGGACGCGGTCACGTTGGGGTTTTGAACTTGGTGGGATAGCTCTAAACACTATAAAAAGAACTCTAGGATAGTTTGGAAAAAAAATAACTTCATGGCCACTTGGCACTTACACTTGGTACGAATATATATCTCGAAACCCCCTAAGCTACTTTAGATTAAACTTACATTATTCTCTAAATTGAAGTTTAATATACCAAATCTGATACAAAAACACAAGTACATATATATCGATACACTAAACAAGGGAAGAAAAACTAAACATACCTACTACTTCTAACTACAACATAAAAAGGGGTACATAGAAAATCTTTAGAAAAGCCTAAAGATAGTCTAAGTACTCCAGCCCACTGCCAGAGGGCAGCGTGCCCAGCATACTGGCCGCATTACCACGCTGGATGGCAATGCTGATACGTTGACCTAGAAAATGGCCAGCGTTTTGATCACGTGTCGCGTCAACCAAGCGCTCCGAAAGGTTTTGGATCGATACACTTATATTTTTGAAAAGCCCGTACACATTACAAACATTATTTTTTTTGTAATTTGAATGTTTGTAATGTGTACTGTACGGGAGTACACTTAGATTTTGAAAAGCCTTTTCAAAAATGTAAGTGTACTCCAACTAAATTTTGCAAGCATTTAGAAGACTTAATTAATAGATAATCATACATGATAAATAAAAATACACAATGGTTAGACTTATAAATTTAATACACAATATACAATTGGTCCACGTATCTTATTAGATTATGTTTCCATTTTATAAGTTTTAGTTTGTAAGTTGTTTTTGTGTCTATTAACTCTATTATGAATAAATAAATAAATAATAAAAGGTTATGTGTGTATTTCCCGTAATCCTGTCGATTGGTATGAATCAAATTGATAACATTGTTTTTAAATAGTCAATAAGTAAGATAAAATTAAATAGGACTCGTGTCATTTGTGTTACTAGGTCGATCATAACAACGTTATCCACCGGACGATTCATCCACCAACGTCTAATGTCTTTAGTCTTTTGTTGATGCAAACATTACGTATTTTTCACCTGCTGGCGGTATTTTTTGGCCAATGAAGATTATGTATTTTTCACAATCTGGCATATGTTTATGCAGTTAATTTAATGCTATAAATATTATCTCGTCACCGTCGTGAGCTCAAGATTAAGAGCTGAGTAAATATGAATTTAATTAGCGCTTGAATTGAGTAAATAATTAATAGTCTAGGAAATAATTAATCCACATTCCAAAAATCAATGCGCTTCCGTTTTCAAGTTTATTTTACGTTTTCCTAGATAATTTTATTAAAATGTGCTATTGAAAAAACATCAATCAAACCACTAACTGTTTTATTCATCTCGATAATTTCAAAATTTTAATTTGATCATATTTTTGGCACAACTTTATGGATTAGTATCATTGAACTATATGTTAGCACTAGCTGTGCCAGCGACTTCGTCCGCATGGAATAGTTATTACCATAAAAACGGTTCTAGTGAGTTAATCTTAAAAGATAGACATATGAGTATACTGTTGCAGACATTTTGTTAGATCATTTCAAGAGGAATAATTCTTTCATACATATTTTTTTGATATCTTGAACCGTTCCGATATCTTTGCAGCACACGCAACGGAAGCCCTCAACAATGAATAATTTTCCCCGTTTTTTTTTCACATTTTCCATTGTTTCTTCGCTCATATTAGTTGCAGTGTGATGTTATATAGCCTAAAGCCTTCCTCGATAAATGGTCTACCCAACACAAAAATAATTTTTCAATTCGCACCAGTAGTTCCTAAGATTAGCGCGTTCAAACAAACAAACAAACTCTTCAGCTTTATAATATTAGTATAGATTAGGTAGGTATAACAAATTGAAGTATGAAATTTACAACGCCACATTATTCCTTTTCAAATGACAACTGAAACATTAACTGACTGAATATCATACTTGTTGTATACAGAGTCAAAGGCATTTATTTAAGTTCTTTGTTGATTTTCTGTTTACGGACATTACTTTTTAGTAGCGACTTAGCCAAATATAAAAGAGATGTGTCAATAAATAAGATTGTGATATATGACAACACGCATCCACAGATGAGATATAAATCTGACCCTATGCGAGGTATTTTAAAAGTCTTGCTGATTTATCAGCAACATATTTCAAAATCTGCACAGAGTTGTAACAGAGAAATCGTGCTTATGTAAATTAAAAAATCGGTCGTTCAGTAATCAACTTACAAATTATGATATTAATTATTGTAAAATTACAATATTATTATCAGAATTATTTTTTAAATTATAATTCTTGTAATGTAGTTAATTAATGTCAAAAAAATTAAATGTAATCTGTGACGTCAAATCCGTATATTAATAATATTGAATTAAGGGATCGGCCAACTTTGGACACAGGCCTCTTCCAACTCATGCCATGTCCCAGAATACATAATACAAGCCATGTACATATTGTACGTGTCCAAAGTTTTCCTGCCACCGCCTCTACTCGTATATCGTCTCTTCATCGTCTCACTGGTCGTCCACGCTCTCTCCATCCATCTCTTGGCTCCCAGTGAATTATTCTTCCTGTCCATTTGTTGTATCTCTGTCTCGCTGTGTGCCCCGCCCATTTTCACACTTGGCAGCCGTCGGAACAACATCGGTCAATTTCGTTTTCTTTTTGATGTCTTTACTATCGATGCGGTCTCTCAGTTTTATTCTTAGCATAGGTACTTAGTTCAGTTGCTCTTTGAAAAAAGGTATACCTTACATGTTACTAACTTCATAGATTTCTATTCTGTGTTAATAGGAAAATGCAAAAATGCATTATTAGTTATACTTAAATAAAACATACAAATTAATTGATTAGACTGTATAGGACAGTACGTAAAATTTTAATCAATGATGAGTTAGAAAGTCGAAGTATGTATATGTAATAGCTTCAGGTTAAACTAGTTCTAAAGCAAGGCAAACCTACATAATAAACTTAAACGTGTTTTTAGGGTTCCGTACCTAAAAGGTAAAACGGGACCCTATTACTAAGACTCCGCTGTCTATCTGTCTGTCTCCAGGCTGTATCTCATAAACCGTGATAGCTAGAAAGCTGAAATTTTCACAATGATGTATTTCCGTTGCCGCTATAACAAACAAATACTAAAAATAAAAAATATTAGGGGGGGTCCCCATACAACAAACGTGTTTTTAGGGTTCCGTACCTAAAAGGTAAAACGGGACCCTATTACTAAGACTCCGCTGTCTGTCTGTCTGTCTCCAGGCTGTATCTCATAAACCGTGATAGCTAGAAAGCTGAATTTTTTACAAATGATGTAATTCCGTTACCGCTATAACAACAAATACTAAAAAAATAAATAAAAAAAATTAAGGTGGTATACAATAAACGTGTTTTTTTCATATTTTTTTGCTCAAATTTGAAAACGGTAACAGGTAGACGCTTCAAATTTTCACAGAATGTTAACTTGTATATTACCTTTTAAAATAAATAATAAAATAACAATTAAGTAAATATTAAAGGGGCCCCCCTTTAATATCCCATACAACAAACGTAATTTTCAAGCTATTTTTACTCAATCTTAATAAACAGGTAGAAACTTGAATATTTGTAAGTTAATATATAGAAATATATTAACTATAAAAATACCTAAACTAATACATAAATAGATGATAGTACGGAACCCTTCGTGCGCGAGTCCGACTCGCACTTGGCCGTTTTGTTTTTTTCGTTTTTTTTGCTCAATATTAAAAACGGTATTAGGTAGACGCTTTAAATTTTCACAGAATGTTTACTTGTATAATTACCTTTTAAAATAAATAATAAAATAACAATAAAGTACCTAAATATAAAAGGGGGGCTCCCATACAGCAAACGCAATTTTCAAGCTATTTTTACTCAATCTTAACAAACAGGTAGAAACTTGAATAGTTGTAAGTTAATATATAGAAATATATTAACTATACAAAATACCTAAACTAATACATAAATAGATGATAGTACGGAACCCTTCGTGCGCGAGTCCGACTCGCACTTGACCTGTTATTTTTTTTTTATCTTAAAACATCGTAACGTAACACTTTGAACTTAATAGAATCATGCCGAAACACGTGATCTATAAACTAGTACATAATATAAGTATAATGAGATGTTCTAATTCAAGAAACTGTGGACAATTATAAACGAATAAATAATGTGTAAAGAAAGAATTTTGTAAATATAACGGAGGAAGGATCATCAAGTTATCGTAATTATTTGTACCATGAATGAGTTTAAAACTTACAGGGCCTTAAGACGTGGTTTAAATATTAGTCCAAGTCCGTTTTAGTTGTTCGAAAATTGTCTGTCTGCAGTCATAATAATCAAAATGTACCAATGTTAAATCAAAGATCCAAATTGAAATTGACATTTTGATTGCTTGTATGTCATGTTTGATCAACCAGAACAGAATTTTTATTTTCAAAGTCCTAGACTAACATTTAAACCTCGTTTTGTAATAAGACGTACTATATTTAGTAATCTACCCAAAATGCCACATAAGCCACGCAAACAGCATCAATTTTTGCAATTTACAGAAAGTGGCCAAGGCTACATTTGACAACGTGAGAAACTCGGACGACAAATATTCGTTAGTACAATACCTTTGAAAACATACACAGGCTAAACTCACTTATTACTGGTTCTTTTTGAAGAGTTAATTTATGTATGCGCTAGGCATTCAAGGTAAATACCTTTTTATTCTTTCTTCGATAATGAGTTATAGCTGTGGCCGGGCTTTGTTTAGCGTTGTCATTGGCTGAGGGACGTATAAGGCTGAAGTAATGGACTCATCACGAGCGCCGGTGGTAGGTACCTATTTACCACTTGATACTCATTGTTAGTCCCCGGTGCCCTACTGTCGTATATTCTGTGCCGTCACCTTGACAGTACTCTAGTGGCGATGATCGCCGCTATAGTCACCTCAATTGGTAACTGTAGTAAGGAATCATATGAATTATCATATTGGTTTATTGACCACTTAAACGTTTAAGAACCAATTCGACTGAGTAATACGAGTTTGATAGATTAATTTAATCGGAGTTTTAATTATTCTTTTACAAATAAAATACCCATGTAGTGATAACAAAGACAACAATTAATCTACCTGTAATACTCGCGATATCGTAATAATTAATGCTAGTTACAACCATTTTAATTACCGCTAACTGTATTAGGTATGCACGAGCATCCCAAAGGAAGTGGAACTTGCAACTACCTCGGCTATTATAATCACATTCACAACAGATAGAAAATATTTGTTCCGTCCTGATACAAAGCAATAACCCTTTGCTTTAGAAAATATACATAGAGACAGTCACGTTATAAACAAAAAATGATTGAAGATTGCCAATGGCGTAGACCCTCTACAAGTGAAACCCCATCTAGAATCCCGAGGCCGAGGGGTTCAAAAACGCCCGAGACAAATACACTGCTTTATCCCCAAAATGCATACTCTACTTTATATAAACACTGCGAGGCAATAAAACATAATACAATTAAAAAGAAAGTACTTACTTACTTAAAAAAAAAAATTATTAAATACGCTATTTTGTTACAAAATAACACAAAGATTTTCAGTTTAGCGCCTTTTCGTTCTATTTGTTTTTTTTTTTGTAGTGGCAAATTCTTCTTCATGCAGGTTTCTATGAAAAGTTTTCATTCTAATTTTGAATAAATTCTTCTTGGTGTAGGGCTCTATGAAAAGTTTATATTCTAATTTTGACGTTTGGTCATGGATTGCAAGGAGCTCGTATATTCAATGTTGATTGCATTCCAAATTCAAATGTCATTATTCCCTAGGGGATTATGAAATTCAGTACATTTATAATGACCCGGCTAGACCATAGGACACAAATGACTTGCTTTAAGTTGAGTTTGCATGACACATAATATGCCATTGACGAGCAGGTGTTATATAAAAGTCCTTTAAGCTTCCTTGCAAATCTGTACCCAGGAGGTCGTTAAACATCGATATTCCTGTAGTAATGTACACTTCTACAGAAACAATCTGTATCTTTAATGTAGAATGCAGTTTACAGATTTTACAGTAAGTAAAACCAGATTCTATGAAGATTCAATATACTTAGTAAATCAGTCACAGGCCTAAAGTTTCTTTCGAATCGATTTCACTACTAGATATACTCGTACTTATGTATCTTTACCTACTAATTATGCATATTGTATGTTGTTGTGTATCTAGAAATTTTCGTAAAATGGGTGTGGTTTAACAACGAAATTTGAAAAAAGCATGCGCGAAAGGTTCTCAACTCTGATTCCTTTTCTGCTCCGAATCTCAGAAGCACCGGTTTCTGATGGCCATTGCACTTGCGTACATTATTTATTTCCTTTTTATGCCGGAGTTATTTGTCAAACTTTTTTACTATCATAAAACCTGTTTACCTATAAAATTACGGCACATGCGCCAGCAGATTATGATAAATAATTGATTAATGCGGCTTAAATAAATATCGAAAAGAGAATAACTTTTGCAAATGCTAGTCTGATAGGGGGCATTGCTATCTGATAATGGGTTCTTACTAGATAATTATGTATGTAGGTACTCGTAGATGCAAATCACTGTACTCATAAAATATGAGTTCTTTTATTTCTTACCTGCCAGATAAAATTGTTGTTCCTTAGATTCATTTTATTCAGCAAGTGTGCCTGCCTACTTTTAATTCAGTTCTTTTGAAAGTAAAACGAGAGGTTCGATACTCGGATACTCTCTACTTACATATTCACAGAGTCGGAAAAATATTTTTATATGGTCTCTTTATCTATACATATAATAAAAAGCTGAAGCGGGTAAAAAATCAGAACATAAAAGATATTAGAAAAAAATATATTTGGCTATACTTTAATTCGATAATAAAACAAGTTTTATATTTTTTGTCTGTTTATCTGTGTCTCTGTTTGTCTGTTTATTTAAACGCTAATCACGCAAATAAAGCTGAACGGATCATCATGATTTTTTTTATGTAGGTAGTATGAGGTCTTAGGAGTGTCTCATCGTACTTCTTATCCTGAAATAATTCAAGCGAAGCCGCGGACTTCGACTAGTATTATTATAAACTCCGTAATAACAGTGAACTTATTAGGTATCTAGATACTCGTAATAGTCCAGATTCCTAAGTTGTTTTTACCCAGTTCTATCTGACGTCTTAATGAAGGCATTAAGTGACCAGACACTAGATTTTATGTGTTTTTAGAAATCTATGGTAGGTGGTTTATGTTAATATCAAATTTAAGGAAAATCTCTCGGGTAGTTTGGTCTACAAAATTAAATAGCGATCTTACGGTTCAGAACGTTAGAAACTAGTAACAATAACAAAATATTGATTCTGTTTTTCTGTGCGAGTATGTAGGTACCTATTATTATTTTTGTCAATTTCGGAGTTGTCCTAAACAAGTGTTCTATTCGATAGGTACACATGTTATGTTATTCTATTGCAAATACTAATATCTTTTGATGATAAATCTGCACTTAGATAATAAAAGTATCTGCAGTTTATTATCTTAGTGATAAATATAAACTCAAACATAAACTTGTGATTGAATTCCACAATTTATTATTTTTTGAGCATTACTTTTTTTGTATAATTGGGCATGAGACATTCCACATCTGACGTCGTGGTTTACGGAAAACAGACATACTTATTCTTTTTGCGGTTATTTGTAAAAGATAAAAATTACCATAGTATGCATTCACGCGGCTAAAACATTATTTCTACTTCTGCAACAATGACGCACTAATAATTATGCATTCTGGATCAGAAATTCGCCGAAATGTCATCCAGTAGAAGCTAATTATAATACCTGATGCAGTTCTAGCAAGGTAGTGCATGACTTGCACCAACCACACAAGTTACATTTCCTGGTTCTAATAATCTTTTAAAATATCGTTCCTACCTCTATATATTAGGTATCGTACCTCTAGATATTTTATCACACACTTATTTTATTCCGAAGATGTGTGAGTGTATTAAAGTGTGTGTATTATTAAGTTATAGTGTGTATGTAAGCTATTTATTTTTGAGTTAGTAAAAAAATATTAATCTAATCTCTTTGAGTCGTAGGTATTTCCTCATGACTGAGGGTCTTGACTCCCTCGCAGAATTTATATGTTAGGGGACTTCTTTGGGCAGATACATCGTGGTGGGCACCCCGGTCCTCCCACGGAAGACCACATGTCCTCATATTTTGTGGTTGTCAAACATGTCGGTCTCACCGTTAAGCGAGTGCAAAGCCACACACATAACTTAAAAATCGAGACATTAATTCAAATCTACTCAATTTGGTGCAGACCGGAGTCGAACCAGCTTGCATCATGATGAAAAGAAGACGCTTATTAACTGCCGAGTCTCACTCGGCAGTTAATAAGCCAAAGCGGTATCTTATATAGCCAAAAGTAAATCCTTGCTTAGATATATGCTTTTGAATTATTGAGTATGCGAAGCAGAAGACTTAGTTGATGATCTATGAATGCAAGATGTACTCGTGTATCACAGTCCAATCCATGATCCTATCAAGATACCGCACATCCAATAATATTTTTGCTAATAACCACGCAGTGTTATCACATTCGGCACTTATCATTTGCGTAAATACTGTCACCTTCAGATAGAACATATATAATACATTTGTTATATACCTAATTTGAAAACAATAATCATAATTAAATTCGTAGATAAAAGCATTTATAATGAACCATGGCATTTATTTAGTTCACTTATTAAAAATTTTGGTCTCCAGTTTTAAATAAACATGCAAATAATATTTCATAACTTATGAGATTTATGAGCGGACATCAAAAACGGTCAAAAAATAAATAAACTGTTAGGCTTTAATTTATAAGCGCGCATGCAATTATTTCATAGTTTCCGCTAGTTAGATATCTAAACTATTAGGTACCTAATTATTAAACTCTGCTTATAAAAGTGGGGGATATATATTCTATGCTACAAATTTCTGGATAATGTTGTCATTGTATTTATATTATGATTTATATTATTTTTTAATTGCTTTCAAAATATTTTCATGTTACAGACGAAACATCATTCAACTTTATGCATAAGTTATCTTCAACAAATCATTCCACAACGTGTGCATCCTAATATTTTTAAAACTAAATGTATTGGATATTGTATTTTTAGTACTTATGCATATAGTTATTAAACTTTATGAGCTACGTTTAAATATCAAAGTTTACTGACAGCATATCTTCTCTGATAAGACAAATTTGTTTAATGGTATCAGTTTTATGATAATTTATTTTTACTAAATACCTACATCTATTGGAACTACGAGTATCATCCCATATTGTATGAAATTGGTATTGTATGTATGTACAGAAAGTTTTTTAACAAAGGAGTGACTGCATAGATGTTAATTACTTAGGATTTCTAATGCTTATGTGAATACGAATTTCTATGCTTTTCTAAGTTAAAACAGCATATTATCCTTAGGTAAATGACGATGAAGTTCGTTTAAAAGATATAAATTAGTAGGACAACGTATGAGTATTTTGTAATTAGATTTTTATCAGATTTGTAATTCCAGTACGTAATACGAAAAATGTTATTATATTAGATTGCGGAAAGATTACCCTACTTGCAACTGCAAATTGTTATAATCTATTGGGGTCATAATACAATTTATTGGTTATACAATATAATTTATACAAGTTTACACCGCTTTTTGGGTTGCCCGTTTTTACAGGTAGGTAGGTATGGGCTGTATTCTGAGGTATGGGAAGGTTTTGTGTTATAACCGACAATATTTTATTTTAGAGTTTGCACAGTTGAATGTAATGAATTTAATTTAAAACGAAAATTCACTAATTGCTTAGTTACAATATAATTTGTTAATTACGTACGTATACGTGAATGCTAATTAGCCACCTACTTAAATAAATTAAAGTTTATGTAACTTTAATAAAAAATTAAGTTCTCAATGTGACCGAAAGGTTTTTAATACCTATAGGTTTAGTTCAGAATTATATTTTTTTTATAAAATGCTTCCATAATTTCTGCATTAAAACATTGACCACAGATTGTGTTCAAAAAATACGTAGCTGCCGACCTAAAGCTAAAAAATCTTTCATCATCACAACTTAACAACAAAATGGTTTACACCGTGAACCTACTTAGTCAGAACCCTATGGTACCTATCAGGAATTAGAATGAAATAAATAACGAAAATAAACTCACCGCTTTCCCCAAAAAAAGAAAAGCTTCGCCAGATTTCACTGTTCAATTTCGTTGTGTTGTGTTATGTATATTAACAAACAATATTTAATAAGATTTATTAATGTAAGTAAGTATATTTTTTCATTCGTGTTATCGCGCGTATTTCGGCGAGGCCAACCCGACAAGAGACGCGCGCTCGCGACCCAACACCGACCACTAGTGAAGTGAACACAGCATAGAGAGCGGAAGCCACCGTGGGATGCCGCTTGCCGGCCGCGGTGCCGCGAGTGATTGCGATAATCCACCTGTGATTGTTGATGTGACACGCACTAACTGTTGTATACCTACTTGTATCTCTCAATGTTCGGCACGTACTTACATTATCTCCTTTATTAAAACCAAGTGAGTGATACGAGTAGGAACATCATTTGATAAATTTATGTGCTACAGTATCTGCGCACATCTTTAATCCATCTGAGTTTTACAGGTACCTATAAAACGCAGAGATGAAATGTAAGAAAGGAAACCACCTGTGATTGTTAAATATCAACGCGCGCTAACTGATATATGTATACATCTAACGTATCTTTAAACGTTCTGTGCGTGTACTATCTTCTTTATTTTAACAACCGCCTAACATCGTTTGATAAAGTGCCAATTATTTGCGGAGATGAACGGTGGCTACATTCAGTTCTATCCTGTACCCTGTACTAAGATTATTTGATCGTAGAAACACTAGATGATAATCAATGGAAAATATGCAAAAAATAATAATAATACGCAGAGATTACCTAGTTACTGGTTACTAAATTCAGTCATAGGTATACCTAGATTTTTAGCTCTATTATAGACATACATGATAATCCACCTACTCGCGTTTGGTGAAGAGGGGCTGAAAAAATGTAGTTATAGTTATAGATATACCTCTGCAACCTGCAACGGACAAAGTATGCAGATATATGCTCGGGTCACACGCCTGCGGTGCTAACAATTTAGACCTGAATAAACGGCTGCACCGGTTTTGATAATAAAAATAACACAACTAGCTATGTTTCAGATTACTCGATTTAAGTTATTACCTACTCACCATTCATCTCTTGCAGAAAAATCTATTAGGTACAAAATTACCTAAGCTACGATGACGAGAAGTGAAATTATCTTACAGAATATACCTACAATAGCCTGTGGAATTAAAGGGTATGATTTCAGGCGTTTTCGGTGTGTGTGTGTGTGTGTGTGTGTGCTACTTCTTTATACAGGACCGATTTTGATGACATTTGGTAAGTACGTATCTATCTAGCTTAGATTAACACATAGGTACATGTAGAATTTATTACCAGCCTCTTTTTTGTAGAAGTCGGTTGAAAATATGATGTATAATCAGCATCATAATGAAGGCAGAGTTATTAGTGCAACTTACCTACCTGAAGTAAAAGCTACGAAACAAAGGCTAGAAAGTGTGATCTCACGACACATCAATAGGCGAATATCATTATAACACTATCAGATGGCAGTTATTGCGAGACAGTATGTGTTGATTATCTCACGATTGCATTTCTTCCGAGAATACTTGGTGTGATGCAATGCTAGAAATAGTAGTAGGTAGCTAAAGAAACTCAATGAGAAAATCTCAATGCATACCTACTTGATGATTGTGTGCAATATCCCGGATTTTTTTTTTTATTGTATGCAAGAGCGAGGAGATTTTCACCCAGGGGTGACAATTAATGTGCATAGAAATAGCTTTGGTAGGTACTCAACTCACATATATATTCAATAATTCTATTCTCTGTTTCGATCAGTTGACGTAGCTTTTAGAACAGGGTTTTAGCATGTGCACCGCATGTTACACAGTCAAGACGGTGCAACGTGAGTGCACAGTGCACATGGCGGTAGCTTGCTTTTTCGTTTCTCCGTGCGTGATCATATGAAAACTCATTCCATTCCAACGCCGCTACATAAAGCTTTTTTTTTAGAATACTACTTTTTCTACTCACCAAGAGATGGCGTAAAACAAACATTTGAATATGAATGAAACAGCTGTATATTTGTAACTCAAGTACCTATAACGTAATTGGAATATCAAATTCAAATGCTTTTGGTCGTACAAATCACAAAGATTCAATACGTTTTCAATATTATGTCATTGTCTGTGTCAAGTCGACTTTATGTCCAGGTCCAGTCAGATTTTGCAATTTTTGCTTCTTTGCAATTTGCCTTTTTAAACGGCTTTGTTTGGCTTGGCAAATCAAATTTGAATTAATTTTCTAATCAGAGGTAGCGCTAGTTGTTGCTGGCTCCTCCCGGTGTGATTATTGTATTGAGAGCTTCATCTTCTGGGCGGCTGTACTAGAGATATAGAAGCACAAATTAATTGATTCATAATACAAAGTTTTACTCTACAAACATGTCTCATTTTAAGTTGATATCTTCCACAAAAGCTTCTGATGTGATTCCTGTAAATAAATATGTGTCGGAGAAGACTGGAATAACCGTTGTCATCGGTGAAGTAGAAGGTCCTATTGTGAACGGGTTTTTCTGCTTAGGTGAGTGCTCTACTCACAAGTAAATAATAACCCTACTTATATCAATCGGTTCTGCTACCCGCCGATTTATCTGTATTGAATTTAAAATATCTACTTATATCTGTTAATATCAACAATACAAAACTGTATGTTCTTTAGTATTAAGTTTGTTCCATAAATTTAGGAACAAAGGTTTATTCTTTTTTATGTATACTGTTTTGTGCTAACAATTTAGACCTGAATAAACGGCTGCACCGGTTTTGATAATAAAAATAACACAACTAGCTATGTTTCAGATTACTCGATTTAAGTTATTACCTACTCACCATTCATCTCTTGCAGAAAAATCTATTAGGTACAAAATTACCTAAGCTACGATGACGAGAAGTGAAATTATCTTACAGAATATACCTACAATAGCCTGTGGAATTAAAGGGTATGATTTCAGGCGTTTTCGGTGTGTGTGTGTGTGTGTGTGTGTGCTACTTCTTTATACAGGACCGATTTTGATGACATTTGGTAAGTACGTATCTATCTAGCTTAGATTAACACATAGGTACATGTAGAATTTATTACCAGCCTCTTTTTTGTAGAAGTCGGTTGAAAATATGATGTATAATCAGCATCATAATGAAGGCAGAGTTATTAGTGCAACTTACCTACCTGAAGTAAAAGCTACGAAACAAAGGCTAGAAAGTGTGATCTCACGACACATCAATAGGCGAATATCATTATAACACTATCAGATGGCAGTTATTGCGAGACAGTATGTGTTGATTATCTCACGATTGCATTTCTTCCGAGAATACTTGGTGTGATGCAATGCTAGAAATAGTAGTAGGTAGCTAAAGAAACTCAATGAGAAAATCTCAATGCATACCTACTTGATGATTGTGTGCAATATCCCGGATTTTTTTTTTTATTGTATGCAAGAGCGAGGAGATTTTCACCCAGGGGTGACAATTAATGTGCATAGAAATAGCTTTGGTAGGTACTCAACTCACATATATATTCAATAATTCTATTCTCTGTTTCGATCAGTTGACGTAGCTTTTAGAACAGGGTTTTAGCATGTGCACCGCATGTTACACAGTCAAGACGGTGCAACGTGAGTGCACAGTGCACATGGCGGTAGCTTGCTTTTTCGTTTCTCCGTGCGTGATCATATGAAAACTCATTCCATTCCAACGCCGCTACATAAAGCTTTTTTTTTAGAATACTACTTTTTCTACTCACCAAGAGATGGCGTAAAACAAACATTTGAATATGAATGAAACAGCTGTATATTTGTAACTCAAGTACCTATAACGTAATTGGAATATCAAATTCAAATGCTTTTGGTCGTACAAATCACAAAGATTCAATACGTTTTCAATATTATGTCATTGTCTGTGTCAAGTCGACTTTATGTCCAGGTCCAGTCAGATTTTGCAATTTTTGCTTCTTTGCAATTTGCCTTTTTAAACGGCTTTGTTTGGCTTGGCAAATCAAATTTGAATTAATTTTCTAATCAGAGGTAGCGCTAGTTGTTGCTGGCTCCTCCCGGTGTGATTATTGTATTGAGAGCTTCATCTTCTGGGCGGCTGTACTAGAGATATAGAAGCACAAATTAATTGATTCATAATACAAAGTTTTACTCTACAAACATGTCTCATTTTAAGTTGATATCTTCCACAAAAGCTTCTGATGTGATTCCTGTAAATAAATATGTGTCGGAGAAGACTGGAATAACCGTTGTCATCGGTGAAGTAGAAGGTCCTATTGTGAACGGGTTTTTCTGCTTAGGTGAGTGCTCTACTCACAAGTAAATAATAACCCTACTTATATCAATCGGTTCTGCTACCCGCCGATTTATCTGTATTGAATTTAAAATATCTACTTATATCTGTTAATATCAACAATACAAAACTGTATGTTCTTTAGTATTAAGTTTGTTCCATAAATTTAGGAACAAAGGTTTATTCTTTTTTATGTATACTGTTTTTTTGTTTTATTTAGCAACTGAGGCTCATGATGATGATGGTCTACCCCACACTCTTGAGCACCTCATATTCCTTGGGTCCCAAAGGTACCCCTACAAAGGTATTCTCGACCTGTTGGCCAACCGCTGCATGGCTCATGGCACCAATGCTTGGACTGACACCGACCACACGTGCTATACCGTGTACACGGCGGGAGATGAGGGCATGTTGACCCTGCTGCCTATCTATCTGGACCATATACTGTTCCCAACCCTGACAAAAGAAGGATTTATCACTGAAGTCCACCATATTGACGGGGAAGGTGAAGATGCAGGAGTGGTTTACTGTGAGATGCAAGGACGGGAGAATTCAGCTGATAGCAGGTGGTGTACCAGTCTAGAGAAGTAATTATTTATCAGTGTGTATCTATGCAGTAATTCTAATACTTTGTACATGTTTTCTAGATGCCATATTAAGATGATAAGAGCTATGTACCCCAACAGTGGGTACTCTTCAGAAACTGGTGGCATTATGAAGAACTTGAGAGAATCCACCACTAATGAGAAAGTAAGATAATTTGAATATTTCTAGGCTGTTAAAGAGTAATCAGTCTGTATAGTTTGTAATTTCTATCATTCATTATATAGACTTTATAAATTATGTAGATATTGCCAGATCCAGTTGGAGCCCTGTAATGTAGAAGCAGTAGTAACAACACCTCATATTAAAACAGCCTCTGATAAATTTAAAGACAGTTTTCTAGTGAATGTTATAAAAGTCCCACATTTAGATAAGCTGTGGCACAAGATTTTTTGAGTAAGTTTAGCAAAAACAACTTTTTTTTGGAAAATGTGTACTAAATTGGGAAACAACTTGGTGCTGAAACTAAATCATAAATGTAGTCATATTTTCTTTTATTTTTAGGTAAGAAATTTCCACAAGAAATTCTACCGGCCTGAAAACCTCACTATCATCTTGACTGGCCAGATTAAAGCTGAGGATGTATTTAATGCCCTATCTGTTGTGGAGGATGACATCATTGCAAAGGTCAGTTAAATGCTCAATTGATTTAACTGTTCATTGTAAAACATATTTACTACTCCTAAAGTGCTTTAAGTTAAATTTAAGTGTAACAACCGGCTCGCACTTAAGTAAATACTTAAATGGTGATAACAACACTTAAATTTAATTCATGCCTTAGGGAAACTTAAGTTTTAGTGAATTTGCAGTAGAATGATAGAGAACTAGATTTAGTCGAGCAGACAGAAAAACATTTAAACAAAATCTGATGTGAGTAATATTACCCACAGTCATAATCAGTCCAAAATTATGTAGGAGTTGAAAATAGTCTGGGTCATATCAATGTTATACTGTTAGGTTGTATACTACATATTGGTTTGCAGATATTGTAAGGTGACTTTACAACCATTAGGACAACAACTGATCGAATTTTGTAGTTTATGGTGGTTAATTTGACATTCTTCCCACTTAAATATGCATAGAAGAGATATAGACTGAAGCATTGACTTTTATTGTTATATATTCTATCTAACCATCGGTGTCCAAATCTGTGGGCCTAGCACAAGTTTGAGTCCGTAAAGTAAAAGTTAGTTGTAAGTATTACTTCCGACTTTCATGCATTGGTAGCTGGAGTTAGGTCTCGATGGTAAATAAACGAGAGTAACATTACCGGTTGATTAACTTCGTTCATTCTTTCATTCATTCTTTTCTACGAATATTTTTATCTGCGATTCCTATGATCCTGTCAAAACAACATGGCGCGAAATAAATAAAACTAAATTAATAAGATCAAAATACGTAACTTTTAGGAGTGTTTTTACAGTATCGATGCTTTTATTGTACAAAAGGAAGAAAAGAAGTTGATTGTGACAGTGCATATTATCGATTCTTGGGCCAGTTCGAAGAGATGACTGTTAGTTTGAGAGATTGGAAGAACGCCGAGGTTAAACTATAGTCCATTTTTTTTTTTTTTTTTTTTTTTAGAATTGGCGTCACACTCTTCGCGTATTTGCCAGTGTCAAGTATTTTCTTTCTTCTTCGATGCATGCTTGAGGATGAGGATTGGGAAGGCTTGAGGATTTACTTTTTAGGTAGATAAAACGGGGAAACGATATGGATAAAAGGAATGGATAAAACGGATAACGGATAACAGGAAAATGGTCAGAGAAGGTATGACAAACAAAAATAATAATAATTAGTAGGTACAATATTTACAAAACTTAATCATAACTTAATATTATTACTATCAATGAATGAAGCTAACAGGTTATATACAGGAATTTTATTATTTACACAATATAATAAAGATTTCAAGCAAGTTGGAAAAGGAATTTTTAAGGTAGTTAAGCCAGAATACAACATGGAATAATCTAATAATGGACAATTTAGGAAAATATGGTTCGCATCTCCTACTTCTCCACATTCACATTTGTCATCATCAATAATGCGTAAACGAGCAAGGTGTGCCGGACTACACATGTGACCAAGTCTCAATCTTATTAGTACAGATGTAGCTCGTTTTGTAAACCTTGATTTGAAGAACCAAGGTCGAACAGGGATATCAGGTTGAATTGAATTATAGTATTGACCAGTGTAACGGGTACTAATCAACCAAGCTTGAGTCCAATAGTTTTTAAGAAAAAGTTTTGGTAGTGTTGCGAGATCTTCGGTAAAATTCATAAAAGGAAAAGTATCACCACATTCCACGGCTTCATTTGCGAGTCTATCCGCCTTTTCATTTCCTGATATGCCACTATGACTAGGAATCCACGCAAAGGCAACAGAAAGACCTCGATTCAAGCATTTGAGGAGCATTTCTCTAATCATTAATGTTACCGGAGAAAAACAGTTTCTTTTGAATGGGTATCTGAGAATGGCCTGTAATGCACTCATGGAGTCAGAAAATATTACTGTCTTAGACAACTTCATTATATGAACGTATTCTAATGCTTTGTATAAACCAAAACATTCGGCTGTAAAGATAGAGGTTTCTGGAGGAAATTTAATTTTTTCTACTATTTTGTATTGGGAATGGAAAACTCCTATCCCCACGCAATCAAATGCTGAATGCTTTGAGGCGTCACAATAAATGTGATGATAATCACGCCAATGGGTATTGATGTAATGCTTAAATACTGAATTTGCATTTGGATCACCTTTTGCTATACCAGTGTCAAAACATACTTTTGGAGATATTGTAAGAGTTTTAAAGTCGGTTTCAAAAATGGGAAGTTTAGGTGATCGATGAGTTGGAGCAGTTAATGTTGTGTGGGATCTAAGAGTGATAATTAAATGAGGTAATTCTTTGTGGGCCCAGTAATTAGACGTATCAATTTCATCTGAGAGTTGTTGTAATTTTGAAATTAATGGATGATTGCTGTAATGTAAAATACGGTAGAAAAATCTGTCAGCTAGGAACTGACGACGAAGATAAAGTGGTGGATCGACACATTCTACCTGAAGAGCGTTTATAGGACTAGATTTCATGGCACCAGTAATTATTCTAAGGGCTTTAGCTTGAATTGTGTCCAACTTTTTCATAGCTTCTAAATTACATGGTTCTAAAAAGAAACTGCCATAATCGAGTACACTTCTAATCAACGCGTTGTAAACTAATTTTAATGTGAATGGATGAGCGCCCCACCAGACACCCGAAAGACACCTGAGTATGTTAAGAGTACGATCACAATTAGCTACAATGTGCTCACAGTGCGGCTTACCCGTTAATTTTGAATCCAAAACAAGGCCTAAAAATTTGACATCTGATTTAACAGGAATGGTTTTACCATCATATTTTAATATCACCGGAGGTGGCATCTGCATTCTAGAGAAAAGTACAGCAGTGCTCTTGGCTACAGACAGATCTAACCCATTTTTGTCCAACCACATTTTAAGTAGAACTATTGTATTTGATAATGAAGAAGTGGCTGTATCAACTGACTTATTTATACAGTATAATACAACATCATCAGCATATTGCAATATGTGAGAAGTTCCACATAGAGAAAATTCAAGGTCATATGTGTAAACATTGTATAAAATAGGACTCAGTACAGAACCTTGGGGGAGTCCTCTCCACAACTGTCTGCAAGATCCATCTATATTAATTATACGACCTGTCATGAGATTAATTATAAATCGTGTAAATAGTGGAGGTACATGCAGTAGTTGTAATTTATGTTCTAATATTTTTAAACACACATTATCGTAGGCTGATTTGATGTCTAAGAAAGTAGCCAAGACCGATTCGTTCTTAGAGAATGCTAAACGAATATCAGATGTAAGTATGCCAATGCTATCCATGGTACTTCTTCCTTTTCGAAAGCCATATTGAGAGTCTGCAAGGCAGTTATTGCTCTCCAGATACCACTCTAGTCTATTTTTCACGAGGTGTTCAGCTATTTTAGAAATAACAGGAGATAAAGCTATTGGGCGGTAAGACAAAATATCCGATGGATCTTTGCTAGGCTTCAATATTGGCAACACTATTTGTGACTTCCATGGACCCGGTATGTCACCTGTCATTATTACAGAATTTATGAGCTCTAAGACGTAATGTAACCCGTTTTCGCCTAAATTTACAAAAAAGGAATAAGGAATTCCATCAGCACCGGGAGCCGAATCCTTGACGTAGGAAAGCACACCCTTGAGCTCAAGCAAATCAAATGGTTGATACAAACATGGGACAACAGATTCATATGAAAGCGAAGAGATGTTTGTTACTTCTTCCGAGACAAAGGAGGGAGCCAAATGATCCAAGTAACTATTGACTAGAGATGGAGGGATAGATTTAAACGAATTGTGGGATACACCTAGTCGGAAATTTCGAACGTTTTTCCACATCACTGAAGGCGGAGTCCTTGGAGAGAGAGAGGTGCAAAAAATTCTGAACTTGGAAAAACGTTTTTCTTTTAAGAACTTCTTTGTTTCTGTAATTATTTTTAATAAATTATTGAAATTATCCTCAGTCATATTTTTATTATAAGTTAGTTCTGCCTCCTTTCTCTTTTTAATAGCCTGGGTACATTCACTATCCCACCATGGTGGAGAAGGAATTTTACCACTAGAAGCATTTTTAAGTGGGAATGTTGTGTCTGCTGCTTTTAAAAGTAATGTAGAAAGTGAAGAGGAACATTGTGTGGTGTTATTTGAAACATTGGGCAAATTTTGAATATTTTCTTCTACATATATTTTATATTTGGGCCAATTATTTTCTATTATTCTGTATTTCATTTTAGGTTTGGGAGGAAGGGTTTGATATTTTTTATGCGGAAATGTAATTACAATAGGGAAATGATCACTATCATAGGTAGAAGATAGAGTTTTCCAAGAAAGAATAGAAGCTAAACAAGGCGTTACAACAGATAAATCAACAGAACTTACATGATGATTAGGATTGGTGCGTTTAGTAGGAGAGCCAGTATTGAGAAGACAGAGATTGTGATCATTTATCAGATCCAAAAGACAAATACCATTTGTGTCAACTTTTGAGCTGCCAAATGACCAGTGGTGAGAATTAAAATCACCCAGAAGAAGAAAAGGTTTTGGAAGATTTGATAATATATTACTTAATTGTTGGAAAACAGAGAAAGAAGGAGAATGGATGTATATTGAAACAAAGCACAAATTATTTACAATAGCGGCAACAATATTAAAATCATTATAAGAAGAAAGACAAATATTATTATGTACAAAAGAGTTTTTGATGAGTAATGCTACTCCAGCATACCCATCATCCCTGTCTTGTCTAAGGCAGGAATAGCCTTTTATTTTGAAAACTGAGCCTGGTTTAAACCAGGTCTCAGACAAGGCTATAATAGATGGATCATGAGTATTGATTAAATGAATAAGTTCATGTTTTTTATCTTTGGCACTTCGGCAGTTCCACTGCAGCACCACATGAGGATAGTGCCCAATCCCTTGTGGATGGAGCACCATCATCTGCGGCCTGTGCAATGGAACAGTCGAAGTGTCATTATGTCTGTCGGTTACAATTGGTTGTACATTCATTATGTACATGTAATATATTTTGCAATTTTTCAATCAAAGGGGCAGCGTGTTCATGGTTTATGATATTTGACTGAGAAAGAGAAATTATTAGGGACATAATTACATCAGAAATTGATTGTTCAGAGGAACTTGCACTGTAAGCACATCCATTTCTAGAAGTAGGCAAACTGTTATCTTTAATAAGCTCTTGGTGGGCTTTTTGATCATATCCTTTGGGTGCCTGGTAAGGCAAGCGAGGCTTCAATGTAATGGTTTTTTTGTATGACTTGATTAACGGTGATTCAGATTTTTCAACTATTTTCCTATTTACAATATCTGCATATGACTTGCTTACAGGAGGATAAAGTTTCGATGCCTCTAAGTAAGATGTGCTACTTTCAGCCATTGCTTTTTTTATTTTTGTCTGTCTTTCATATTCAGGGCAAATTTTGTTAATAGCAAAATGTGATCCTGAGCAAAGACAGCATGTAGCCTCACTTTCCTCAATGTCACATTTGTCCCCAGTATGTTCTTTACCACATTTATAGCATCTGGGTTTGCTTCTGCACAAAGTTTTGGTATGTCCAAATCTGGCACAAGAAAAACATTGGATTGTTGGGTAAGTGTATAGTTCAACTGGTATAGCATTGTAGCATATGAATATTCGTTTTGGGAGGACTTGACCGTCAAAAGTTAGCAATACAGTTTGGGATGGCTTCCAAACAGGAGCACCATCAACCTTTGTTTTGTAATTAAATCTCCTCATTTTAATAATTTTACCACAGCCGACAGGAACAGTAATATTTTCCAAAACCTCATCATCAGACCATTCAGTGGGAATCCCTCTTACAACACCCATTCTTGTCACTTGAAAAGTAGGTATATATGCTTTGAAGTTATTTTTAATAAGACTGGGATGGCTCAAAAATTCATTGGCTTTCTCAAATTGGGTGAATGCGAGAGTAATTCTATTACGGCCAATTCGTTTCAGACTTCCATTAACTATGTTGTGTTTGAATGTTTGTCCTTGTAGGAATTTTCCAAACGCTATTGGGTGTAGAGAAGTATTGTCATTCAAATTAGTTTGAATTTTTTGGATGTGGACAACAAAAGGACCTACATCTGTACTTGTATAGTTTGTCCTGCCTATGGGGGCAGGTTTTGAAGTTTTAGTGACATTTTCAGTAAAAGTTTTAGATGGAATTCCGGAAGTTGTGGGGACAGTATCTGGCATTTGGTTCGTATTTTCAGAAAGAGTACAGCAACAATCATCCAATTTCTGCACAGAGTGTTTATTGCGTTTCTTTTTGTTGCAATGACGGCAAACCTTGCTAGTACGGGTACGCTTTCTATTATTCGTTGAAGCTATGGAGCAATCTGTATCCATACCAGATTCGTTAGAAATAGTAACAAATGCAGATGCTATAGGAATGGGTGGGAAACTAGGAAGGGAGCCTCCCGGATCATGGGGAGGCTCCTCCATTTCGAAAAAACGTTAAATAAATAGACTTACCCTATAATTACACACTAAAATAAATATTTACAAAAAAAGGAAGAAAATTAACTAAAAATTACACTAATCTGACCACTATTTGTATAATAAAATTAAATTTAAAATAAAACCGCGACCGACTCAAATAAAAGTTTCCCGCGCTTTTTTCTATAGTCCATTTCATATAGCAAGTCACCTGTGACAGGTCAGTAGAACGTAAAAGAACATGTACATAAATTATTGTGACGTCATGCTCATGTTGAAATATTTCTATTTATTAGTGAAAACATTATGTAAGTTAACAAAAATAACTATTAATATAAACAGTAAAAATTATAAGATATCAAATAAAGGGTATTTTTCGCGTGTACATACTCGCATTCAATGTTACAAAAAAATAAAATATTGAATTTCATCGCATAGCAAAGTTACGTACTACTGCTAATTGTGACGTCATTTTCGTAGGGTTGGGACTTGGTAATCGATTATTTTTGACATCAAAAAAATATCGCAAAAAAAAGTATTTATCATTTCGATCTATCAGAGATAATGATTTATGTACTTCAAGCACAATGATTTTATGCGATTTTTTATATTAAAATAATTAAGGAAGGTATTTATGAGTTTTGTATCATAAAAAAATTAGCGAAAAACATAAAATTTTTGTGTATCATAATTTCATTTGAATATTTAAATATATATTTTGGCTTCATATATATTATACTGGCCATATTTTTTTATCAAAACTGTATTCTTTTCTTCTTCTCAATTTGTCCCTTCCTTAATTTATCTGTAGGAATTTATTGTGGGTTCGACGAATATTATTTTGTGATTGTCGGTAATACACATAACATTTTTAGGATAGGCAGATGAAAATAGCCATAAGTAACTACAATCGATAATCGGTAAATTTCTAATTCGAATTACTGCAGTACATCATTACAATTGTCAAAATGATATTGACAAGTGACGTTTTATATGTGTCACAGGTGCCATGCTATATGAAATGGATTATAATCTGCCCGATTATAGACGAGATAAAAGCAGAAAGGCTTCGCTGGCATGGCCATGTACAGAAGATGAGCAAAGCGCGTATATTCAGGGCGACCGTGGTGCAAGAGACCGGTGGCGCGCTATTAATATCGCTGGAAGGATCGGGTCGAAGAGTATCTCCACAGGATTCGTGATCCCAGTGATAATAGGACCTTGCTCAAGACCGCGATGAGTGGCATCTTCTAGTACCTATTGAAGGGCAGAAACCGGCGTGGTCACAGCACCAGCCAAAGTAAAGTAAACATAAAGTTTTCATACATTAAATCCGGAACAAAGAAAGAAAGCGGACGAGTAGGAAATACAATCGAACCATGGAGAAGTCTTTGTAATATTTGTAAGTACATTGGGAAATAAATCCATTCTACATCTAGTTTCATCATAGAAATTTAGACCCATAATTAAATTACTTAACATGAATAGTTTCAGTGTTTTAGAAATACTCAATAAAGTTCTACAAATTCAATTTTACAGGTTAAAAGTTACTAGAAAAAGAATATTAAATGGCCTTATTGAATAAATCTACATCAAGACTGGAAGTAAACCGGCCGAATCTCTATCCAATGAACAAACAGCAAAAGGAGTGGAGAGCATAAGTACCAGAAGAAGCTGCAGTGGCATACTATGGTCCCATCCATCATACTTCTCTATACTTAGGTATGTATGACAGTGACTATACTCTATGATGAGTTTATATAAGGTTTTAATAAGGGCTTAACAGCTGCCACACTATGACAAACAGCTGGGTCACTACTTGTTACAATACTTTCCTTAATTTACTCAAGTTTCTGAGTGTATAAATAAAATGAAAATTAATACTTTAACTAAATGGACTTAATCGATAAATTAAGGTACAAATTACCTGAAATTAATACATACTTTCCATTAGATTGATTGAAACTGTGAAGTGGTGCTAGTTTAAAAGTTTTTTTTAAGTTGCTGTGTACAAACTTTTTCTAATCTAGATAATCACAAGATTCCTGTCTTCTATACTTGCCTGGTATATCTAGCTGAGGGACTTAAACTAAGCCATGAATCTGGCATCTGATTAACTTATTGCAATAGCTTTGCTGGCTACACAGGTACCTACTTATTTTATGTGAACAAATAAAATGCAATTGTCCAATAATAGGTATTTTATTTTGCAGGGGCTGAATCTGCCAGGGAGAGAAGACATTAATATTGGTATTTTATGTCTAAGATTATTTAAGTATTTTATTACAAAACATATAATTTTAATTTCAATGAGTTTTATTTACAAAGTATATCCAGCCCTACCAGTAACATAACTAGTATAACTAATACATTATAATTAAACTATGTAGGTAGGTACCTCTTTATAGTAACCATAAAGTTGCAAAATAAATATGCTCAACAAATAACAATATCACACTAATTTTCTAGTTGTTGTGCAAGAAACAGCAATGTATTGTGTTACATTAATGTTAGTTCGTTATTTGAAAAACACTTAGGAAGTATGTACCTACATTTACAGATTAGACAATGAAATCTATATCTTAAGACCACTTCAAAGCCTTATTAGTCATACTAAAATTAGGTGGGAGTTTATCTATACTTTGAAGTATACTGGAAGTTCGAAGAAGTGTATTTTACTTCTTTATTGTACACAGTTTAACTATATATTTATGTACATTGTTACTGATATTGTTGGATACAATGGTGCAACTATATTAAATAAGAGTTATATAATTTACTGATATGAATCCAGAACTAATGCAAAGATTACTAAAATACAATGTTTACTCCCACCTGTTCTGTTAAGTAGTTCTGTTGACAGGACTACTGGTAATTTCTCCGCATTAGTTCTGTGATTTAAAAAACTTTAGCAACCTTTGTATGTATATTGGCAATAAATAAAACAGAAATGAAACAAAAAGAGAAATATATTTTATCAACGTTCAACAACAAAATAAAACTTCTTGCCTAAAGTAGGATAGGATACAACTTTACAAAACAATTGCAAACTTAGGAGATTAACATTAAGTTGTGTATGGTTTTAAAATGTAGGTATTTATAATATATGGTTTAATTCACAATGTATAAAAAATAATATCAACAACAGCATAAAACAGCTTTTCATTACTAATTTCTTGTAAATAACTATCTTGAAATATAAAATGCAAAGGATGTGCAGTATTTTTTGTCCATAACAACTCAAGTTTAGCCTAGTCTCTCTCTTCACTTATTCTGTTGGTAGTAGTCCGACCAAATCTTTACGCTGGCTTTGGAATGGCTTGTAGGTATTGTAGACAGCTTCCAGACTAGCTTCAACAAGGTTCCGGAATAGCATTAAGTGCTAATCTCTCTAGGCTAGCCTGAAACAATGTCCTGTAAATAAATAATTAAGTATGTACTTATTGGATTTTAAGTTTTCCACTAGACTAGCCAGGATAAACATTACATGCCAAGTATGCTCCTAACATTGCTTGTGGAGGTTTTTATATGGTTACTGTTGGCTCTCAAAAACAAGGCATCAGAGTGACATCCCCATACCTGGAATTCATGCTGGTAGTGCAATGGTTACTATCACAGCTCTTTGCAAAACCATCAATAAGTTATGCTATTCATTTGTGTAAGTTACTTTGGTAGGTAGGTATTTTTAATTTTGAGTGTTACAATGTATATTTTGAGTATTGTAACCTTCGATCAATTGTTGATCGAAGATTGTAACATTAATTGTCTAAAGCAACAGCACTTAATGAGTACAATATATAGATTAATGAAGGCAGCTGCAATCTAACGAAGTTGCTAGTTCCAGACGGAACCTTTTGGACTGCCGACGTACAGTCGATAGCTTCCTACTTACGGCGGACCTTAGGCCCGCTCAACGCATCTGTTGCGTCAATATCTTTGAGAAATCACTGTAGATATTTATTGGGGAGGCATTAAAACTAACTTTGGGATGTGCATGGAGACTATTTTACTGTACAATAAGTACAGCTTGAACTAGCGTATTAACTAAATTTCCAAACTAACTTACCAACAAACTTTGAATACTTTACATTGAATCTGGTTCGGTGTCATTTTCTTCATTGGCCTCATTGCATCAACGAGAGATGTTTTATGTACCTATTTCCACTTGAATTTCTGTCACAGTAACAAGGAAAAATCACAAAAAGTACAAAAACATCGCGAGCTAATTTCCAAACCGTGGTCGGTTCAATACAAATTTGACGTTCAAACTTTTGACAATATAATAGTCATAGACAATTATAGACAATGTTTTTTAGTTAAAAATAGATTTAGAAAATAATGTTTATATAGCCTTAACTAATTTTATAGAAATTAAATTAAATATAACACATGAAAATAGATCTCAAAAGTTGTCGATAGTTTTCTCACTGAAAAAATGGCGGTGAAAATATTTGTGACATTTTGTCGAAGGCTGGGTCTGGTATTTACGGATCACCTGTCAAATTAAAACTCCTACTCGCTAGCTATGTAAATCTCCATACATTAGTCCCGTAATTTCATCGAATCCTGCGGAGTAAGCGAGGTCGCGAGTAAAATAGTTTCGCTACTCGCCACCAGGTGCGCTGTACGATTTTGTATGAAATGCGGATCGACAAATTATCGGATCCTGCGATGGTAATATTCCTGCTAGGCCCACTGGTCCACCCTGGTGCTAATATGTCCCTATGACAAATTGTAGCCAATTCAGTTCAGCGTTCAGCTGAAAGAATGCTAAAAAGTAAATCAAGTTTTATGAGCTACACAAAAAACAAACTGTTATTTTTACAATAAAAACAACACTGATTGATATCACATTCCTTTATAAAATACAGAAAGTAAATTGTATTTTCCACAGCGAGCCTCAGACCCGGCGGAGGCTTGGGTGCGTCCGTGGCAGGTGCTGCCGCCGGCGCCCGAGCTCGGCGACCACACCGAGCGCTGGCCCGCCGACACGGAGGACTGTGGACAGGTACGAAGAAGATACTGATAGATGATTTGCATGTCCTTCTAAACAAGACTACATGATGAAGGATTAACCTTAGATGAAAGAGTATTCATAATGCAATGTTTTTTTAGGGATGGCTTTAGTATAGCTATTTAAGCAAATTGTGATCAAATACTTTTGAAAATCAGCTGTTCCATACTGAAAGGTCTGTAGACTAACCAAATGTGTTCAATTTTCCCTACATTTCCAATAGTCTTAGAACAAAAGTTGTAAGTTTTGATATTCAGAGGCTTCCCTTAAAAATTGTAACGTTATCATTAAACTTAATTTGCGAATGAGGCCCTTGTCTGTAGAATCAGATAAAGCCATTCATCCCAGTGTTCGTTGAATTGAAGATGTATAACACAAGTGCAATGGTTGCAGGTGTTGTTCGCGTGGCGCGGCCCCTCGCTGGTGGAGGCGCGCGCGCTGCGGGAGCTGACCGCGTGCGCCGTCCTGCTGCGCTACCTGTGCGAGCTGGCCGTGGCGCCGCTGCAGCGCTGCCTCGTCGAGAGGGAGGACGCGCTGGCCGGAGATGTCAGTACCACTAATGTTGTATCGACTTACAGGGACTTTTATGCACGGACATTACGATCATACATTTCATTGCCATATATTCTGGATCAAACATCTTTTTAAAATGATTGTTTTTTTTATTATTTCTGGGTAGTGTTGCGCCGCGACGATTCTCGAAGGTTCACGTTACCACCGGCCTACCTACGCGTACACATAAACAAGTTGTTTACCACATTTTAATTGCGTTCCAGAAATTTCGACCCTTCATTTTAAGCGTAACACAAAAGAACCTAATTTGCATAACAATGATTTTATTACCTTGTTTACATCAAGCGCTCACCTACCTAATTTGCATGACAAAAGATTTATGGTTCTGTTTTGATACAAGTAATACAAAAGCATTCGAGAAGTTTCTTACCGATATATAAACAGGCGCAGCTCGGGCCAGAGGACAGTTTCAATCAAGCGATCGAGGCGAACAGTCAAGCGATACCAAAGCGATAGTACGTGTGTGAAAGTTCATAGTGAAGTACTGTGTAATAAACGTGTGTGTTTAGTGTTTTACGTAGTCTCTACGTACGTGTGTGTGACAATACCGTCGCATTAAAGGCAATAAATTAAGGCATTGTGTTTTTCCTTAAAAACAGCCCCCTATCCCGTAACAGTATGTTATGTTGAAAAGAAAGAAAGAAAAAAATATATTTAATGAGACGCACACAAACTTAAACTTATTTACTTACTAAAGCTAAAAATATGTACCACCAATGTTGTATCGACACACTAATATAGGGACTCTTATACGCAGACATTAGGATAATACATTACATTGCCATATATTCAGAATCTAACTATTTTTTTAATTGCTTGTATTTTTTATCATTTTTGGGTGTGTTATATTAGAAAAAAAGAAAGAAAGAAATATATTTATTGAGACACACAAACTTTAACTTATTTACAAACTAAAGTTAAAAGAGTTAAGTTTGTAAAGTTTGGAGATAAAAAATCATAAGATCAACCCAAAAAAATATATACTTACTTAAAAGATTCCAAAAACTCATAAACATAAAAACAGCAGAAAGTTAATTATAATTTGTTCTTTATGATATTTGCAGGTATCATACAATCTCACCGAGAACTTGGTGTCGTGTATCAAGATAGAACTGGACAACGTGCCCGTGGATAAACTGGACCTAGCCAAGGAAGAGGCCAAGAAGTGTCTGCGGAATGTACGCGAGGGAAGCGAGGTATCGTATCAATATTCGATTTAACACTACTATCAAAGTTTTAGATTGGCTTCAAAAAACACAAATATAAAATTACCAAAAATACTGTGTATGTACAATTACTATAACATACTGAAATTTACGGAAAAATTAAGTATTTGAAAGTAGAAAAAACAGCGTCTCTTTCGATACATTCACAGAGTATTAGTAAAATATGCCTTATCTGTGTGGCAGCCTATCGACCTGGAGCGCATCACGCGGCTGCTGAGGAAGCAGCTGCGAGAGAGCAACGTGTCCCTGGAGTCCGACCCGCACCACGTCATCGCCTTCCGTGCCATCGGGGACGCGCTCTACTCGCAGAACGAACAGGACGTACGTACCACCTGCACCCATCGACCTAGGATTATACAGACTCACAACAAACGCTCGAAAAAAATGTCCGAGCCAAAACTTTGCCCACGCTACTCGTTGAGACGACTTTTAGATTACCTATATTTTGCACGTCCTTAAAATATGTAAGAGCGAAAGAGACAAGCAGTCTTTGGTTTGCGCTCGTTGACGATGTTAGCGTTCGGACACTTTCCTGCGCTTTTTAGTTTGAGATTGTGTCTCTGTATAATTCTAGCTCAATGCCTAAACCCATTCAATTAGGATACCAAGTTGCAAGTCTAAAAATAATACAAGAGTTGGCCAACTACCGCCGGCGCGGTTGAGTTGGTAGACGGGAATACATGCGAGAGCGCAGTGCGCATGCAGTGTAAGGGAGACAAATCGGATATGTTCGGAGTTAGACTTCTGGGTATTATTTATTCATAGCCTACAACTTAATTTGCCAAACGGCCAACATAAGCACAATTTCACTTCCACAAAAATACAAGATTATTAAAATTATTCTTATGAAGTAGGTTTAATCATTTCTTTCTTTCTCCTAGTTCTTCTCCCGCATGAACCCGCAAGTGGACATCACAGCGCTGATGGCGGAGCCCTGCGACTACTGGGCCGGCGTGCTGCAGAAGTACTTCACGGACGACCTCATCTCCGTGGTGGGCAGCCCCAGCATCGAGCTGCAGACGCAGTAAGTACACACCACAATAAAGTTTCTCTTGAGTCGTATTTTTTCATGACTGAGGGTCGTGACTCTCCCGCGTAATTAATTCGTTAGGGTCGTTTATTCGTTCTCTTGGGCAGATACAGGCCCTTCCACGAAAGACACATGTCCTCGAATATAGTGGTCCTCAAACATGTTGATTTCCTTACGATGTTTTCCTTCACCGCTAAGCGAGTCCAATTCCACACTTAACTTGAATATACAAGTCATTGGTGTAGGGCCGGATTGATTGCACGAACCAGGGTGCATTTGGATGTAAAGCAGACACTGGAACCGCTGAGCCACACTCTCATATAAAGTTTACACAATATTAAATTTTGGTATAGCACCGCCTACCACTTCTGTCAAAAACGATTCGGACCACTATGGGCTGATTTGGGGGAAGTTAGTCATTACTAATTATTTTCAGAATGGCTGAAGAAGAAAAGAAGAGAATAGAAGAACAAAGAAACAAGCTAGGTGAAACCGGACTGCAAGAGAAAAGCAAATTGCTTCAAGAGGCCATTGAATTTAATGAGGTAAATACTTCCTTTCATTTACCATATAAATGAAAAATGACTTGTTGAGATATTATGTGACCTAAAATGTTGAGATCTAACAGGTTAGTAGTACAGTTGGAGCCATTATTTTCGTGTAGTTAGAAAAAGAAGCGCAAGTCGCGATATGATCGTTTCTATCACTACTAGAATCTAAATATATAAAACTCAAAGGTGACTGACTGACTGATATACTTAGTGATCTATCAACGCACAGCCCAAACCACTGGATGGATTGGGCTGAAGTTTAGAATGAAGGTAGATGTTATGACGTAGGCATCCGCTAAGAGATGATTTTTGGAAATGCCATTTTTAACGGGGTGAAATTGGGGATGCGAGTTTTACTTCTTAATGCGAGCGAAGCCGCGAGCACCCACTAGTTTATCATATAAATTAAAAATGACTTGGCATATTATGAGATCTAGCTGGTATTATCGTGGTTGGAGCCATTATTTTTGAGTAGTTAGAAAAAGAACCGCCAGTCGCAATATGATCGTTTCTATCACTACTAGAATAATAAATAAACTTGAAGAATCGTTTTAATCAATGGTATGACGTCCTCCAGAGGTTGCCGGTGGCCGGCACGCTGGCGTCAGTCCCCGTCCCGTCGTGCGACAACCTGAAGTGCCACACCATCTCGTCGTGGAGCTCGGGGGGCGCCGCCTGCCCGCACATGGACCTGCGGGACCTACCCTTCTACGCCAGGGTGCACAGCATCAAGACTAACTTTGTTTACGTGAGTAACCTTGTAACGCTTAGCTAAAATATACAATTTGAAAAAAGTACATTTATCACAGTGTCATCTAGTCCTAAGAAAACGCTTGTAAGGATTTAGAACATAAGAAAATGATATTTCATAAATTTATTTCAGTCTTCTGGACTGTCATTTAGGTGTTAAATCTGAAAATCTGGATATCGATCACTTTTTTTGAAGATTATAATAAAACAGGCTTTCGTTCCTTGATGAAAACTTATTATAGTGGGAGTGGGAACCACTTTTATTTTCCAGCTTAAACACCCCTCAAGTTAGTCATTTCATCGTAACATATGCTAGATATCTAAATTACAAGTCTAACAATCATTGTATTTTCCCACAGATCAACGTAATCCTAGACACGAGCTCAGTGGACCAGTCAGTCCGCAAGTGGATCCCCATCCACAACAACGCGTTCGGCGAGTGTCCCGTGCGGCGCGGAGACAAGCTCCTCTCACATGAGGAGGTGATATCCACTGCTGAGGAGATCACAGCCTCCTTGGGCTCTGAGGTCGGGTTCGATAGACCTGGCAACTTCTCGGTTGGGTCTTTTGGCAACTATGTGCATATTGAAGCGAGGGTAAGTTCTTTCCAATGATTTGTGTATGCAACAGTTTGCTAGCCATTTTAAGTTGATGATTCTTTGCTCTATGTTGCTCCTTACGTTCAATATTTGTTACATGAATTGTTTGTAAATGAGTCTCTCTGATCTTGATAAAGTTTAATATTTAGACAATCTAACACTAGTAAGTATAAAATACCAGAACATACGTTCTGAAGATGGATGTCATAACATCCAAAACGCGTAAACAACATACGCGAATTACACGTGAGTGAAAACCGTTTTAGTTAACATATTTATAAAATTGGCTCCTATTTCGCAGTGCGAGCCGGAGTACTACCCGCGCGTGGTGTCGTACCTGCACGAGATCCTGTTCGCCGCCGAGGTCACCAAGGAGAGGCTGCTGGTGTTCGCGCAGAGGATGATCAATGATGTGGCGCAGGTATGTGGCCTTTTCATAACTTTTGGTGCGTTACTCAATACCAAACGGGCATGGTTATATAGTTTTTTTTAAATAAAGTACTCGCAACATTCCCGTGCGTGGCTAACTTGTAAAATAGCCTTACCTTAGAATTTTCTAAAACTTTAGTAACTTCTATGACAATACAAATGATTCCAGATCCGCCGCAACGGCAACAAGATGGTGTACGACTCCCTGCGCGACTCCATCTACAGCGCGGACAGCAACCAGCACTGGTGCTCGGTGCTGAGGCAGCAGAAGTTCCTCAAGGAGCTGATAGAGACCCTCGCAGCCGGGGGTGACTCCGCGCAGGCCGCCATCGAGGAGGCTAAAGTGGCCTTCGCCAAGATCGCGCAGAACTTGTGGCTCCATCTAGCGACCGACTTCGACAGGTAGTTCTTCCTGCAGTTCAATATACCTGAAATTAAATTTAATTAAATCCGTAAACTTTCCGATACGATACCACACCCTAACCACCAAACAAGTCAAATACGAGTATATTCATGGTTGGTTTCACCGTAATTTTTTCATCTGTCTGTTTCATCTCGAGCGGCACATTCAGACACACAAGTAATTAATTATTCTCACTGCTCGTAATTATTCATATCAATTACTTAATTATTTTTCAACAGGTACAAGCTTTCGACGGAACCTTGGAAGAAATTCGTCCAAGACAACACAATAGTGCCTCAAACGTAAGTGCTCCCTCCAGTAACAGTCAGCAACATTTCAGTAAATTTTAGTATGAAATTCCCTAGTAGTTACTTTTTCGTTTCGATTTCATCAACGCGCTGAGATTATCGAGCATTATAACTAAAATTTTAAATGTTGCAGGCCCAAGTTGTACTGGGACGCGGAGCTGCAGACGGCGCTCCCCGGCGGCGGGTTCGTGGTGGGGGTGGGGGGGCTGGAGTCCTCGTTCCTGGCGCAGGTGTCGCGCGCGCCGCTCGGGTACGCGCTCGGGGACATCGCGCCGCTCTCTGTGGCGCTCAACTACTTCACGCAACTCGAGGTGCGGACAACGATGTTACGAATAAAATATAGAAGATTTGCTGCTAGGTTGTGCCGCGTAATGCAGCTATCTCGATGGTGTTAAAAAATGGCGTTTGCTACGCTTGCGTTTAGATGTCCCCCGTTGTGGTTGATTATCTCAATACTGTTCTTACCAAAAATTAGCACTTGCTTTGCTGGCTTTTATATAAGTCTGTCTATCTCGACAGAATGTTCTTGTTTGCATTTCCCAATGTAGATAGATCTCGTCAGTATTAAAACCAAAATATTTACACAATTTTAGCCACAAATGAATATTTTAGAATTGTTGCAAATAGAACTGAAGATGCAATTTTATAACACTGGTAGTAGTAATACTTGTATGGTGGTGCAGGGTCCCATGTGGCGCCTGATCCGCGGCTGCGGGCTGTCGTACAGCTACGGGCTGCGCGTGGCGCACAACGAGGCCGTGCTGGTGTTCTCCCTCTACCGCGCCACCAACGCCATCGCCGCATACTCCAAGGCCAAGGCTATTCTGGTGAGTGTACATCACAGTGGGTACTAAAATATTATGTTAGTGATGTGTTAGTTTGCTCCCTAGATGGCGCTATTCAAAAAGTGCTTTTAAATTTGGAAATCTTTTGTCATGGTACCTTGGTTCTGTTTGTTAAAATGAAAGAAGATATTTAGAGAAAAATAACTAAGGTTTAGCAAAAATTAAGAATAAATAAGTCATAAATAAATAATCTTTACCAAGAAGTTGAATCGTGTTCCTAACCATAGTCTCTGACCTCGTAATGTTGAACAGGAGGAGTACCTGGCTAACCCCACGTTCGACGAGGACCTGTTCCAGTCCGCGCGGAGCACGGCGCTGTTCGAGGTGGTGGAGAACGAGAAGTGTCCCGCAGACGTGGTGAAGCAGTCGCTGCTCTACTACCTGCAGAGGGTCGAACCACACTTCCTCAGGTCAGGGTTGCTATAAATAAACATAAGTCAAACAGTTACGAGATTAGGAAAGTCGCGAATAAAGATCAGCTGTTCCATACATAAAATTCATCTGACAAAATGAAAAACTGATTTTTGGGGCAATAGTTGCTTATTATATTATACACACCGTCAAACTGGAGAAGTCGATTCTGTTGAGTGAGAGAGCATTAGTTATTTTATCAAGTGTGTGTTGACGCATCCATTTTTTTAAAGTGTTAATCCGTCCTGCAATGTAGCCTACGTGTTAATCTAGAGTCTAATCTATCTCCATGCCAAATTTTATGTAAATCGTTTACGCGTAAAGAAGTAACAAACGTACACAACATAGAAAGCACGAAGTTTCGCGGTAATTATATTAGTACGATTTACCATTTGTTTTATAAACATGAATGATTTTTCTTATTTCGCAGGGAGCTGGTGTGCGCGATATCAGCCGTCACCCCGGAGAGTGCGAGCGCGGCGCTGGCGCGATGGTTACCCGGCGTGCTGGAGCCCGGCGCGGCCACGCTCGCCGTCGTCTGCCATCCCAGCAAGGTCGGCGACATGCAGGCTTCGTTCGACAAGTGAGTTTTATATTTATTTCTCCTATATAAAATACATATAAAACTAACTCTGAATATAATAATATATGCTCTAGAAATCTCCTTTATTATTGATTCTTCTTCTTAATTCTTCTACTAAGCTAGTGTGGCTCAGCGGTTCCAGTGTGTTCTTTTCATCCAGACGCACCCAGGTTCGAATCCGGTCCTACACCAATGACTTGCATTTTCAAGTTATGTGTGGATTTGCACTCGCTTAACGGTGAAGGAAAACATCGTGAGGAAACCGACATGTTTGAGGACTGCAATATCCGAGGACATGTGTCTTCCGTGGAAGGACCAGAGGCGCCCACCACGATGTATCTGCACAAGAGAACTTCCCTAACGAATTTATTCTGCGAGGGAGTCACGACCCTCAGACATGAGGAAATACGACTCACAGAGAGACTAAAATAGTGAGTCAATTATAAAATTAAATTAGTAGCAAGTGATTAGCTTTGTGCAATTTACAGTCCAAAACTGTATTCAGTACAAAGATTTCAATAGAATGTTTTACTTTTCAGGGTGGGAGTAAAGCTAGAAGCATTCGAATCCATGGAAGCTTCGCATTTCAACAAATAAGCACAAAAATACTAGTTAAATATAAGCATTTACATAACATTTATGTTTTTATATTGTCTTTTGCTATAGAGTAAATACACATGATCTGCAAAATATATTTTAATCCAACTTGCTTGGCTGTGCCTTACGAAATATTTTATAATCCAGTGTTAATCTTACGTGATTATGCAATTATTATTGAAATACAGTTATGATAAAAGTGCATTTGTTTTATTTATACTGTTCGTAAAAGATAAATAACATCAGGCTACAAAATAAATTGCGCACAGGTAATGCATTATGTTATTCTCATTGCTTTCATACATAGAAATAAGAATATGTATGAAAAAATATTTCAATTTGCTTTTGTGTGTAAAAAATGGAAAAATCTATTCAATGGAACCTAAATCTATGAAATGCACCAATATTTATGAAGATATTTTTTTCTCAAAAGTTATTGTGACCACACCAACCACTCTCTACTATATTTTATGATATATTCTCACTATTATAAATATTAAAATAAGGTCAAATTGAAAAAAAAACAAGCACATATTTTTTCTGTCATGTTTAATTGGATTTTATCTTATTTGAGCCTTTAAGTTAAATTAAGTTCTCCATCATGCTTTCAGTTTACTAGCCTTGATTATATTTGTGCAATTCCATCTTATCTGTATTGAAGCATTTCCCTTTCTTTCCTAACAAGCTTTTTAATATGATCATTACATTTGTCAGAAATTAAAATGTGAAACAGCATCTTTAGAAGCATTCTACATCCTGTGATAGAAAAGTTGGCAATCGTGAGTGAACGACTTGTCATCATTTTCAGCTCTATAATTTCCAGAAAAATCATAAAGATTTTTACTAAATCTGTGTCTGGATTATTTGTTCTCATCAGTAAGTAACTTCAGGAAAATAATACAATCCATTGTGTTAACATTTGGTTCGTGAGTCTTCGATCGAATCATTGAAGGCTTCTTACTAGCAGGTCTAGGTACACATAAAACACGAAAATGTTTAGTGATAATAATTTTAATCACCATTTATCTTAAAGCTATGTCTATACAAAAAATATAACTTAAATTTAATCAGATAATTAGTGAACATCATTATAAATCATCTCACAACCTCTGCAACATCTCCGACATATATTTCAAATCCATCCATAGAATATCAATGCTCAACATTATTCCATAACAGAAATACTGGTTTCTTTTTGTAACAATTTTCAATGAACGTACTGACACTTCCACTTTACAATACAATAAAACATGCTACATTACTTGTAGACAATCAACAGCTAAAATTGAGCTCACCGTTCTAATATTCCCGCGACCAAATGTGTAAACTATGCCCATGTCAAGTTCATCTGTTATATAATAATTTGTTCTGAATACAGTCCGTGCGTTTTGTATGTCACCAATTAATACTGAAATAATGTGTACATGAGTGGACACTGGACAATATGTATATGCGTACATAAATCAAGGTACAAAAATAACGTGGCCCGTGTACATGCAGTAGGTACAGTCGCTAGGCCTGCCCGCTCTCTCCCGCACCACTCCGCTGGTGAGGTATATATTAAATATGTTATATCTCTAGAACCATAATTAAATTTAGATTGTACATGCAAAGACAATATTTACAACGTTAACCGTCTACAACTACGTCCGTAGAGAATATTATGTCGTAACATTAAATTTTCAAGTTTGCATATTTGATATGCACATTATTGAATGTTAAAGCACCAACGTGTAATATTTTGGAAACATCTGAAGCATATTTCGAACTGGGATAACATTCTAACTCTTCAGTTAAATCGTCGTAAACATCGAAGATCATTAAAGTTACTATAATTAGCGCTTCGAAGAGTGATTTGGTAAAATGTTAATTAACGAAACGCATTAATTAGTCTTAACATTATATTAATAAGCTACAGACGTCTACTCGAATAATTCTCTAATACATGAACTTCTAATAATATACTACGTAATATAAAGAGGCGGCCCCATTTACGCTAACTTCGAGGGAGCGGCTCTCGGACTGTACTTGTACTAACTCTCCGGAGCCGCGCCCCGCTATAATATAACACAGGTGGCGCCACCATCGACGGCTCGCCACTCGCCAGCACTGCCGCTCAACCACCGAGCTCGCTGACACATCTGTACATCACCGTACAGTACAATATCTGAACATGTAGCGCGTACCGGCAATATAAACCCGCCTCACTATTACCAATGTTATTTCATTATAATTTTAGGTACGCTTAGCATCCTCCGTATCCAGTCTTTTGTCATAAAAATAAAGTATTTCTCTATCGAGCTGACGTATCGCGTCCGCACTATGTATATTGGGGCATTAAAATTAATATGGAATCAAGTGTTGTAGCGTCGTTTTACCGCACTAGTGGCCGCGTTCGTGTCGGGCTCCGGCCGACACCCGCTCGGTAAGGTTGCGACGCGACACACTTTCCGTGGAAAACTAAAACCTCGAAACTTATAAGCGTCCGTCGTGTCTTGTTTCGTAGTTGTCGATATTGATTATCGTCAGATCTCTCGGAAGCCCGCCTCGAGCCGGCGCGGCGCGGCGCAGGCGGCGCGGACACCGAGCGCGGGGAGCCGTGCTGCTCAGAGCATGGTGGTGTCGATGGTGGCGACGTGGTTGCGCAGCGCCTCGCGGATGTAGCCGCTGATGCTGGCGTCGGCCACGAGGTGGAAGAAGAACAGGTGCTCGAAGCTCTTGAGCGAGATGGAGCGCAGCGCCGGCAGCCGCAGCAGCAGCGACGCGAACCTGCCCTCCTCCGAGCTGTGCGCGCGCCGCGAGTACTCGTCCAGGCACGAGAACATCTGCAACGTGCAATGCGTTGATTAATGCTAGCTGCTAGGTGCGAAAACATGTGTCCGCTATGGCACTTTCAATAAAAGTTAAAACTTAGTTTTATCTGAGAGTATCTACTCTCAGATAATACATAACCAGAGAATTCGTAAACTATTTAAAATAAATAGACTCGCGTCCGATCTAAATTAGCGTGCAAAACGATCGTTGTGCAATTGGGCCTCAACTTAGTAAATATAGTTCACATTTTTAACTTAGACAATGAAATTTATATTTCAACGAATTTCACAGATTATGTAAATTAATAAAAACTAGGGAAGTATATTACCTTTTCTCGGAGAACTTCAACTTCTGCTTTATTTTTGAGTCCTTTAATATCTGAAAATAGTTAAAAAAAAATAAGTCAGTGACTTAAAAATGTCTAAATATTTCGGTAAGACACTTTTGAAAATCTGTTATATACCAATTTGCGAAGAAAATATACCTACCATTAAAAAAACTAAACATGGATTAAAAAACACGTATGAAAGTCCAAGTATGGTGTGGCGAGAGTTTTCAAACTAGCGGAGGGTTTTTTGACATTGCATGGTGGTGGTGGCAACTGACCCGGGTTGAGCAGGATGATGGCCTTGAGCGCCACGTACTCGGACTGGTCCATGTTGAGCGCGCGCATCTTCAGAGACAGCTCGGCCAGCACGCGGTCGAAGATCTGCCCCACGCCCGCCTGCTGCGCCGAGTTGCGGTGCAGCGTCATGCCTGGAACGCAACACGCATGCACACATTATAAATTCTATCTAGTAAGGTTCATGAACTAGACATAGTAACTCAAATAATAAACTAGTCAGCTAGTATTAAATAAATATTCATGGACATTTAATGCTTAACATCAGGCAGGCTGTAGTCAAACGTAAACCTATCCCACGTCAAAAAACACACAGCGCCATTTACTCATACATCATTCTTTTGTAAATACCTATTTCTTATACTTCGTAACAATAACTCAACATGAGTAAACGAAAATCTAGTTGGAAAGCAATCGTCCAAATATAAATTATTTGTAAAACTAATTTACTAACTAATATATACCTCGCAATACTTGTAAAATTAAACATTCATGAACAAATATCATTTACTATCGCTAGACACTACTAAGATAACAACTTAAATTAAATATTAGTTCAAGTAAGAGCTAACAATCGGAGCTATGTTTAAACAGTGAAGGTCGAATCGAGACGAAGTTGTGAAAATGTTGTCCAAGTTAATTTTACAAGTTACATTGTTTTAACAAACCCACTGACAGTAAACTAACATCATTCCAAACTTTAGACAACTTGTTTAGAAGCTTGTTATAACTTTTTATGACTCATAAAATTATGTGAATAAGTACACTCAAGTTTTTAAACAAGACTTTGTATGAGAAAATTGGAATTTTATGGTGTTTTAGTAAATAAATAAATAGAGGCGCCCCGCGGTTTCACCTGCGCTAATCTAAGATAAAGAATAGCCTATCCATGTGATAATCCAGAGCTACCATTGGTATTGCTAGCTCGCAACCACTTTTAATTTCCTAATCGTTCCAGTCTTTGCGCGTGCAAGGAACGCACTAATTCGCAAACTTTCGCCTTTATATTAGTGTGATTTTCAATTCACAAAATAATGTGTACTTATTCGTTAAACAATGGACAAGTCACGTTTATGGGTAATTACGTCAAACAAATTATAGACAAAGTAAAAATAACAAACTTGGATCTCAAGTACCTAGTTAGTTATTTTTGGCATTGATCAACCTTCAGGCAGGCGTGGTGACGCGAGCCGGTGTTATTCGTCATTTAGCAAATAAATTGAGCGCGCTGTGATGTGATGTGGCTGTGAGGCGGACGCGGTCAATTCGTAAATTGCTGCCTTTACATCGCATCGTCTTGTGATTGGAATCGCATCATTAAATACCGCACCGATATGGCATCTGCGAATGCTACTGCCTGATTGGATGGAATGCTGACGACATATATTTTTAAAGATAGTAAACAAGATCTTCGTTTATACGCAGGATGATGCACAAATATTATATTGACGTGCAATGTGTACAAATCATGGCTAAGGTCAAGGCGATCGGTTCAATGTGATTATCTTGTGATTACGAGTACGTCTAATGTTAATTTTAATTAGACAATAAATATAAAAATAGAATAAATGCAAGGCATCTCCTGTTAAGGTGATAGTGCAATTTATTTTTATTTTATCAATTCAATTTTGTAATTGTAATGTCTGTCACTTTATAACAATAAATGACAATGATTTTCAAAACCTGTTTATTAATGTGCCAAGATTGATAAAATATTTTATCTTATGTGGAAATCCCCAATTCAACAGGTAAAATGACTTGTATGACATGTTAATTTGCTTTTTGGTAAACATTATTCCAAAATTTCATAGTCATAGAATGTAATGGTAGATTATAACGTCATATATCAGTAATCTTCAAATTAATAGATGACTTTTATAAAATAGTCGCGATCATTCAAACAGTTGTACAATATACAACATCGCTAAAACGAACTTATGGAAATATCGATATTTTGATACAGCCATTTTGTAAGTCTTTTCATATACGGCGGCATTGAAATTGCCTGACAATATGAGCTAAAACTATAAACAAACGGTTTTTAATATTCGTTCCTACAACTTGGTAATAGTGTTAACCCACTTACTATTCCACTGTTGTAACTTAAATGTAAATAAATGTCTTCGACCTCTAATTTTGATTCAAACAATAAAGATCTGAACAAGAGATTTTCTAACTTATAATAATAATAACAATTGATAACGAAAGAGGAATGATGGTTGGCCACCTTATACGACATGATGAATTTATGAAAAACATTATTGATAGAAAACTGGAAACACGAAGAGGAAGAGGAAGGCCGAGAAGAAAAGAAAAGGCGGGTGTCATGTCGTATAAGGAGGTCAAGGAATTGACAGAAGATCGGGAAGGATGGCGCATACTCCACAGACAATGGCCTCACACTTAAATTTGTGATGATGATGAATTATAATAATTAAACAAAACATATTTACCGGGCATGAGACACATGAGTTGGGGCGGCGAGCTATTCCGGGAGTCGTCAGTCAGGTACTGAAAAACATTAAATATTCCTATTAACATTCATAGTTCAAAACCTAATGTTCATACATATTAATAAATCTAAAATAACATAAAGTATCCTATGTAAAAAAATAACTATCTAATTGTATGAAAACATCTATAGTAGCAAAATACAAAGGCCAGTTAGTGCCTATGTATAAATATATAGTTCTACGGTGTATCCTTTACTTCTATAGACGGAGTCGTTGCGTGGAAATTACTGATAAACACACTAGATGGCGCTAGTAGCTTACTCACGCACACAATATGAAAAACATTTAAGATTTTTTTTTGGTAAATCTGGAATAGGTAGGTACTTATTCTAAATTTTACGTATTTTAATAAAATTAAACCCACACCATTATACGACACTGAAATTCTTTTTAAGTACCTATGCATTTGTTTATCGTTTACATTTACACAATGAGAATTGCGGTCAAGTGCAAACCCATTTATTGTAAAAAAAAAAAAAAAATGAAATTGATTTCATATTGCTTGATTTCAGTTAAGTCATATACTTGACATCGATCACGAGTTGGGGTCAATTCAATTTATGTGTGTGGATACCAATTATGCATATCTCAAAAACACTGAACTGATTTTGTTCCTTTTTTCTAAGTTGGAACAATATATGTACGCAATTATCTCAATGTAAACCCAACTTTCTGTGAAATTCATGAACAACTTTTGACGTCACTAAAGACATTTTTAACTGACGTGTTCATCTTAAATGTAGTTGTACTCCAATGTTGATCAATTACAGCAATATATCACATATATAGCTCCTAGATAGGTTTCAAAACTCGTAACACCAGATTTGGCTACTCTCATACGAACTTACTTTTCTTCTTCTTCTTATCGAATGAGAGTGGCCAACTCTGGTGTCGAGAGTCTATCAAGCCGCGCTAAGGGCCTCTGCAATGGCTTAACGACTGCCGTACTAGACAAACAGACGGGTCCTACAATTTAATTTACTTTTTATCACATAAAACATACGTCGATAGAAATAACTACTTCTTTTCTTAGAAGTCGTGTACATAATAAGTGCATGCGTACCTCCATGGAGCGCCATGCGATGGCAAAGAGCAGCAGCTCGTTCCAGGATCCCTTGATGAGCAGCACCTGGTCCTCCAGGTCCAGCTGGCTGAAGTGCGGGATGTCGCGCGCCCATATCACCAGCGCCGCTATCTGCTTGTTGCCTGCAACCATCGCCATGTACCACTCAGAATAAATAAACCACTTAGAATGGAGTATAATGATACGGACGGATTGGGCTGAAATTTGGCATGAAGGTTGATGTTATGACGTAGGCATCCGCTAAGAAAGGATTTTTGGAAATGCCACTTTTAAAGGGGTAAAATAGGGGACGCAAGATTTACTTCTTAATGCGAGCGAAGCCGCGTGTTAACTAGTGGGTAGTTTACTAATATTTACAAATGAGAGTGCACACTTGGTGGGAGCTTTTGCTGCTACTATTGTATCAAACCTCAAGATCATACTCATTGGCAAACATATTTGACCACATCAATACAATTTTTAACTCTCGCTGGGCGAGTTAAAAATATGTACAAGTAATTAATTTTTACTATGCCCGACATACATATGAAATGTTTAATTTCTTACCAAAAAGAAACGAAATCTAAAATAATTATGAATAATTCTTATAAACAAGGTTCTTCGTGAAGTTTGTGTAGGAAAATGGATTGGTTTCGATAAGAAACAAAGTTCAAGTAGAGATTAAGTACGAACAGCCTTGGGAATATCCGTTCTGTGCTTTTCACCTTGAGGTCGCACTGCTACTAAACTTTATTACTCGCACACAATATATTAATAGCATTAATTGTCGTTGTCGTGGAGGTGGATGTACTCTTGGATGATTTATTTTATACATATACCTATTTAAGACTATTTTGTAGTGATTACAGTGGTTCGCTGAGAGAATGCATGGGTCATAAAATATAAACATAATGAAAATAAAGTCAGTTCAATATTGTAAAGAGGTGACGTTGGGTCTAGTACCTATGTTGTTACCGCAGAAAAATGGTTTACAATTAATTCAGCATATTAATTTAGATTCTGCTTTGCTGCTGCTGTAATTGTTTTTTTTTTACTAGCGGCAACGCAAGGGCGGATAATTAAAAGCAATTAAGCGGTACTTAAATGTTAAAATACTTATTAGGGGACTGCCATGTCTGTACATTTTTCTTCTAAGAAATAATGGAAGGCTTTTTAAACATTTTCTTTCTTTTAGGAAACTCCAACAGATTTTATATTTACGAGTTTCAGACCTATTTATATTTGACCATGCCCTTCAGAACATTTTCAGGAGCGTATTTTTTACTATACTTCGCCTATTTCAAATTACGGTCTGATAAAAACACGCAAGTTTAAGAACAGCTAAGCTTTAAATACAACATAAATTGTTCAGTATCGTAGAACCATTGCCTGATACCTCCACGAATACATTTCAATCTACCGAAAATGATTGCCGTCTCGTGGGCATTGATCCTACGATAATAAATTAACTAAAAGTCACAGTGAGCTTGCAATCTACTGTGATGGTTTATTTATGATGCCACGACTTAATAAATGCGCACTGCAGATACTTTATGAGTATGACCTAGATTTTAGATTTATAATGTGAATTCAAGTAGATGGATGGTCTACTTCTTGTACTGCATTTAATTGACACATGCAGCACGATGTTCATGCAATGAACTTGAGCTTTGACAACAACCAGGATAACGGTCTGATGTAGGTAATATTTACGAGACAATTCAACTTCGTGTTTTTTAGAGCTTGTGTGCAAAGAAGAGTAAGAAAATCTTTTAATCTGATTCGAGACACTTGTTCCAAAGATCTCATAAAAAAATTGCGAAACAGTGGTAAACGTAAATACACAGACCAATAAATCATTCATTATTTTTAATTATGCTTGATTGCCATCAATTGCCGTTAGAGTTCTAACACAAATTAATTTCACAAACGATCAGGCGTAATATGAATTATACAATTATAATCCCATTTAAAATAGTGAAACATCACCTGTTTGATTGAAGTGCTCACACTCGTGCGAGCGCACAGAGATAACAAGCCTTTGTGCGAGTCCTTCCACAAGGACGAAGTAAATACGTATCTTCAGTGAAGATAATTAAGTTTATGTGTAATAGGCATCATTATGTACCATGTATGAAACAAAGGAGAAGACTAAGACTTGATAATTTCAGACAATAAATATGCATATGGTGAGCGATTCATGCTTTTGTTTCTGGCTTCACAGGATACAGTAAAGATACGAAGAAACACTATTAAATGCATGTATAATATAATATACACGCACACGATGTATCTAACAAGGATACGCCTTAATCGGCATTACAATAATATCTTGATACAATCAAAAATACATTTAAAATGAAATATTGCTTATTCTATAAATATTCTGAAATCAGTACCGTTTTTCCAACAACGTCACACACTTTTTTATATCAATAAATCAATAAGCCGTAAATAAGCTCAACACAATATTGCACAGAAAACACACAGAGACGCCTTTACAAAAATAGCGAAGAAAATAAGTAAACAAGTTGAAATAACGTCCTACTGGGGCTCAGTAGCTTGTACTTATTCTGTGGACGCGGAGGCTGAGGCGCGGTGGGGAAGGAAAAGTTATTCCCAGTAAACCAGCGACGCAAAAAATATTGTTCACAACAACATACATACACATATAGGCATCTCTTATCCATACAATGATATGTAAAGCTCGAGCTTTCATATGCACTCAATAGTGATACGAACTGAATGTTTGTGCTGGATAGATATGTTTAGTTTCGTAAGACACCTATGGTTATGTTAGGGTTTTACAATAATCTGTATCTAATAAATTTTTACGTGTCTTGTACTTTTAATTTGAACTAGAAATTCTAAGTTGCGCCTTATACTTTGTACTGTACTGGAGTGGTTGAAGGCGATTTAATCAGTATTCAGCCAAGCATTGCAACAGATAAGTTCTTACCACTTTAAAAACAATGCAGAATTCGACCTACATGATAAAAAGAAAGTCACACTATCAGCGGATTGATAAAAATATGTACATTTAAAACAACGTTGAGCAACTGTAGAGATAAACAAGTTCTAATAAAACATTATCATTATATTCATGATGGAAAAATTCTATAGTTTTATATTTATTTCAATGCCGTTCTAGTATTACTAATATGTTTTTATTGCCACATCATAATACAAAACAAGTGAGCTAGCACATACTAACAAAAACAGTGAGCACCCATACATATCCAATACTCGAATTTTCTACAAGCAATGTACAATTATTAGATGTATAATGCCCAAGACGCGGGCGTGTTATTACAATACCTAGCTAGGAAATAAATAAAAACTAGCGTTACAAGTACTGCTAGCTGAACCATTACACTTTCCAATAGAATAACTTTTATATCAGACATTTCTGTCCCGTTTAGATAAATATTTAATGTTCAAATGCGGTTTTTACAACTCGCTACATTTTACCTTCCATAAAAATAATGGACATGACAAAGTTGGCATCCGTTTGTGGTATATACCTACTTCGCTATAAATATGCATGTCTCGGTACCTTTTCTCAGTGAAAAGTGAATACAATTCCTTTGTTATAATAAGAGAGGGTATTCATTTTGAATGCGATAAAGTGCTAACACGTATAACTTCTTTCCGTAGAGCAAACGAAATAAACGACGCAATTTTAAAAGTTTTAAGCCAGTTTCGTATTATGTATGCCATGGTTATAATGTATTTATGTAAATAACTTTTTGTGAGGTGCCATGAAGGATTTTGTATACCTACTGCTCAATAAGCCCACGATACCTAAAATAATATGCATATAATTTGCAATGTTAATGTTATGTCCATTATGTTAACACGCGGGTACATAATTTATCTTTGTACCGAAAACTTGGCTTGGGTGGTACATTTTTGGCTTGAATAATTTTTCATAGGGCATATTTGGAATTCGAGCATATATCGCTGTTAACACACACTCCCATAAGTACCTACCTATTTTGACAATTAATCTTGTATAGATCATCAGACACAAATTCAATTTAGCTTTTTAACTGACTTCTAACAGAGGAGGGGGTCTTATTTTTATATAATGAGTGTGATAATGTGAGTATTAGCAATGAATAGTAATGTCAAGTGCAAGGTTAGTGCGTAGTTACCTATCTGGCAGAGGCTGGAGACGGGCGCGCGGTACTTGGGCGGCACGTTGCTGTCGGGCCCCACGCGCAGGAACTGGAACTCCTCGCTGGGGTCCGCCACCAGCGCCTCCATCTCCAGCAGCCGCTCGATCGACAACTCCTGGACATGTAACCATCAATACAAGTCAGCAACGCTGTACTACTAGCGCGCAACATTTACACCACGTGCCTTCAAATAATAGTTTAACAATTCAAACAGTGTATATGATACTAACAAAAATTAGATCAAATTTAATTATCTTTTCAAGCTTTTAAGCTTTTAAGAGCCCTTAATTTCGTAACTGTATGTTTGTTTGCGAATAATTTGGAAACTAAAAGTAAATCGAGTTTATTTGTATTTTCGTATCTTTGAAGTACAGAATATGAAGAAGATCGAAATATTTAAGTCTAGCAAATATGTTTAAAAAATCCTTGTCAGAATTAACGTTGGCCATATGTTGTTTCCCACATTGAGCCACCATCCACCACCTTTGTACTGCCATCTCGGTATTGAGTCCGTATATCTATAATGTTTTGCACATAAATTACTTATATTAGCAGACTCTCCTTGAATATGTTTCTTATCTAAATTCCATCAATAACAAATTGCAATAGTTAAAAGTGACGTAGATTAACTATAGCTAAAGAACAAGCTACGGCTGTGCGTCAGCCTCGTGATTGATAAATACTAAGGTGACATCATGGCGCGGAGATGACATACCAACATATCTTGCTCCTATAAATATTGCTGCCGAGACTGTGATGAACCGACCAAACTGATGAGTGGAAATGCCTCCAACTGGAGATCCCCTACACCTGTCTTATCGGCTCATGTACGAACTAAAATAAGACAACATGTATCTCAACTACTTAATTATCTTCAGACAAACAAATGTTTGTAACGCTGTTTAATTACAATAACTTTTAATAAACGTTATATTTTACTAAAGTATAGTATTGTTTGAATAACTGTCATTGGCTATTAAAATGAGACTAACGCTTACTACCAAAAGATACGACTTCTAAAACTGGCATTTAAAAGTTAAACGAGCATAACGATTTATGTTTCAGCAGTTTACTTTGTACGAGTGACTAACTTTAATACTTTGCTCGGTCAAAGGTCGGCAAGAGACGAAATTGCTTTTGCCAAATTTGACCCTTAGCTTGGCCATAAAGGCTAAAAACAAATACATGCGTTTTAAGATTCCGTTTATCTAAAGAAACCTGCGATACTTTTTTGTAATTTCAATGAATCACAGCCGAGCCATGTGTTGCAAGGTTGCAAGACCATTCGCAGTGCTATGATTAGACATCATACTCGTAGCGTCAAATAAATCACTTATTGTATAGTTTTCACGTAGATACTAATGTCTGAAGATTTGCTCGCGTACAAAGTTCCCAACAAACAAAATAAAGATTATTTTCGCACGACTATAACAAACCAGTGTTTAGTGATTTCACTGTGTGACGTTTATTTTGGCAATCGTTATCTTACAAATGTTCAGATAAGGACCATGACAACGTAACGGTGGTTGCGTTGCGGCGCAATGTTTATTAAGTTGGAAAGTTTCATTGAGTTTTTGAAAATCTGCATAACTACATATTTAGTTTTGGACAGTTGTACGAACAAAATTTATAGAATTAATACGTGTGTATAATATTCATCTCCCTCAGGACTGCTCCCAACAGTCCCAAATTTTTTTTTACACTTTATAGGCTCACCGTATTATTATCCATTATTTGTACGCCACCGACTTTTACATGTTTCTTTCCTAGCGATCTTTACTAAGGTTGCCTGGAAGAGATAGCTCTACGCGATAAGGCCGCCCAATGTACCTAGGTTAAGTAATTTTACTGTAAATTGTTTTGTATTTTGTTTTCTGGTGTACAATAAAGCTATATTGATTGATTGATTATCCCTTTTAAGTAATAAATTGTTATGCAACACGTCTTATCGCAAAGCTAGATTTTATTTGTGTAGGTACTTTATACGACATTGGACAAATTTGTATCACACCTTTTTGAAAGTTATTGAGTACTCACATAATTTTGTACTGACATAATGTCGTAACTTTAATTACACGTACATACATTATAAATTATGTTAGTACCTAATACGCTTTTTTCTAGCCAAAGGATGGCGTTCAGTGCAACGAAGGTTTAGTACGGGTATGTTTTAACATACTTGATAATGAATGTAGGTGGTACTCTGTTAATTATATTAGGAAACCACGGTAGACTGACCCTTGTATCGTCCGCGGGGAAATATGCGGACACATAGTTAAGTTACAACGTCTAAAATTATTTAACTATTTCGCCTCGCGGTTTAACACGCGATGCCATAAGACAATAACTGGCGAATTTCCTTAGCTATGTATTTGAAAAATAGGTAAATGTGTTGTGCTATATGATATGATATTGATGGCACATTGAAGCGAGATGATTTGTTTCTTGCCTCTCAAAATAATAGTTATAGCACAAATCCACAGAAATTGAGCAAAAATGTACAAAATGCTCGATGTAAGTGCCACAGATAAGAAATTAAACCGTTACAAATAGAAATTAGGTAGGGACCTTAGATCTCGTCTCTCCCTTTATTAAATTCTCTGAATTTTTTACAAAGTAATGCAAATATCTGTTACAAATGCGAAATACGGGCGTCATCCCTTTTCCAAACAAGTCGAACGAAACAAGATCGATAGGCGAGCCATAAACAAAGAAGAAAGAAATCTGCTCCGAGGCGCGTCCTCGCCAGCCTTATTTATAGAGACGCACTTTTAATTAATTTTCGCCACCACGGCTCTCGAGCGGCGCTCGCTATTTAATTGGAAGGCATTCGAAAACTAATCTACGCTAAATTCTAATTAGCCAAAGTGAAATCTATCGCATTGATAAGGAGCAACCGAGGACGTTTTCAGAGGTGACCCGCTCACAAGGCACCGGACAGAACCCCGTTTATGCAAACGATGCTAAATAAATGTGCACACATGCATCGTGATCCGTGAATCACTGAGCTAAAATATCGCTTTCGGATCGCTGTTTTGCAAACCGATTCGGCTTCGAATTCTTTAGCATCGCCACGTGGAAAATAGAAGCAAGGTTTGCGGATTTTAGACGTGGGTCTCGAGGCGGCGATTATTTCTGCGTAAACGGCGGCTATTTGTTGGAATTTTGGAATACCGAGATGGAACCTTAATTGCCCGATTTGTCATCTCCAGAATCGTCCGCTTGTTCAACAATAATTCTCGTCTGGTTTGGATAATGACAGTGACAGATCGCTTTGATTCTTTCGCCGATAAAGGGGAGGAAAACTTTCTGTTGATCGTGTCTAGAGCATTTCCAGCTAAATATTGAGGAAAACAACAAGCCAATAACGAAAAACAACAACAATTATGAAAGTTCCCTTCAGGATAAAGAGTATCTGTTTCATTAAAATCGAAAGGTATGACGATAAGGTAACAAATAAAAACCACTTTAAAAGTTGCATTAACGAATGAAAGCGTCACTACAACTTTTTAAGTTTACGTAATACATTTTTGCGATACTTATTCCTTTATATGACAGATAATTTTGCATTGATGCATTTTTATGGCACATATATGTATGATGATTAAATCAGTGAATGGTTTGGTGGGATTTCTTTTCCTCATTTCGGGCCTTATATCCATAATATACCATAACTGCGTTAACGTTGTCTTAGTACAATTAAATTCTTCTACAAGACAACCATACAATGTAATATGGCTTAACGACTGCCGTACTAGAAGAGGGCGGCTTGATAAACTCCCGACACCAGAGTTGGCCAATCTCATACGATAAGAAGAAGAATGTAATATGAAAAGGAAAAGAGGAGATAAAGGAAAGATGTTACCCATATACACAGATATTGAACAATATCTACCTGCACGGAGCTGCTGGGGTGCGCGTCCTCCGCGCCGCGCTGCGCCCGCTGGCGCTCCTCCTGCACCGCCTCGCGCTTCATGCCGCACGCGAGGCATTTCTGGTAGCGGCAGTACTGACACCGGTTCCGCTGCCGCTTGTCGATGATACAGTTGCGATCCTCGCGACACGCGTACGTCAGGTCTTTCCGCACCGTCCGCTTGAAGAAACCTTTGCAACCTTCGCAACTGAAACGAAACAAGTCTCGTTAGAATACTTATCTATACAACTGTTGAACTAGGACTGCTGCTGATTAAAACAAAAAACATATATTTTTACGGTAAATTAAAGTGTGCGAGTTGTAGTTAGGTAATTTTAGGGCCTATCTATGGTATACTTCCTCAGCTCCCTTGCATCGTTCCTTCATTGTACCTACTCGTAACCTGAGTATAGGCTCATTGAGAGTGTTGAATACAGATGGTCTTCTTTATTATTGACGGATAAATTAAACCCTAGGTAATAAAAACATTTAAATATAGACAATGACAGACGAGCACCATCCGTGACGTCTGGGACCTTAGCTCAGCAATTTTCTAGCCCCTTAACGAACCACTGATGGCCGGTTGACAAGCTAATTTACCGGCGCACAGAGAAAGGCGCTAATCAAATATGCTAGCCAGTTGTTAGGAAAAATCAGTTGTTGAAAGGGTTGACAGGAGTAATTATAACAAGTGGCAATTTAAAAATTTACCTATTGTACCTAAGAACCATGCGCCATTCCATAAATGAGAAGGTTTTGATGAAACTTGGGCGCCTTTTCCTAAGCTGGAATAATCACAACATCTCTTTTACTTATAAATAAAGTTTTGAAAAATTTCAGCACATGTGTTACAATGAAAAATATTTACCAATTAATAGCTAGTTTACATATTGTGTGTAACTGGTTAGAAAGGTTCATGTCGGCCAAGTAACTCATATAGTTTTGTTCTCTATCTATACTAATATTATAAAGCTGAAGAGTTTGTTTGTTTGAACGCGCTAATCTCAGGAACTACTGGTCCGATTTGAAAAATTATTTTTGTGTTGAAGAGACTATTTATCGAGGAAGGCTTTAGGCTATATAACATCACGCTGTAACTAATAGGAGCGAAGAAACAATAGAAAATGTAGAAGAAACGGGGAAAATTATTCTCTGAGGGCTTCCGTTGCGTGCGCTGCGAAAACGGTTCAAGATATCAAAAAAATGTGTATGATAGAATTATTCCTCTTGAAATGATCTAAAAAAAGGCCGCAACAGTATATGTCTATCTTTTAAGGTTAACTCACTAAAACCGTTTTTATGGTAATAACTATTCCACGCGGACGAAGTCGCGCGCACCAGCTAGTCTTTAATAATGTTACAGACATTTTTGTCGAATATATACATAGGCTGGTCGCAGTCTCGCAGCTCCTGGCAGGCTTTCACCCGCCATCTTGCAAGCTTACGCAGGATCATCCATCATTAGGCATCTTCTGTGTTTAGACGTCTTATCGTCTGCTAAGATAAATGAAGGGGGGTAAGTCCGTTTTTGTCAGTTTCTATATACTTAGTATGTATCGCATGTATAAACAACTTATTTCTAGTCAATTTATTCTTATGGCCACTTAACTTTTTTAATGATTATTTTTGTACCTACTACAGTTAGGTACACGACCAAGTACCTAGCATTTTGTTGAAAGAAAAGTTTATAATTAACTTAATCGTTAAAAAAACATGTACAGGACATACCCAGTCAACCTAAGTGTATTTTAATTGACGCCTCATGCGAAATGTGTCTGAATGTATCATGCAGCCTTCGGCACATATTTCGTAAGTCTTACATGTTATTGAGAAATTACGCTTTCACTTTCATCTCGCACGGATACAGGACCTGAGTTAATGCAACCATTTTGTTTTTACAACTTAGTAAAGATTTCGCTTTCAATTTTGTACAGATGTTAATATTTTATGAGAACGTTATTATCGTTACCCTCTTGGTATTAAAACATTAGGTTAGGTTCTTAATTAACATAGACGCTCTAACGCATTTACATTGCGCTAAAATTTTAAACAAAAACGTAGGTACCTACTGTACACATTGATATGTTATACTTGATTAGATTATTTTTCTGGTATTTGCGCGGAATGAGAGCTACTCTGTTCCATGGATGGATTTTCCTTGGCATGATCTCGGGCAAAGTTTTAATACCGAGAAAATAAATCACTAATTAGATTGTGAAACCCCAGATAACTTTAGTTAGAGCGCCGAGACACAAAGTCTAGACAATCTAGTCAGTATAAGTCTGTCACCGGCGTCACCGTCCGTGCTCGTCAACCGATGTTGTTTTCCACGTCACGCTCGTTTATCACAAGATATGTGCTTATCTCGCTAATCTATGCAAGTATGCACCGATGCCAAATCCCTGCCTTAAATCTTGACTCATACAACATTAAATCAATAGGACTTTAAGAGGCCGTCAATAAATTACACAGGTAAGTATATTTTACACTATGGAATTAGCGAGGTCGTCTTCTTAGTGGGCTTTTATGGCTAATGTTATTGTTATAAAACGACGAATTGGAAGTTTTTGTGAAAATATTGATCATTAACATGTCAATGACTGGCTGTAACTTTGCTTTATGAGCTATTCAACGTGGCGCAATTAACAACATTTTATAGATATTAATTTCGATACGTTTGATTGCTGTCAAGGGATTGTAGCATCAGTACTCAAGTCACATCAGTGAGTATTTATAGTGCACTTTGTTCTTCGATGAGATCTATCCTGGACAAGTGCGTCATTCATACATGTCAACTATTAAAATTTTTGATATTAACACTATTTTAATAGTCGGGGCAGACATTTAAATAGAAAAAAATCCGGGGAGCGATTTTTTTTTAACGTCAGGGGGGGGTGGTTGGAAGTATAAATCTCGATTTTTTAACTAATCCCGGTAGAGCATTCGCCGCCATCTTGTTTTAAGTTAAATTTTTTAGTTTTTTTTAAATAACTCGTTAATTTTCAACTTTAGAGCAAAAATGGTCCTATCCAAAGTTGTTGGAAATTTAATTTTCCACAAGTTTGGTCATCATCATTTTTACGTTAGAATCAATATTTGCAGAGTTATAGGTATTACCAAGTTTATCGAAAAAATCGTAATGGGTGGAATTTTATTTTCTTCAACTTTGGTTCTCGCACTTTTCACTTCATGATCAATATTTTCGGAATAATGATAATAATAATAATTAATAAAAAAAAAATGACTTTTTTTAACAATTTTTTTTTTCAATATTTTCGTACTTTTTTTTGGATGTATACTAATATTGATCGCGGAGTGAAAAGTGCGAGAACAAAAGTTGAAGAAAATAAAATTCCACCCATTACAATTTTTTCGATAAATTTGGTAGTATAACTCTGCAAATATTGATCCTAGCGTAAAAATGATAATGATCAAACTTGTGGGAAATTAAATTTCCAACATCTTTGGATAGGACCATTTTTGCTTTAAAGTTGAAAATTAACGAGTTATTTCAGAAAAACGAAAAATTGAACTTTAAAACAAGATGGCGGCGAATGCTCTACTGGTATTAGTTAGAAAATCGAGATTTATACTCCCATCCACCTACCCCGACGTTTAAAAAAAAAACCACTCCCCGGATTTTTTTCTATTTCAGGCTAGTTTTATGTCTACCTCGACTGGACTGTAAGTACTGTAAGGGAGTGTCCATATAATAGGTGTCGTAAAATGATCAAAATTAGGAATATACAATAATTATACACAGTATACATATATGCATAGCACTCTATATCTGGCCAGCTTTATTTAATTTTGGTACAATAAACAGAGCGTATGGCAATTTCCACAATTTAAACGTGTATTATGGCAAAGTTCTTGACCTAGAGACATACTTTAACAGGGTTCAATTCGAGGAAGTGTGTATTTGCGCGTATATGTGAAGGCTGTAATAAGGTATCGTTAAACCTAAACTGGCTAATCAGAGTTGCTTGTATTTATTTATCTCTCTTTGTAGATTATGTACGTTTTAGATTCTAAAGCGTCTACTTCTTCTAGTTTGGTAAAAAAGACTATATTAATACATGCGTACCAGGAACTACAGTATTATGAGTAGAATAAAGTATAATATTTACTGACTAATGAAACGTGTGTTCAAGGCTTTCATGTATGACAAATTACTTAGCTATAAAATATAAAAACATTGGCTTAGCATTTGTTTAGCCAACACTTTGATGTGCGCATAAATCAATTCATTAATCCTAGATTAAAGTGGCAATAAGATAAATGCAGAGTGTAAAATAAAATTTATGTTTATTCAGTTTTTTTAACCAAAACCGTCGGATTTACATTCAAATTTGATACTGCTGTATTGTTAATTTTTAATGTTTTTGAATGATAGTATTGTTAATAAGACGGTAAACCAAATATCAATGATGGCAGGTTGGCACTTTAACTTGACAGGAATTATCCTAAGTGCGCAATAAACGGTCTAGTAACCGGCGCTCGGTACGTGATTAGGTCATCAGAGAATCGTTGGGCAGATACCCTCATCCTATAATGTAATTCACAAAAAAGCTTACGATAAAAATAGAAGCACACGCCGCGGCACGTAGGTACTGTACCTACCTACATTTGCCAGAAAACAAGTTTGCACCGTGTACAATGTACATCTCGTCATGAGAGAATCATTCGTTTGGCCATTCGAAGCGAAAATAAATAATGTTTATGTTCGGTTAAACGACGCATTACTGCAGTTTGAATTATATGAAGCAGCTCGCTACTTGGGACTGTCGTTATCTTGCGCGCAGTGTAAAATACTGTTTATCTACATTGACGATCGTCGTATTAAAATGAATTACAACAACGCAGCCTATTGTGCCTCCGCTGCTCAACGTTAAAACGATTTAAAAGTAAAACGAGATATGAGCTTTGAATCGCGATGCTTTTTCTACAACTACTTTACTTTCTGATATTTTTTTGCTCACACGAACGTGCGGATAACGTATAATATTCGGAATTTTCGTTGAATACGAGAAATTTAAAATTGTGAAAAATACCTGCCTGCCCTCGGCAACGTGATTGTAAATCAACATATAAAATCTCAAGGTGAAAAAAAAACTCTCGAATGACATTACCGTGGAGTCGGCTACCGATCGATAGAATTGTAAATCGGTTTACATATATTTGAGCACGAATGAAATGTATTCTATAAACTAACTTATCTATGAGGTACAATACATGTATCTTGGAACGAGTAAATATAAAGTGCCGTCACACGCGACCAGACTAGGCCAATTAAACGGCTATAACAATAATAAGGAGGTGTAAAATCTTTAATTTTGCGCATGCCATAACATAATATTCATTTCACACGCAACCAATAAAGTTGTTCAAGCAATATGTGGAGATGTTTTCATAGGTAAACTATACAATAAATGGTATGATCCTCACTCCTAATCAGTATATGTACGTATATTTCAAATCAGCTAATTATCTAAACATTAAACATTTAAATACCATTTATATTCACGTTTTATAACACAATAATCAGAATCACGTTGAAAATTACGGTGGTGTAGGTACATTTTGTATGAAAACCGCATCGCAATATTCAGAGTAGAATGTAGCTAGAGTTTAGCATGTACGAGTAGGTACCTGGTCTGTCTAGACTGGCGCAGACAGCCCGCCAGACACCTGTACTACAAAATATAATAACACTGAAGTAAAAACGAAACGACGGCAGCAATGATTTTACTTGGCACCACTAATTTACTAAGAAATTAATGACCTTCAATTGTTTTTACTGTCTAAGGCACATACGAAACGAACCTACTCACTAAAAAGCCAATTTTATTATTCCAAATGTATAGCACAGTCATGTACAAAGTATCAATCGTAATCAAAGTTAAATCAAAAGAATATATAAAAATACTGAAACTATACAGCTTAAAATACTCAAACAGACACCCCCGCGCGATTCTCGACAAATCAATATTCTGTCTACGCGTCGAATAAAACTCGAGTAGGTAGCTCGCATTATTCATAATTGTGTCAAAATATTTACAAAGGCATTTCTATTAACGATTCAGGGGATGTACGCTTACTTTATAACGGACGACATTTTGCTTTTTATAAGTACGGCGACAAGGATCCCTTCTTCAGCTCGGGATGGTGGTATGCACCTGACCATTTATATATCTGGCACAACGATTACGCGAGCAAAAAATCGGGACAAAAAGTTAACGCGTATATTTTCCATTTGTCGGAACATCTGGCCCAAGGTTGGGAGCTGGGAGCGAGGCAGCGCGGCAGTCTGGGAGGACCACCTCTGTTCGCTGCATTTAATTTACGATTATGAGTAAACGCTCTGTATTAATGTGATTACTCGCAATTGAGAACACGAGGACTTGCTCGTAAATTACATATACACGTTCCAGTTAGCTCATAAAAGATGAAAACAACATGACGTTATAGTAGTTTATGTGGATGGCATCATATTAATAAGCGTCTCTTTTTTAAATTTTTCGCATGAGCTAATTTTGTTTTCATTACAAAAATTGCAACAGCGATATGTATAAGTTCTAGCGCAATAGTTATTCATGGCTTAATTCCACCGTGAGCAAAGCATTGCCTTGATACTATAGATGGGATTCTAATGTAGAGGTTGTGTTTCAGTGTCACATCTGAGGTATACGTAACTTCTTCACTATTAAGGTAGGTTTCGAGCAAAATCTTATAAGTTTGTAATCCATACCTGTAAACACCGTAATGTTTCCCCGACGCCCTGTCGCCGCAAATAGAGCAGAGGTGTTTGGAGCCACTGAGGGGGTGGTTGGGCGGGTAGTTCTTGAAGGCGGGCGGGGGCGTGGAGTCGTCTCGCAGCCCGTCCAGCATGGCCGTGTCGGGTTTCAGGTCCGGCGGCGACATCGGCGACATGAACCCCGAGTCTAACCCTGCAACAAAGGACCCGTCACTCTCGCTACAATACAAACTTACTCTTTATACTTTATCCATCTTAGCAATATCATATCAATTTCGCAGACGCCACGGCAAGACAGACTACTTAGCAAAGCCGTCAATAGAGCGTCAGTAGGTACTTATGTAAATACAGTTTTATTTAGACACATATTTTTCCTGAGAAAAATCGATATGATATCAATTTTCAAGATGACTATAAAATATTCAGTGTTTGTTGATGGAGCTCGAAATTAGAATGAAATGTACCCAAACGAATCTGATTTTAAGAACAAAATCTACAAATCAATTTACGTTGATAAATAAATATTGAAATTGAATATTGATGTCCAATTTACATGAAAAAGTAGACGACAATAAAGATTTGAGCTGGTAGGTACGCAAGTAAAAAATATAAATGGTGGCCGTTTGAAAAACCTACGAAACCGGTCCATTACTCTGAGAGTCTCCAGCTCGGAGAGCTTCAGGACCAGACACAAAATTAAATAAAACACACCCTCTTTTGCGCGTTACTAAACTTCGGAACTGAATTCTTACAGTTTACGTTTATGACTGGCCTGTTAGCTTAGTTGGTAGTGGCTCTGCCTTCTAATCTAGGGGTTGTGGGTTCGATTCCCGCGTGACACAAGTATTTATGCATTTTAAAAAATGTATAATTTCTTGTGTTGAGTCTGGTTGTTTGTATGTATAATAAGTATGTATTTACAAAAAGAAAAGTATATAAGTATTATATCCGTTATCTAGTACCCACGACACAAGCGTTTGCTTAGTGTGGGGCTAGATGGCGCTGTGTGCAATGTCCCGAAATATTTATTTATTTTATTTATTTATTATTTACGTTTCGTTTATAATGTTAATAGCTAAATATCAATTGGAACGAGCAAAACCGTTCCAAATCAAATTGAGAACTTAGTCAATATACTTTAAAGGTTTATGTTAAGATTATTACATGGAAAATAGACGACAAAATTTCATAAAATCACATTTATAAACTTATATATAAGTATAACTTTTTAAAGGTAGCAATTTTCTTTCACTGTTTTAAAGACAACATCGACTTTCTCTATAAGAAAGTAGATAAAATGATATTAAAATTGAAACAGAATGTTAATACAATCGCTGGAATGTTCTATTCAAGTGTTGTTTTTATAGCTCAATCGAATAATGTATAATGAGAAACGTCGTCATGACTCCAGCATGATCATGTTGCACAAATATGCGACTGTTCGATAGTGTGTGTGCACTCTGCTACTAGCCTGTTGTTTTGCTTGTATTTTATTGGATAGTGATAAACACGCCACGCCCACTATACATTGGAAAATGACATCAGTGGCTAATATAAGATCATAATTAAAACTTAATATATGTATTTCCAAGGATGATTTTGTCAATAATATAAGAAAGTAACAGGAAAAGCTACGAGATGTATGAACCAAGTTAGTTCATTAACATTACACGTAGCTTATGTGTTACGGGTAAAAGTGCTGCGGTAAACTCGAGTTTACCTGGGTTATCCTAGACATATACAGATGTCTTGGGTAAAGTCTAAAATATAAGTGAAATCAATTACATTTGTGGTAAGTATTACCTACTTATTTACTCTACACACCTAAGTATGCTAGAAGTACCCGGGTAAACTTAAGTTTACCACAGCACCTAGTTTTGTAACATAATTATTGTTACAGGTAAAGTTGGGTGATGTAGACGCAGCAGTAGTTATATTTTGTCATAGCATGCCGGGTAAAGGGAGGTCCGAGTATAATCAAGCTGATATTAAAAACAAACATTATCAGAAGAGTTTCCCTAAAAGTATTTGACTGCAGGTTTTTCTAAAGGTGCTGCAAATATTGAATGCCAACATTTGGACAGGCTGGGTCCTATCCCGCGTAAACATTACGATCGAAGTGGAAACGTTAAGTGCTGTGCTGATGTTAACTATTTTGGATTCTTCCAGAATACGGTATTCAATTGTAGAATATTATATGTATCAATTTGGAAACGAAAGAACAAATCCACGTTGGAGAAATCAAAACCCAAACTAAACACGAAGCGAATTCATCACGTGACAAACATATTTATATAAAACATACAATCAAAGACATACAAATATAGGTAATTTTCTTTTGATATTACATGTAATAAAATAAGCCAACCCAAGTCTATAAACATTTATATGTATAACTAGCAAACCCTGCGAACTCCGTTTCGCTAGTTTGTAGTACATGCTATGTATCAGAGATGGCGCTGTATGTGAAAAATGATTTTCCCTGTTTTCCCGCTTTTCTGTTGAATTTTTTGCTGAATTTTCTTTGCTATAAACCTCACGGAGCCCGAGACATTTCCAACGAATGCAAAACCGTGGAAATCGGTTCGTGCGTTCTGGAGTTATAGCGTCAGGAAAGAAAACCCGACTTATTTTTATATAGTAGATAATGACGTAGATACATAATGGCTCATCCTACGTTTTCCTTGAAATTATAGAATATTCGTGGACGCCCGCGGCTTCGCTCGCATTATTTCGGAATAAAAAGTAGCCTGTGTCACTTCTAGGACCTCACACTACCTACATACCAAAAATCATGAATATCCGATCAGTCGTTTTTGTGGGATGCGCAACTAAAAGAAGAGACTTTTTTTTTTATTCTGCTGAAACGTGTTTTGTTTTAGATTTTAAGCTACCTAAACATATTTTATTATTATTTTCTATTTGTACAGATTTTTAACCCTCTTTACCTTTACTACATGATTGTATAGATTTCTTTCAGAACTTTTACACGGAAAATCGAAGGTGTTCCACTTCGTAAAGCAAGTATCTCTTATAACATTATGTTTTTAAAATATGAGATGGTGGTCAGTTTTCAATGTATGTCTGAATTAGTGGAAGATTTATCGACTGGTTAAATAAATTAATGCCTAATATTAATAATAATTATTTTACGATAATTCGGTTTTGAATTTTAAACAAAATCATTATAATAATCTGAGATTTGGTATAAGTACAGACCTTTATTCATTACTAACAAATATTGAAAATTCACAAAATTACATTACAATTATCATATATGTACGAGTACATATCAAAATTCAGCATGATACGAAGGATTCAATATAAGAGACAATTTAATCATTTTAAGTTATAAAATATATAATACACAATGAATTTTTTATACATAATATTTTATGGAAAACCATTCGAAACCCTATCAAGCCAAGGGAATTAATGATCGCTATTGGCTTATTTGTATATTATATTTTCATTGTAACATACGAACGATCGTACTTATTTATGTGCAATTACTTTTATAATTAAAAACTCGTATCGCCCTATCGATAAACAACAAATACTAAACAACAAAGAAATGAACAAGCTGATAACAGCTGTGGCAATGCGCAATTATTTTATTGAAGGGAAGGTCAGTAAAGGTCTCATAAAACAACATCAATACTTTCACAAGATATGAACTGCTTGAATGTCATGAGCTGATATGATAAATATGCAGATATAGCTATAGAGCTTTGTAAACAGATACCCAATATTGGAACTCGATGATACTCCGTGCAATAAATATGTTCTACAAAATGATTTATCTACAGTATAGTTATTTACTCTGTACGATATAATATATCTCTCTTCTTAGACCATACAACCTCATATTCCATTATTCATAACTCATTACTGAAGTCTGTAGTCATTAGTTTCATCTCTAATTTAAATGTTTACGCAAATATTGTTCCCAGCTACAATCTGTGTTGAAACTTCACAATCCAGACTAATATGAGAGTGATTTTCTGCGAGCAATCACTGATTTCACTCTCGCGAAACGATCGAGATACATACGTCGCGCAATTACACGTTTATCTGCGTAATTAACTAAAATCACTGGAAATGAAAGATTAAGACATCCACAGCATAAAGAAGGATCGCAATCAGTACTGTTTAAATTATATGGACGACTAATTTATGACAACCTGTGGAGGTAAAATAATATGTACCTGAGAGGTTGCCAATATTGAGCAAAATGAAACGAAGCGACGACGTCGCTCATGTGATTTTAGGATTAGCAAAAGCAGACACTTCATACCCATTACTGGCATGGGTGGTATGGTATCATAGCGGTAGAATGTATAATTACATTGTATATCCAGGTAGTCGTTGTTGGGCAGGCTGGACGGCGTCGGCAGAAAGTTGTTGGGTTGCACCGGCATCATCGGCGTCTGCGGCTGCTGCGTCTGAGGCATCGGCCGCGCCCAGTTATTGGGGTTGTTTATCAGCGCCGTCACCGCTATCGACGGCTTATCCTTCTTCGCCAAACTCGACATCATTATCACGCACGAGGATCCTCACATCACTAGTATCACTGCACTTCAATATCGTCCTCGAAACTGCACAATTGAAGCGAGCGCGCGAGCCAGTCCGATCAACACTGCGAATTATGGCTATAGCTCCTGAATAATACGTGCGAAATGTAGTGAGCGTGCGAGAACGGCTCGCAGTGGGCCGCGTCAGTGCCGCCGGTGACAGAGCAGACGGCGTAGTGACATTGTGATAGCGGCTGTTATTGCACCCGCGCGCTATCGCGCTGCACCGCCGGCACTGCGCTGCGAGCGACGCTGCTTAACGAGTGACTAATGTAATGCGCACTAAACTCGACGAGCTCGAATTTGACAAAAAAATACCCGTCAACTTCCGCGCGGTTACCGGCGTGAAGGTCTCACTCGGAGCGCTCAAGGTCCGCATACAATCCATACGTGAATAAATCTCAATATACCTTCGAAAACGAGTCGTCCACGATCGCACTTTTTATCCTTTGAGACTCGACACGAATCTATATAAAACTAGATGATTTAAAATATTTTATGGTCATATGTTAAAATGGAATCATCAAAATAATTGTAGTTGTTAGCCGTTGGCCTTCGTGATCGTGGCTGCGGCGCGTTTCTGTAATTAAGTTTTACGTCACTCATAGACCGAACTCCCTGCGATAGCCTCTACCATATAAAATTCGCTATGTCACTTCACGCAGCGGAACAAACTGCCAAAACCAAGACTTGTACAAAATTGAGTAACTATCGCGTTAATTTTAACCACGTGCCTTCTCATTTCAATTGCAGATGTGATAACAATTTAGAAAACAAATAAAACTACTAAAGTAATGGAATTCCACAGTGCCAATATCAGAGCATTATTTGCAAAACACAAATGTATGAAAGAGACCGTTGATTCCGAACACGGCGATGAGTTTGTTTGTTGGAAGACATATGTGCGGCCTTGGATAGGATAACTTTGGGGACGCTCCTTGCACGTGTCCTGTTCGCCAGTCGTACAAGCAACAAAAACACATCCGGTGATTCAAAAATAAGTTCTGCTTCTGAATCTTCAACATTAATCGTATGTTCATAATGTAGGACTAATAATAATACAAATTCAATAATTTATTTTGTATATTTTTCACCTCCATAGTGTACTGTACAGTAAGTACATATTTATTCTGCGTGGAGAGGGAGTATATAACATTATCATTGTTGTGGTATCGTACATGTCAGTTACGTGTCGACATCCATTACTCTGAAATGAGATAACCACTTTCAGAATCCGGGTATTCATAATAATAAAACTGTTTTATTAACTTGGTTCGACACCACAAGGGACGCAACGTGAGTTTTAGTACGTAAATATGATTTGCCAGGACGGTGCAGATAACTCATGTTATTATTGAATTACTCCTTGGCAAGCTGCTGGGACAAAGGTAATTTGGTTTCTATTATGGATAATGTAATAAGCTTATTTATTTCTTGCGAATCAAATCAAACGAGTTTTTGTAGAGCAAAGCATAACATGACAAAAAAGTAAATATACCGCGAAGAAAAGATCTGATAATTTTGTATTTCAGCAAGAGCCAGATTTTTACCTCATTGTATTGGTATGATGTTTATTATTCGCATATCATAAAGCTCAGACAGCTATTAAGGGAGTGTAAAGAATATCTTATTTACGGCGTAGGCGGCTGGATATTATTCACGCCCAATTCAAAAGAAATCATCCAAGCGAGAATCCATCCATATCCTTTTACGCTTGGTTTAGGGTGTTGATACATTACGGGGTTACAATACCCGTCCATGTCAATCAAGCGATACACTTGACGAGCCCCAACTCTATGTAATTGATAGCTTTTCGAAATACACAAGATTTCGCCAAAGTAAATCAAAATAAAAGGGTTGAGTAAAACTATGCTATGTAGCGCGACCGATCAATATGCAAGAGGAAGAACCATTAGGAATAATAGCTTGAGCTAAAGCTATAAAGCCCCAGTACGACGTGAAACGAATGAATTGAGCCATTTTCATACTGCCGGGATAGATGTGCTACACAATGGGAAACGACTCAACAATGACTAAGTGGACACCACTACCGGCAACACGGTTAACAAATGACACGATTCTATAATGTTAACTACATAATGCGCGAGTCTAGCTTGACATTTGCATCAATACAGGTTCTCAAACAATCGATGCTAATTCCAATCACGACGAGAAACAGAACGCTTTACTAATAAGAATAAGTACAAATGCAAATGTGACGTCGAATGCATTTTAAAGGTGATATAAATGCAAAATTAGATAAGCGCGATTTATTTTGTAGCTTGTAGCGCTCGCTGAGACGGAATAGGCGAGCGGCGTAATCAAGGAATGTTTCCACTTTCCTAGACTTTCTTGCAGCGGCATGACGTGCATACGTGCATGTCGCGGAGACGGAGCCCCTCTCCGCGCCACTATCGATTTGCGCCGACCTTGACTGACGCGCGCCGCCAGCCGCAATTAACATTGACAATAGCGACGCGCGCGCAGCGCTCCATCCGACTCACACACACTTTCCTTTTCATTCTGTTTAACAACACTGTGCAAGCTTCGCACCATACAGGCGAGATCGATAGATATAGGCCAGAGAATGTTTGCGTGCATTCCGGCAGCGATGCGCGTGGCCCAGTGCGAGCGGTGCAGCGGGGCAGGCGGTGAGTCAGGCGCGGGCGGGGCGGAGACGTGCACTCGCCGCGAGATATGGGTAAACGGAACGCAGAGGAGCGCGCCGCGGGGGCCTGCGACCTTGGCGATTCGCTGACGACTACAGGTGTTTTTTGTTTGTGCACGAGATCGCCGAGCAATGCTCGCCTTGCCGGCCACTCGGCACTAGGCGAGACACGCGGCGCGGCGGCGCGGGGAGACCAACCGGAACTCACCGCGAAACAATGCTCATTCCCGATACAGAGATGCGCTCATATCATACAATACTAATGATGCTATGCAAAAAGAATAGATATCGCATCACTCACATATTAATTTTTACGATTAAAATCGACGATTCTGGTTTTAAAGTCTGGGAAAAACCTGATATGACTAAATATAGCGCTGCATCACATTGCATCAATATCGATTGCCTCATTATTTTTTGCCAACGAAATAAGCTTGGTAAGTATTTAAACTAACAATTGCCCAAGTAGGTACATACTCCTGAAGAAGTAAACTGTTGTAAAACCAAAATAAGGCAAGCACATCGAAATGAGAGGTATATCGTAGGTACGCTTACAATTTTAGAGGTTATTTTGCAATATAGCAAATACATTGATCCATAGATCAAGAGTAAGTACACAAGAATGGCCAACGAAATGTTTGTTTTGGTAAAGATAAACGCCAAGTATCGCGTTTTGTCACTTTATCGGTGGATTGCGTAACAGCTCGCGGCGCAGTGTGACGCCGAGACCTTGGCCGTGACCAAGCCAACGAGTAGGCAACGCTTCCCGCGCCGACACTCGGCCGGCGGCCGCCCCGCCATCGCCATGCCACACTCAACATTAGCCACACGCTAAACAATGTTCCGTTCAAGCCAAAAAAATTATCATTATTCCCCAACACTCCTATAAATTTTACCCGACAAGCTTGATAACAAAATCTATAATTAAACAACAATCAATAAAGGTTTAACTACATCGACACACCTACCAGTTTTAGTTGGAACGAGCAAATTATTGGCTCTAACAATAGAGTGAAACCAAACAACGATTCCAGAACATTTCAATGACCTGTAACAAAACAAAACCTTTGTGCGAAAACCTACAATAAATTAGAAACCATTCGCTGTTTTGTGATGTATGTGGCTCGGGCTGAAATTCTCTCTGTACTTTTGAAAACCCACATGTTTCGAATGTATTCGATTTCAGGAAAAGTTTACAAACAATCTACTTACATAAATAATTTAAATAATGTAAAATATTGTCGATATGAGAAAACAGAAAGTAAGATACTTTTGTAAGTAAAAATAAAACACATGCAAAAGAAGAAAATCAAAAGACTACTACTTACGTAAATGATCCTTAAAATCTAAGGATTATTTTAACTAGGACTTGAATATATGTACTACCAAAACAGAATTTCAGAGATTTTAATGGTAGGTACCCAATAGAGATACGGTTGTTTAAATAAATAAAAAACCACAAGAATAGACATTTTCTGATCAACGTTGCTGAATTTACTAGTGTAATTGCTCATTCCGAAACGAAACAAAAACAAGGAAATGTGTTATCGTGAATTCACATTAACAAAAAGTAAAATAAGGTATTAGTATTCCAAAAGTGAGTTAGCATGAAGGCGGCAACGAATTCTAATAGAGTAGAAGACCTTGACAATGATACAATCGTTTTGTTAACCACGCTATCAAATAATAAGCCTTTACAAATTCATTAACACTTGCAATAAGCTAGTACATAAATAGTTTGATACAATGTCGGTTCCAATCTACTGAACAGAATATATCAGGGATATAAATTAAAATATCAAAATCAGAAGCAATCCCTGAATCAAACGCGTAATTTTATCGCGTGTAAGATATTAAAATTGATGTTCCTAATTTACATCAGGAAAAAATTTAATTGCAAATCGTTAAGATTGGTTATTATTAGCACGTTCGTAATGTCAGGGATATCTGTTACAAGTAGTAGCATGTGTACAGTACAGTGGCCGGTGTGCGTACCTAGGTATAACAAGGGAAGGAAACTCGCTATCATGTCCTCAATTAAAGGAGGATCGACACTAGTTATTTATTATTAACAGTCGGTTCTGTACATCTATTTTTGTAGTTTTGTTGAAACCATGAAGTAGATATGGAACAATAGCTAAGTGGCAAGTAAAGCGAAAGAAAATCGATAAGTAGTACTATATAATTGACCAGCAAACGACGACTCGGTCGGCCAAATAGTTATTATTTCACAGAAGCAATTTGAGGCTATCGATTCGATTTCAATTTGCTTCACGCCTGTATGAAGCGGACTTTTCAATCAATACTTTGAAAGTGGTTTGCACTTCGAGTGCAGATTATGATGTATTTATTAGGGAGTGTAAATACATGTACAAGTTTCTATATCGGAATGCCAATTTTTATATTATAATATTTTTCTAATTTTTGAGCTGACAGACAAATAGAAAGACAAGAAAAATACGTATACTCAGCCTTTTTTCCGGGGCTGGTTTAAAATGTTCTCTAACATGGTCATATTTCAAGTGGTCAAGAGTGACGAGCTGTCTATCTCATCACAGCTGAGCTTGGCACGATCTCGCCGCTGGTTACATCACTCTGACGTAAAACTATCAAACGAGGAAAGTTGTTATCTCCAGAAGGGAGCCTTTGTGTGCAATGCGAATGGAAATGCAACCGCTAGAGCCATAGAGCACAAGATAAATTTATTCAAAACATAGAGTCAATACACTTGCAACCTTGCAACGCTCTTTACGACTCACGTCAGATAAAGACATAAGGGTATTAAAATATTACAACTTTATATTTCTATAGCTGCAGATATATTGCTTTACTGTAATGTACACTTGCATGGAGGTTCTTGGAAATATTTAATACGTTCTGTGGGGGTCCTTACATATCCTACGTCAAAGCTTGCTATTCAGCACTATATATTTCATGGATACTATTGCAAGCAAGGTACTATAACTAGGACTTACATTTTGTTTGTTGTGCTAACAGTATTTGCTCTACAAATAAACTAGAGCTGATCGTTAATTATTGCAATAATAAGTCCTTCAATTTCAAACTTTTGCAAACTTCAAATATTTATCTAAAAATGTATGTTTGTTTATGCTGAGATAATTGTAATTCTCCAGAGATATTGCAGGTTTTTATTGACATATTAGTATAAACGGTCTTGCATGAATATAAGCAAATGAATTTAGCATACGTAGATATACAGATTTTTCTCCACAACGTCTAGACGAATTCATTCCAAATGACATTTCCAATCATACAACATACTAGCGAGCTTTCAGACGGAGCAGTGCAAAACAAGTTGAAGTATAAAAAATCTAGGATCCGAGAGCGCTCCGCACGTACAAAAGTTGAGAGGAAAGACGCGGGATAGCCCTAAGGAGACACGCGCGATGCACCATCACCGGGCCCGAGGCACATGGGGCTGCACGTCACAAAGAGTGTTGTGAGATTTACGTGTGTAGATATTTATATTGATGCCGGTCGCGGATCGTGCATTGATTTTCGTGTGGGTCGCGCGCGGCGGCGGTGTCGCGGCCGGAGCGGGCGGCGTCGCTGCTATGACTGGCGCGCCGTCCCCGCCAACCCCGCGCCACCGTTTGTTTTGCTGTATTTTCGTTGTTAATCATTCTCCTTGACCTTGTGCGACGTGGAGTGGTCCACTGCACACGACTGCGCACCCCGCGGCCCGCCCCCCCGCGCCGGCCACACGTGCTCGCCGCCCGCCGCTCACCGCACCATGCACTGCGCTCACTGCGTCCACACCACAACACACGACCTTCCTTGCACATCCACATTCGCTTCTCACTTCTCAATCTCACCAACTTGTTAGCCCCTTGAGCTATTCTACATGAGAATTGCTTTGTTGTGTATTGTTTTTGTATATTTATTTGACGAAGATGGAATTTACTCGTATATTATGAATTTAGACTAACAGTGGTGCATCAGGATCAGGTGGACATCAGGTAAAACTAACAAAAAGGACCTAACAAAATTAGTTTCTTGGTAAATGTACTAGAAATTAATTATTATTGTTAGAATTTTTTTATTATAAGTACAATCAGTTTTACTAATGTAAATAATTTGAGTTACAGAATACCACATATAAATTGAACATACATATTTTCAAATCTGATTCCTCAATACAGACTTAATCACTCATTATTTTCTCAGGCAGCATGTCCAACCAACAACATAATCATTCAATTCATTCAAAATATATAACAGCTTATTGTTTTACATCAAATAAAAATAATCACCGACCCAAGTTTACAAAACCTATTCATGAAAGTAATTCCAACATTTCTAGGTAATAAAACCCTATACCCCACAATCATTTTCACTTATACAAAGATTTTAAAAAATCTAAGCAATACAACTGTCACTCTATGCAGTTTTTTTCCATGAGTATTTTAGAATTCTGTCTTAAGCAGTAACTAGTAGCAGACCTAATATTTTAGATTTTATTTTATTTCAGTAATAAAAAATGTCACTAGTGTTTTAATTTGTACTAAGTAAGTAAAGGAATATTACAGGACCGATATTGAGAACCAATACAGATCTGAATTCATTATTTCATTTTTTTTAAACAGTCTGATAGATATAAATGTGCATAGTATTGTTTGATTTATGTGTTGTATTGTCGGAGTCTCATATAAAAACATGTCACGCCATCTAGTTCAACTTTATGGAACTAAGTAACTCCATGTAAGGAACTTGTTTGTAAAGCGATTATTTAGTATGAATTTTTGTACAATTTATTAAAACAAAAAGTAAATAAGAAATTCAGTGTGATTTATATAATTTTGTGTATTGTTAGTCAAATATGAATCAAAAATTAAAAAATACTTAACAATTAGTAATAAATTTTTTTCTATACATTTATTCTTTACATTTCAAAATTCAAAGGTTCTCAGAACAGTCATATTTTTTTAACTTTTTCATTTATAACATATGGACCTAAAATAGGTACATATTATGTGATATCATATTTAAATTTATCTTATCTTGAAATCAGTCACTAATTATCATTTTCACACAGGGGTTTTAAGGTCAGTTGGTCATAACAAAATAGGCTACAGGTAATCTAGATATACTGTTCTACATAACAATACACTGTCTTATAGATAGAGGTGTCTTAAGAATGAGACTAACTACCAACATTAAACAATATCATATTATAAAGTGAAATTCAGCAACAATAAAAACCCAGCTGAATTCATGAAATAATTATTACATAAATATGAAATTTCTTTGAAGACAAGTTTTATAGTAACTAAATGAACATGCTTTCTCTTTGGTTATAAACCAATCAAATACTGCTATGATATATGCAACCTGAATAAATAATTCAATTTTAGATTTAAAGACCAAGTTACTCACAGTAAAAATATTTTGATTTGATTTTTTATTTTTGAAAGCATTAAATGGCTTATATTTTAATATGTATCAAGAGGCCAGAGTAGGCATGTGACTAGGCAATATATAAGTAGTTAAGTTCTATATTGTGTGTTAGGATTTAGGTCCAAGCAACAGAATTTATTTATAACTTGAGCTGGATAAGTTGTAGGTTTTTACATTTAATATGGCATATTTATATAAAATAAATATACTTAATATGACTTATTCATGTGTCAAAAATACTAGGTACAAACCACAGAATTACAATGCTGTTAGTTTTAAATAAGTGTGTAGAGTGAGTATTATTTTTTGTGTTTTTGTGTGTATTATTTATTCTGTAATTATAGACTGTATCTGTAGGTGCTATGGGACATAAAAACCAAGGAAGAAATAAAACAGCACATGTGTGTGTGTGTGTGTAACAAGCAAAGCAAGCAAGCAGAGTGAATACTGGCTGAAAATGTCTATACATAATACTAACACCAATATTTTATTACAGATCTTTTGAGGTTATGATGTTATGAATGATTTGGTAAATTGAGTCAGCAACTGGTGTGTTAATTTATTTAAATTTAGGTCAAATGCTCCAACTGTAATATTTTATTTGAAGATATTGCATTATATACACTGTTAGATAAGGTTTTTGTGTTCTTTGCTTAGTAGTTTTGTGTGTATTTATCCGGTCGTATTTATCACTTGGATGTAGGAGATACATATACCTACAAAGCTCATGAATACTCATCAGGGAGGATGCTAAGCAGTGAGTACTCAGTGTGGGAAACTACAGGCGTTTGTTACCATGACGCTGCTGTCTCGGATCTTTGTATTAAGTACAAATCAAATAAACTTTAGATGTAGCATTGAATGTGTTGTTTGTCGTACTAACCTGGTTCTCTCGATGGCTCCATCATTTGTAAATCTTTATCTATCGTATACGATACACCACTTTCATAGAACAGTTCAGTAGCTGGCGATGAACCTGTCAGTAGCAAGGTCGTTGAACTAAATATACCTATAGATGAAACAGTACACCCGTTACAGTAAACCAACACTTTTGCAAGTTTTATATAAAACACGGCATAAACGTACTTATTGTCGCAAACCAAGCTGTGATTACAGTTATTTCCTGGTGGATAAAACCAATTTTGTCCCAATTTTCAGAATTTCAAGAATTGACTTGACAACCATTTGACATAAAACAACGCGTCACGTCATAAAAAGTTTCGTTAAAAAAATTAATTTTATGCTTTTTATAATACCATGGCACATAAGCATTTACTATTTTTAAAAAGCTGTATAAATGTTGCAATTTAATGTTTCATTAGACTTTTATAAAAATTTCATCATTAGCTAATTTTTCAAGAGTAAAATTTGTAAATGAATTACTTATTGAAAAAAAATTTTGGACGAAATAATACGAATTTCAATGTCATCTAATGTCATCGACATTCAGTTCGTTCTTCGTTACAAACTTGAAAAAATTAAAGGAAGCTCGATAAGCATATTTGTCATTGGTTATAATATGTTTACAATTGTCGTGCGACTTCGGCTCAGCCAATGAAAGGACGGGTATTTATTTGACCTTGCAGAGTTTCTCAATTGGAAACAAAACAGACGAGTTACTTTATATCCTTACAAGTATTCAGATTTACAAAAATCTAATAATTTGATAGGTCATTTTAATTTATTGGTGTTAGATAATTATTGATAACAGTGTTTATAAGTGGCTAGTGGTAGCTTAACTTTCAAACAAGTAGTCGCTTAGTTTAGTTCAGAGTTCTTCGAGCCGCGACCGAACGTGGACGCCGGACAAGATGGAAAATAAAACTGAATTTCAGTATCCCCATACTTTTGTCCTTCTTGGCGCTTCTGGTGATTTAGCAAAAAAGAAGATTTACCCTACAATTTGGTATCTTTACCGAGATAACTTGCTGCCGAAGAACACAAAATTTATTGGTTATGCGCGTACCAAACAGACATTGGCAGAGGTGCGAGAAAAATGTAAAAAATATTTAAAAGTTCGTCCTGGTGAAGAAGAGAAGTTGGAGAAGTTTTGGGAGGCTAACGAGTACTTTGCGGGTTCGTATGATAAGCGAGTAGATTATGAATTGCTCAACCAGACTATCAACAAATTTGAGAAAGGGCCAGTGGCTAATAGAATTTTCTACTTGGCTGTGCCTCCAACAGTTTTTGAAGATGTGACAGTGAACATCAGAAATGCTTGTGTATCTATAAAAGGTTACACCAGGGTTATTATTGAGAAGCCATTTGGAAGGGATGACAAAAGCTCAGACAAGCTTAGCAATCATCTAGCTGGACTGTTCAAAGAAGAGCAAATTTATAGAATTGATCACTACCTTGGAAAGGAAATGGTTCAAAATCTCATGACGATTAGATTTGCCAATCAAATTTTCAATCCCTCATGGAACAGAGAAAATATAGCTTCAGTGCTGATCTCCTTCAAGGAGCCGTTTGGTACAGAAGGTCGCGGTGGCTACTTTGATGACTTTGGAATGATCCGTGATGTGATGCAGAACCACCTGCTTCAGATTTTGTCTCTAGTGGCCATGGAGAAACCTGTCACTTTGAACCCTAATGACATTCGAGATGAAAAAGTGAAAGTTTTGAGACACATCAAACCTATCGAATTGGATGATGTGTTAGTAGGACAATATGAAGGTAACCCTGAAGGACAAGGGGAAGAGAAACTGGGCTATTTGGATGACCCAACAGTTCCAGCAGGCTCTGTCACTCCAACTTATGCTCTTGCTGCTCTTTGGATTTCAAATGCCAGATGGCAGGGAGTACCCTTCATTCTAAGATGTGGCAAAGCTCTTAATGAGAGGAAAGCCGAAGTGAGGATTCAGTATAAAGATGTACCTGGTGACATCTTTGGTGGACATGCTAAGAGAAACGAGCTGGTCATCCGAGTGCAACCAGGGGAGGCTTTGTATTTGAAGATGATGAGCAAATCTCCAGGAATGAAGTTTGACTTGGTGGAAACGGAGCTGGACCTGACATACAGCATGAGATATAGAGGAGCTGATGTACCTGATGCATATGAGAGATTGATTCTAGACGTATTCACAGGCACACAAATGCATTTTGTTCGTGCTGACGAATTGAAAGAAGCTTGGCGCATTTTCACACCAATTCTGAACAAACTGGAAGACAATAAGATTAAGCCACTGCCTTATGTGTATGGCTCTAGAGGGCCCATAGAAGCTGACAAAAAGCTGAACGACTATGGATTCAAGTTTTCAGGTTCATACAAATGGAAGAAACCTGAGGAGTAAAAGCTTCTGATAAAATCTCTCTTTTAAATGTGGTGATGGTTGCTTCTGTTTGGTGTTATAAGTGCAAGGTTTGGTGCTCAATTATAAGCAAACAAGTATTAAGGACACGGCATTATGACATTCCAAATTTGTTCTGCTCAGTACATGAAAAGTACTTTATATGTATAAGGTCATTTTAAGGTTAAATAGTCTGTTATGTAAATTAATCTAATCAGCATTCCCGGTAGGTATATATCGTAAGTTTTCAGTGAGTTTATGACAATGCATTACTTTGCAGTTTTCTGCTCACTTCCTCTATTTATATTTTTTTATCTTAATAAATTATATCCTAATAGATGTAAAATAACTAAGTAAAGAAAACTAAAAGTGCATTCTTGATATTGTTCTTGTAATTCCAATCAACATTTTATTTACCTACATTAATTATTATTTATATGTATACAGATAATGAACATATTGTGTTCTGTCATAATGATGATTCAATTCCTATTTCATTTTTCTATTAAAGATGACAAGTAAATCTACATAGCAAACTTTAGACAAGGGTTGGGTATAGTGCCTTTTGCAATAAATTGAATGCATAATTTACTGACATAGTAACACAAGAAAAGGAAAAAGCTGTGATAGTCACGTGATTGATTAAAGTTTAAATGATTATACAGAACAGAGGTCAAACTATATCACCTTATTTACTTAGGTACCTACATTTACATGCATATAGGTGAATATACATTTATACAAACAGATTGGACTAAGTAAATGCTTAAAATTTTTGAAGTTTTACATGGTTACTGTTCTTGTTGAATCCTTAATCGTAAGCTTGTTTTGATATTGTTATTAAACCCTTTTTGATATAAATTTATGAAAATATAAGATTTTTATATAATAAATACATAAATACATCAACTAATGAAACTATTTGTGTATTAATTTAATCTGTCTGGTACCTCTTTATATCAATTCTACATACACTAATTATCTTATACTATGGTAGATGCCACAATTGAATTCTTATATTCTATAGCTAGTATCTACTTTTAGGCATTCCATACCGACATCCTTCAGTTATATAATAGCAGGTAAACTATATTTCTATATTATTGTATGTATGTACTTTACCTACCATAATTTCAAAGTTGTGATTAGTGGTTTTCAAGTTTATCAAACTGCCTTGTCATAGTAATTATGATAACATTGTATTATTTGAAGATCTGTTCATAATTGAATAGTCAATAGTTATGACAAGCAAGTAAACGTAATTTGCAAACATATAGGGCCGACAAATACGAAAAACCGCAGTATATCGCAGGCAGTGACTGGGATTCGATCTGCGCATGACCGGAACGAGTAGTATACTTGAAGAGAGGCTTATGCTCAGAAGCGGACGATAACGGGATGATAAATAATTTATTAATTTTCCGACTGCGGAAGATGTTTATTGGCGTATTTTTTCCTGCTAGTGAGAAACGAGTATTTCTTACTGGGAAAATGTATAGGGCAGTATTATTATGTAGGTACCTACCTAGTACCCATAGGTATAAATAGGTTATAAAAATTAGCCTCATAACCACCGAACACATAGGTACATACGGTACATAGTAATTATCGTGAAGTATGGTTGAAGGATGAGCCATCTCGAAACAAAGTAAACATTATATTGATTTAATTAACTATCAAAGCAAACGTATTCCTTGGCTTACTTGTAGCCCAATATTTTTTTATGATCTAGAGCATAGAGTAATATGATCTAGAGACTGTTTCACGAAATAAGTCCCACGGAAAAGTTTAGAACTAACATTTTATACTTATTAGATGGTAATAATCATGCGGTTATGGCGCCTTAACTGAGGGAACTCTTTTGTGAAACGGTCTTTACGATATACACTAAAAACTTATTCTGTGAATTGTTTTACAATCATTTACATATATGATAAGTAGGTCCATTATGTTAAATTAAGTTGTATACTTTTTTTAATATCAACGTATGTACTTGGGTATGTTATCATGCGGCGTGTCGCCGACAACTAAATAGACTTAAAAACACCGATTTACCTTCCTACGTTTATGAAAAATACAGCGCGACATGCTCTCATGAGTCTAATTATTTATTTATTTACTTGTCATCTAGCTACATGAGAACATTATTTAAGTATCATTCTGTAATCGACGTCAATAGAATGATACAAATAATGACTATCATACCATACTAATAATCCAGGACTCTAGATAGTGCTGAGTCGTCAATGACTATAGTCATCGATGATTGTAAATACGCTATTAAAAACTAGTGGACGCTCGCGGCTCTGCTCGCATTATTTCGCGATAAAAAAGTAGCCTATGGTGGCTATGGCACTTCCGGGGCCTCATACACTTTACCTAAATACCAAAAATCTTGAGGTTCCGTTGTGCCGTTTTTGCGTGATGAGCGTTTCATTAATCAGAGACACAGGTAAACAAACAAATTATCTATAAATTGTTGGAACGTGTTCTGTTATCAATTCTGAGTAAGTATCTCCAAAGATTTTTTTTAATATCTTCAATGTTCAGACTGTCGACCCTCTTCAGCTTTATTATACCTACCTATGTATAAATAACTACGATATGTACATCATCGTCATCAGCCTGTTATCGCCCACTGCTGAGCATAGGCCTCTCTTCTTGTACGCCACTCGTCCCTGTCCTGTGCAGATTGAATCCAGGTGCTCCCTGCGGTTATTTATATCGATACGTCATTTTAAACACCATATGTGTACAATGATGCTGCAGGATCACAATCAATTACAAATACAATAATATCTTTATAACTCACAGAATATTACAAATCGTAGTAGGTATCTGTAATATCCATGGAAGTCGCTTCTCTAACTCCTCGCGTCGTGTTGCTTATTACCGAGTAGGTAATCGTGTCTCCTCGCAGATTTTGCTCAATAAAATTGGGAAGATTTTGGTCAGTCAATAAATGATGATGGACGCCTAGGACCCATCTACGGAAGACGCATATCGGTTTATTCCCTAGGTTTTCCTTCACTGTGAAGCTATGCATTTATCCTATAATGCTACCTAGTTATATTTTTAATTTCATGATTATTTTGTTTTCTATTTCATCAAAATTAAACATTAAGTTCAGTCAGGGAGCTGACTGATAAGAAGTGTTGAGCTTTTGGGTAAAGTCATCTGCATCTCATCTTTAGGAGAGCTCGTCGGAGCTAGAAAATGTCTAGTGTGAGACTTGGAAATATTTCTAAGAAATTTATAATACGGGTTATGTACATCATGTTTTAGTTTAAATACAAAAAATAACAAATGTACATACCTACTTAATCTTTTCATAGACTAATAGATTATGTGATAAAATAAACAATTCCAAGAGGAATAAGTGTGAATTTAAGAACTCCATTTTATTAAGTTGATAGTCGTATGCCTTGCAAACATTGATCTCCATCAGTACAAGTACGCGGAGGTCAGTGCTTGCAAAGAATACTATTACCCTTTTTAAAAAGATGCCTTGTTTTTAAAATTCGGTCCTGCCTTCGGATCTGGTTGAACAAAGAATACTATTACCCTTTTAAAAAAGGGAGGTTGAAACCCAAAGAACTTTTTTGAATTTACCGCACCGCTATATTTTTCTATTGTACAACCATTGTTAAAATGTATAAAAGTACAACCAATATAAAAATAATGTTTTGGTTTTTTCCAGAACTCGCGTAATAAAAATATTGGCTGTACAATAGTCACGAAGCTAAAAAAAAATCTTTTGTCAAATTTTTTAATCTTGTCAAAGTCTAAATAAGGTGAGTTGTCAAAGGTCACGTCTTTCTTTCTGTTCTGACTGCACTCGTGTCGTGCTGTGCGTGTGCCGGATTCCATCCTATTTTGCAGACTGCAGTTTATTCACGTGTTATCCATATGGTGTCTTTCGCCTGACACAAGAAATAAAACTGTGTCTAGAAGATTCCAAGGAAATAAGACAAATTCGTGCGCTGCTGTCGGGGTGTTACGATTTATTCATCTCTAAATAGGCCGCTATAATCATGTGAGTAGGCTCCTTTATTTTTACACATTTTAATTTTTATATATTGATTACTCAAGTATTTATATACTCAACGAAATTGATGACTTATCCATATGGTAGGCAACTTATGTATTAGTCTCTTAATTTATACAATAAACTCATTCTATACATACCTACTGTAAAAATGATGCAAAATTGTTACTATTGCTACGTCAACAAATATTTTTGTTCATATATTGCATGGACTGTTGACATAGATAACATTTAATTTTATATATACCTATATTTTTTATTCAATTATAATTATAGGCTTTTAACTAAATATGTATGCCAGCCCAATCATAGATTAATAAGATAATATATATATATATATATATAATTTTGCTACTTTCACGTGTGAGAAGTGCATCTCGTCTAATATAAACATGTAAATTATTGCAGGTCTATAAAGATGGACACCTCAATGACAGCCAAACAAATAAGGCAGGCCTATATAGATTTCTTTAAGAGCAAAGGCCATACTTATGTTCACTCGTCTTCAACTATACCTTTGGATGATCCAACTTTACTATTCACCAATGCTGGTATGAACCAATTCAAACCTATTTTCTTAGGTTCTGTTGATCCCAACTCAGATATGGCTCAATATGTGAGAGCTGTTAATACTCAGAAGTGTATCAGAGCCGGGGGCAAACATAATGATTTGGATGATGTTGGGAAAGATGTGTATCATCACACCTTCTTTGAAATGATGGGAAATTGGTCTTTTGGTGACTATTTCAAAAAGGAAGTGTGTGCCTGGGCCTGGGAGCTTCTAACTGAAATATTAAAGCTGGAAAAAAGTCGACTTTATGTGACTTACTTTGGAGGTGATACAAAATCAGGCCTTGAACCCGACTTGGAATGTAAAAATATTTGGCTGAGCCTCGGTCTCCCTGTGACAAATATTCTCCCAGGAAGCATGAAAGATAACTTTTGGGAGATGGGAGAGACCGGCCCGTGTGGACCTTGCTCGGAGCTGCACTATGATCGTATTGGAGGCCGCAATGCTGCTCATCTTGTCAACATGGATGACCCGGATGTGCTGGAAATTTGGAACTTGGTGTTCATTCAATTTAATCGAGAATCTGATGGTTCACTGAAGCCACTTCCCAAAAAACATATTGATTGTGGTTTAGGATTGGAGAGACTAGTATCAGTCATACAAGACAAAAGAGCCAACTATGATACTGACCTATTTATGCCTCTGTTTAAAGCTATTGAGGATGGTACTGGAGTGAGAGCCTACTCTGGTAAAGTGGGAGACGAAGATGTTGATGGCATTGATATGGCTTACAGAGTGCTAGCCGACCATGCAAGGACCCTCACCATTGCCCTCTCTGATGGAGGACATCCTGACAACACGGGTAGAGGTTATGTTCTTAGAAGAATTCTAAGGAGAGCTGTTAGATATTCTACTGAAAAACTCAATGGAAAACCTGGCTTTTTCAGCACCTTAGTTCATACAGTTGTAGAGATATTGGGAGATGTTTTTCCTGAGATAACTAAAGATCCAGAATCTGTTATTCAAATCATCAATGAAGAAGAAACACAGTTTCTTAAAACTCTTACGAGAGGAAGAAGTTTACTTAACAGAACAATTGAGAAACTTGGTGATTCCAAGACAATTCCAGGAGATGTGGCATGGAGACTGTATGATACTTATGGGTTCCCCATTGACCTGACACAATTGATGTGTGAAGAAAAAGGTCTGAGTATTGACATGGAAGCTTATGAATCAGCTAGAAAAGAATCTCAACTAATTTCCCAAGGGAAAGCTGCAGGTCAAGAGGACCTTTTGGCTCTAGACATACATGCCATTGGTCACCTACAAGCTACTGCTGTCCCTGTGACTGATGATACTCCAAAATATAACTATGAGTTTGCTTCTGCCTCTGATAAGGATGTAGAATATAAGTTTGCACCCTGTGAGGCAACCATTTTGGCTTTGAGAAGCAACAAACAGTTTGTGACTGAAGTCATATCTGGTCAGGAGTGTGGAATAATATTAAACAAGTCAAGCTTTTATGCTGAACAAGGTGGTCAAATCTTTGATGAGGGTTATATGGTAAAAACTGATGATGAAAGTGTTGAATTTACTGTGAAGAATGTTCAGGTTAAAGGAGGATATGTGCTTCATGTGGGTAAAGTCGAGGGTACCCTTAGAGTGGGAGATAAACTCTCTCTGCACATTGACACTGAGAGACGCAGATTGGTCATGAACAACCACACTGGGACACATGTACTTAATAATGTATTGAGGAAGGTTCTTGGAAATGATTCAGATCAGAGAGGATCTCTTGTAATGCCCGATAGGCTAAGATTTGACTTCACTAACAAAGGCCCGATGACAGTAGCTCAAATTAAGGATGCTGAAGATCAAATTAGAGATATAATTAACAAAAATAAAACTGTCTACGCTAAATACACCAGCTTGAGTGATGCTAAAAAGATAAATGGGTTGAGAGCTATGTTTGATGAGCACTACCCAGACCCAGTCCGTGTAGTGTCAGTTGGTATTCCAGTTGAAGAATTGGAAAAGAACCCAGAAGGACCCAATGGCTTTGAAACATCTGTGGAATTTTGTGGTGGATCTCACTTGCACCGCACCGGCCATATTGGTGAATATGTCATTGTTAGTGAAGAAGGCATTGCAAAAGGAATAAGAAGAATTGTTGCACTCACTGGGCCAGAAGCTGTAAAAGCCATTAACAAGCTCAGTTTCTTGGAAAATGAAGTCAACAATGTTGCCAGTTACATCAAAGAACAAGGTGAATCCATTAATCAAAAGGAAATAGTAAAAAAGATTGTTGACCTTACAAATGATATATCTCATGCCCAGATATCTTACTGGAAGAAAGATGAACTAAGAAACATGTTGAAGAATTTGAAAAAGCAACTTGATGATAAAGAAAGAGCAGCTAAAGCCGCAAATATAACTAAAGTAACTGAGAGAGCAAAAGAAATATGCATTCAGAACAAAGACTCTAAAGTAATTGTGTGTGAGCTGAAAGCTTACAGTAACACTAAAGCGTTAGATGGAGCTCTGAAACAGGTGAAGCAGATGTGTCCCGACACTGCAGCCATGTTCTTCACTGTGGATGAGGAGACTAATAAAATATTTTGCCTTGCTGCAGTCCCCAAGACTGCCAATGAGAAAGGATTATTGGCTTCAGAATGGGTCCAGTCTGTAGTGCCAATCATCGGAGGCAAGGGAGGTGGCAAGGCTGAGTCTGCTCAAGCCTCTGGAAGCACCCCTGATGGCCTGAAAAAGGCTATCACTACCGCTGAAGAATTCGCCAATGCGCGACTATCGTAAATCCTCATTTTATGTTAAGTTTGCCAATTACCACAGCAGAAGATTTTTTTGCGAAGTTTGCTTAGTTTATTTATACTTTTTAATACATATGATTTCGTCAATACAAGTCGCATAAGTTGTTTTATTTTACCATACTATAGTTTTAACATTAGATTGTAGTAATATTTTTAGCAGGGTACAGCTATGTTGGGTATTTGTAGGTTAGGTTTAGATAGTGTGCGTGACCAGTGACAGATCAGTAAAAGTAGACCAGAGTAAAGCCGGTTTCTTTCTCTAGTTTGCCTTCATAAATCTACTTTCACTTTCTACACAGAATACCTAATAGTAGCGGAACAATAAATGTGAACATGTGGGGCTCATAGTCAATACAAATGTACCATTTCAAATGATTTAATTCAACTTTATAGACATACTTTTCATTAAATATATGTAGTTCAAACAAATACATCTTATACGTACAACTGCCCGTTCACTAATGATATCTACAAAATAATAAGGTGTTAAATATTACAAAATATGAATAATATTATTTGGTTGGTCTTTATTACATTACAGCACCAATTCGATTGGTGAAGGTGTCCTCGGGGAGAGGCGGTGCAATAAATGTGATAGATAGTAATAATTTACAATAATTTGCTAAAGCTAGTAGTACAAGTCATTCCTGGCCGAAGCCCTCGGTCTCCTCGATGGCGTAGTTGAGCTTCTCGCAGAGCTGCTCGTAGCTCTTGTAGGGCGGCAGGTCGAGGCGGTTGAAGCACGTGTGCGAGCGCGGCAGCCACGTGTCCTTGCCCACCTGCGCAACACTCGCTCACATTGTATCAGGCTGGCTAGCGACATACTCACATATCACAAATATTAAATGTGTTTAGAAATTCAAAACGTATGATGATACTACATCTGGACTAGGAAAGTGTGATGTAGCCCAGTCTTTTGTTGTTATACTTGCTCAACCATCATGTATTCATCATATTAATTTGAATAAAAATATACTTCAGGCATTTTTGTAAATAAATACAAATTCAGAAATGAAATATGGTGGTACTTGTTATTTTCTTTTGTACTAGATATAATGTCAAGCGTTACAGCGTGTTTTATTTCTATTTTAAGAAGTCGGTTAAAGAACAACATTTACCTTTTCTATACAGAATCTCTGCGGGCCGTTGGAGCCCATGAGCTCGGCGAAGCCCCCGACCGGCACCCGGCACGTGCCCGTCACGAACTGCAGCAGCCGCGCGCGCTTCTCGTTGTCCATTTGACGCACGAACTGACAATAAATATGAAAATTGCAATCAATCAACTCTAGGAAACATATAGATGCTGAATATCTAGATTCAGATCAGAATCTTGTATAGTAATTATAGAGGTAGTCTTGTAGAGCGTCATATTTATGTGTCTCTATAAATATATTTGTACTATTCCGCTCCGAATACTATACTTTTGAAGGCTTGCGCCTTCGCTCGCATTGTTTAGGGATAAAAAATAGCCTATGGACACTCCCAGGACCTCTTACCTACTTACATACCAAAAATCATGATCTGTAATCATGAGCGTTCCTGTTGACTCGATTTAAAGTTTATCCAAACACATATATATTTTTTCGAATATCTTCTATGTACAGATTTTTGATCCTCTTGAGCTTTATTATATGTATAGATAGATAGAAACAACCGAACTTAACAAAAAGACTTGCATATTATGTAACAGGTGTTTTAGTATACTACTCGACGTCGAAAAGGGAAAATTAAAAGCGTAACGGCAATAAGCATACTATATTAATGCAGGACTAGCAGAAATAGCCATTCATGAATTCGTACATATTTCTTTGGATATAATGATTACCGGTATAAATGTCAGTAGACGGCGTTGTACGTACCTGCCCGAACCACAGCACCTGCTTGCTAGTGCTGTGTGTAGTGTCGGTAGATGGCGTTGTACGTACCTGCCAGAACCACAGCACCTGCTTGCTGGTGCGCGTGTAGTGTCGGTAGATGGCGTTGTACGTACCTGCCAGAACCACAGCACCTGCTTGCTGGTGCTGTGTGTAGTGTCGGTAGATGGCGTTGTACGTACCTGCCAGAACCACAGCGCCTGCTTGCTGGTGCTGTGTGTAGTGTCGGTAGATGGCGTTGTACGTACCTGCCAGAACCACAGCACCTGCTTGCTGGTGCGCCTGTAGTGTCGGTAGATGGCGTTGTACATACCTGCCAGAACCACAGCACCTGCTTGCTGGTGCGCGTGTAGTGTCGGTAGATGGTGTTCCGCTGCCAGTCGTCCACATCCACCTCCTGCATGCCGCACAGCATCAGCTCCAGCTCGCGCTCGTCGAAGTACTTGAGCCACTCCAGCGGCACCACCTGGTACACAAATATACACTGTAGAAAAGCGAATGTAAGTTTGTTGATCGATTTATTTTCTATGAAACCTGCGATGCGAGGGAGAGTTCTATGTGTTTGTTCATAATATAGTTGCGGAGAGCTATCACGGGCAGCTTTTTCGAAGGAATCAAGAAGAACCCGTCGTCAAAAACTAGTCAAATACATAATAAAATCAAGTACATGAACTAGTTATACGACACGCTTATTACATAACATTTCTTTCGCAACAGAGAAAGTGAGTAAAGTCTAGCCCATACAAAACTCATCCAACTCTATTCAGCTGTTTTTTTTCAGCTCTGAATGTAACGTATGTTCACACGTTACATCAGTCCATTTATCAGTCAAAATATAGTTGTTATCAAGTGTAAGCAAGTATTCACAATATTTGTTGAATGTGTTTGTACAGTTGATGTAAGTGATATTAATGCTCGCAGTCGTCCAAGGATATAACAACAAAGGAACAATATACTGTGTAGTTACATCAGAATAATATAAACAATACATTTCAATTTATGTCACACCTACGTAATCTCGTCATTATATATCACTAGTTACCCTGCCCGGTTTCGCACGGCACGATATATACTTAAAAACCGTCCTCTTAAAACACTATCTGTTAAAAAAACACATTGCGTAGTTTAGGAGAATTTTTAAATGAGAAATTGAATAATCGATATAAATTTTAAATCGAGATATGAATCTGGCCGCTTCTCACTCAGACTTACATAGTACATATTTGCATACCCTATCAGGGTCATTGTTAAGTGTTTGTATCTTTACAATTTGCAAATAAATTATATGACAATGATATGATATGACTATGAGATCTAAGTATGTAAGGGCCGCCCGTACACCGCCCCGGCCGTCGATACCGCTGCAAACTAAATCTGTTAGTCTTCGAAAATACTCATCTAAATCATATGCTGTAATAGGCCGTTTATATCTGTATTAAATCAGCATTGTATTTAAAAGCATCAAATTGGATAAGGATTGATGCTGTATTGGTTAAAATAGATTCGTAAATACTCCATTATTACTCGCAAAAGATCAAAAATGGTTATTTTGGGTTATCCCTAAGAGATAAAAATACCTATACCTATATAAATGTAGCTTTTTGAAGATATACCTAGTCAGGTCATAAATTCTGTCAATGTTTAATATAAAATAATTGAAACAACTTTATTCTTTATGTAACCATTTATATACCAAAATGAACTTAACAAAACATAGATTCTTATGACAATAAAGTTTATTCAAAATGACCTCCGTGATTTTGAATACAGGCCTTCAATTTGCGCGGCCAGTCGTCTATCGCTGCACGAACGAGGTCCATGTCAATATCGGCGGCTGCCTTAATCAAGGATGTCTTGAGTGACTCCAAATTGGGATGAGGCTTTGAGCACGCCTTTTCCTCCAAGTGTTGCCATATCTTGTAATCTAACGTATTCAAATCTGGACTGGAGGAAGGCCAGTCTTCGTGCCGGATGAAGTCGATTTCACGCGCCGCCAGCCAGTCTTGTGTGCTCTTCGCTCTATGAGCTGGCGCCGAATCTTGTTGGAATACCCAGTGCTTGTTATTGAACATGATATGAGAAACAGGTTCCACAAGGTTCGTCAGGACTGTATTTTGATACACAACTGCATTCGTTTTTACACCTTTCTCACAAAAATGTACCTCTGTTAAGCCCCAATAAGAAACTCCCAACCATACCATGAGCGAGGATGAAAAATGACCTCGTTGGACACGCGGAATACGTTTGCTCGCTTCTTCACTACTGTGTGCGTACACCTTATCATTTTGTTTGTTGTAGCTCTCTTCTACGGTAAAAATTTTTTCATCCGAAAAAAGAATTTCCCGATATTTTTTTCCCGCGTACCGCTTCAACAAAGCGCGGCATCTCTTCAGTCTCAGGTCCATTAGACGAGCATTCAAACGATGTCCTGTTTTTCTTCGATATGCCCGAAGCCCTAAGTCTTCATTTAACACCCTTTTCACCGTGGTTCTGCTTAATCCCATCTGAAGGGCCAACAGTTTCTGCTTACGTTTGGGATTTCTTTGAATTCGCGCCTTCACAGCTTTTATCACTGCTGGAGTCCTAACAGACCGAGGGCACTTCTTGACCTGTCATCTACACTAGAGTCTTCATTGTATCGTTTGATGGTACGATAAACGAATCTTTTGGTTATATTCAAATTTTTCAGTATGTCAAAAATTTGAATTGGCGCGTAACCGCAACGATGCAATGCAATAACTGCAACACGGTCTTCTTTAAGCGTCCACTCCATATTTAAAAATGAGTAAAATTCTAAAAAGCATTTTCATGAACAATTCGAGATTCGAATTCAATAAACTTTTTTGTGGCCAGCATTCTAAAAGAAAAGTTTTTACTGTGTGACAATACTTATGACCTGACTAGGTACAATACATAGTACATTATTTTGATCAATCTCGTAGAGTTCAGCCAGCGTTTGCAATGTAAGCGCAAAAAATGTTTTGATTTATGACTTATAATTTATTACCAGTGGTTCTCTAATATATTAAGCGTGTTATTTTACATAATAACCTTACTCTTGAATAACTCTAATTGTTTAAAAACTGTATCAAAATCCGTTGTGTAGTTTTACAAGCATACATATATACGTACATACTTACAATATATTACAGTCAGACGCGGGAAGCGACTTTGCTTTGTAGTGACCATCAGCGGGCCATTTACTCGATGTGGTAAACATTTGACTCAGAGATCATCCCCTTTAGTAGCCAAAGCGAGCGCCAGAACAACTCCTAATAACTTGTTAAGTAATTTCAGCCTACATGAAACTCGGGAGAAAAACATATAGTTTTTTCCGCTGCGACTGCTCCTTAACTGGCTTCAAACAACAAACTTGTTTTTATTTACAATGGATTTCCGAAAAGTAACGCCTGATTCAATATCTTATCTGATTTCAGCCTGTCAGAAGACATTGAGTTTTCTTTTCATGTGTGGCCTTAACCACTCAGAAAATTCTTTTTATCTGTGAGTATCTCACTCAAATGCTACAAAAAGTTAGGAATTTAATCATTACAGCTGTGTTTCCGATATCATTATTACGTTTTATTATACATATACCTATAAAAAGGCGGGTGTCATATAAGGAGGTCAAGGAATTGGCAGAAGATCGGGAAGGATGGCGCCTCCACAGACAAGGGCCCTGCACTTAAATTTGTGATGATGATGATATACCTATATATTTTAAATATATAAAAAAATAAGTAAAGACAACTGAATTAGTTTACCTCATTGAATCCGTCTAGGAAGGCCGAAGTTTGCTCCTCGATCCCTCGCGTCATGCGCCACTGCGTCACCAGTTGTAGATATTGCTCTTTGTTTGCCTGCAAGTCAAAATTAATCGTGGCAGTCATTTCATGAATCAGTAAAACATATGTTGGATCTCCAACCTTTGAGTTTCATGTTATGTAATTTTATAAAAAAAACACCAGAGCTATATATTCATAAAATCTATGTGATTAACTGTCAGGAGGTTTGCTGTTTGTTTGTATTCAGGCAGTTTTATACAACATACCTACATTTTTCATGAGAGTTAATTGGGAGTTGGCCCCTGTCATATTAATTTAGTTTACTTTATAAATTGTATTATAATTTTATTCTAATTTGAAGTGTGGGGATCAGTCATGCCCTGACAATCCGTTTACACCATACCAGAACAAACAATCAATGTTGGGTTTGAGCTCGTGGTGGATGACCTGTGTGTGTGTGTGTGTGTATGTAAGACTGCCTACCTCCGTGACGCGCTCCTTGTCCCCGTTGGGTTTGAGCTCGTGGTGGATGACCTGTGTGTGTGTGTGCGTGCCAGTAAGACAGCCTACCTCCGTGACGCGCTCCTTGTATCCGTTAGGTTTGAGCTCGTGGTGGATGACCTGTGTGTGTGTGTGTGTGTAAGGCTGCCTACCTCTGTGACGCGCTCCTTGTTCCCGTTAGGTTTGAGCTCGTGGTGGATGACCTGTGTGTGTGTGTGTGTGTGTAAGGCTGCCTACCTCTGTGACGCGCTCCTTGTTCCCGTTAGGTTTGAGCTCGTGGTGGATGACCTGTGTGTGTGTGTAAGGCTGCCTACCTCTGTGACGCGCTCCTTGTCCCCGTTAGGTTTGAGCTCGTGGTGGATGACCTGGCCGAGCACCTCAAAGTCCACGCTGAACCACATCTCCAGGCCGCAGTCGTCGATGTCGTTGTCCTTGATCCACACGAGCGAGTTGTAGAACTCGGGGTCGATGCTCTCGATGTCCTTCATGGCCAGCTTTTTGTTGAGCATGCGCTTGTAGAAGGGCATGGTGAAGCCGGAGTAGATGAAGCGGCCGTGATACAGCGCCATGGCGATGAAGCGGCCGATGAACTTGAAGTAGAGCAGGTGGTCGGGGTTCACGTAGCTGGCGGGGTTGATCTGCAGGCTGTAGTTGTTCTTGTTGGCGTACTCGAACAGGCAGTACATGGGGTTGAGCACCTCGTGCGACACCAGGAAGAACCACTCGCGCGACACGCCGCCGTAGTCCAGCCCCTCCTCGCCGCGGAAGATGATGTACAGCCGCCGCCGCAGCTCGTACGCCGGGAGACGCATTATCTGGCAATATGCACCACGATTACAACTATGTTTGAAAATTGTATCATCACATTGTACGTGAGTACGTTCAGAATATTATCGCGCTCTGCTTGTTAATTTCTATTTCAGTTAGGTCCATATCAGTTGCGTGGCTGACTCTTAGTAAAGTATGTATTGTATATGGATAAGGTTTAGCCCTTTTTAGACTTTTTTCGAGGAAAGTTTTCGCATCAAATTGGCACTATAGAAGCATGGTCACATAGTTAAGCTCAAATCTATACTAATATTATAAAGCTGAAGAGTTTGTTTGTTTGTTTGAACGCGCTAATCTCAGGAACTACTGGTCCGAATTGAAAAATTCTTTTTGTGTTGAATAGACCATTTATCGAGGAAGGCTTTAGGCTATATAACATCACACTGCAACAAATAGGACCGAAGAAACAATGGAAAATGTGGAAAAAACGGGGAAAATTAGTCATCTTTGAGGGCTTCCGTTGCGTGGGCTGCGAAAACGGTTCAAGTCGTGGGTAACAGCTATAATTTATAAAGCTGAAGAGGTAGTTTGCAAAAATAAATATGATGCCCAAAATAACTATTCCACGCGGACGAAGTCGCGAGCACAGCTAGTATTTAATATAGAGGCAATATAATACTGAATACACATAGAAACTCACAAATAAGATTGAACATAGTCTAAGCAAAAGTCTCACTTACTAAATCTGTACAGAAGTGTGAACTGACCTGGTGGTAGGAATCCTCGAAGAGTGTTTGTCGGGAGAGTGTGATTTTGATATGACTGGGGAGTGCGTTACTCTGGCACAGGTACCTGCGGGAAATCATTCAATTGTATTCACATACATATTTCCACATTTTTACGATAAACGATACTACAGCACGGATAGTTTCTTAGTAGCCATATTCATAGTAATGTTTTGTTACATGAATTAATTCATTTCTGTGTTATTTTATAGTGTTTTTCAGTAAAAATTAGGTTAGTGTGTATGGTACATAAATAAAAAATGCAGCTTGTGAGGGTTTAAACTGCATTATCACAGTACAAGTCCTGGATTGCTATTCTTGTGTGGTAGACAGAGAAACCTAACAAATGTATCTCTTATACATTTGATATATATAGGCTCAATTATAAAAAATAATGTTTTTATTTCGGATAACAATAGATGAACTAAATATATCGTAACTTAGTAAGATATTTAAACTTGACATTGATTGTTTTATGAATATGAATGAACGCTGTACCTAAATTGACTAAGCTTCCAGCGGAAGGAGCGCTCGTAGGCGCGCGGGACCCGTAGGCGCCCTGCGGGCCCTTGGGCGCGCCGGGGCCGCGGGTCCTGGAATGTGGTGGTGCGCGTGTTGTGGTCCACGAAGTAGCGCGTGCCCTCCTCCGTGAACCTGATCTCCCAGCCCGGCGGCAGCGCCTCCTCCAGCGCGCTCACCTCTTGGCCCTGCGATCAACATTGTACAATACTTACGACAACAGTCATTTATACAACTAATGAAATAATGAAAATTCATTTAGAAGAATTAAGAATCTTCTTATTGTGAAGTCGGTTAAAAAGGAGTAAAATCTACCCCAACACGGCTCCAAAACAACAACGTGTTTTTGAGAGCACCCAGCACTACAATACTAAATGAAAAGGCGAACACGAAAAGTAGCAGATGGAAAGGTTCACGTTTGCCTGATCCAGCTAGTTCAGTGTACCAGCGCGATGGCAATCGTTTGCGCCATTATTGTCGCTACGCTACCCATTTGCCTATGTTGACAATCCTATAGAAAAAAACGTTATGATCTCAGTTAAACATTAAGTTAAACTCATTGCACACCAAGCCTGCACTTTGTGATTTTAGCATATGCACATCTTCTTTCAAGCTTCGTCGTCTTTGGCAAGATAATCTCGTTGACATGTGTTTCGCCTCTTCATGACGCCACCAACGTTCGTAAAGTTGACGTCCGATGGAAATGTCTAGTGGAGAGGCTAAACACGTGTCGGCGAGATCAGCTTGCCGGAGGCAGACGACGACGCTACAATGTATTTACTTATTTACTCAAATAAAACGGTGACAACAACCAATTACATTAATTAAGAAATGAATTATCAACATACATAAGTAGCAAATGAATTACAATGTACGAGATGGTTACCTGCGTGCGCGGGTCTTTCCACTGCGTG
>OZ026818.1:6877155-6934734 GCA_964023185.1 Macaria liturata | reverse complement strand
AGTGATTTTAGTGAATTTGACCACAGACTACTAAGGAGAAAACTATAGTACTTATCTGATATTGAATTTCTAGATAAAACATTGTGTAGTTACTTTTTAATATCAAATAAAAAAAGCTAAATATTAAAACAAATAAAAGTGTTTTCTATTTTGCACGGTTAACGGCTGAAACAATTTGGAAGCGAAAATGGAAAACGACATACAAAATAAAAATGAGGGTTAATTAGTATTTGATTTGATTGAATATTATACCGAAATATATTTAATTTAGTAGTTCTAATTGTTTCATAAGTGACTATGACATACGAACGGACGAGAAGACAAGACGAATTTATAAGGGCTCTGTTTTACGCCATCTACCTACGGAACCCGCATAATGAAAGGTTTTCATGTGACCTATGGCAATGGTTTTCTAGTGGCGTGATCTTTGTTTTGGTATCAATAATTTTAAATATTAACCATGTCTATTCTATTCCAAGTATACCTACAACAGCTGTACCTATGTCTGGAAATAGTGCCTACGTAAATTATAAAAGTGATTTGTAACAAATTAGTATTTTATCACAAATCAAGCAGTTATAAAATAGTAAGCATAATAGTTATTGTCCCTACGTGAGCAACAAAAAGAAATTTCCGAAAATAAAAATTTTTTTCGTTTTGATTACGAACAATAGGTTGTCCAAAATGAGATAAAAATGTCGTCTTTTAAGCAATAGCTAAACCTCAACCACTCTTTCTATTTTCCACTTTTTGTTAGTACCTACCAATAGCTATTGTTATTATCATATATATTTTTGGTCAATAAAAGCCCTTGCCAGTAAAACAAGATTTTTTTGGTATTCCGAGTCTATAATGTTATACAAATCATAAACAAAATAAAACTAAAACTTAATACATACAAGACTACAAAATATATTTTTTACAGTTTTTACCATACAATGGTTATCTTGTCTTAATCAATCACTTTTTACAAAAACTGACTATTTATAAAGTATTAAAGATTTAACAATACAGTGGTATTTTTTGACAAAAATGGGCATTGCCAGTAAAAAAAACACTAACAAACATTTAGAGTACCTATTCCGAGTGTGTATTTATAATATTACTTAAATCATAAACAAAATTAAAGTAAAACTTAATACATACAAGACTACAAAATATATTTTTTACAGTTTTTACCATACAATGGTTATCTTGTCTTAATCAATCACTTTTTACAAAAACTGACTATTTATAATTATAACAAATATTGGTACCTACTCTCAGAAATAGGTAACATATTATATATGTTACATTATAATAATAGCTACAACGTATCGGCAGTTATAATTAACTATTAATGTACCTACTACATTAGTTCATATAGGTAAGCTTCTGTTGTCTAAGTGGGAAGCGCCCAAAATGGAATGCCACTTTATGGTCACCCATCCAAGGACTAACCGCGTAAACGAAGCTAGCTGAACTACGGGCGCTTAGATACCTAAGGACTGTTTCCTGACTCAGACCCGACTCTAATTTTGTAACATACAAAATATATGTACCTAAATAATACCAATACCTCGGAGCACACGCAACTTTTTTTGGAAAATTGCACCTACTCTGTGTACAAGTATGAATAAATAAATAAATATATTGACAATAGATCTTTGAATATCTTACACTTATAACAATATTAACTTAAAATATATTTTAAGTTTAAAAAAATAAAGATTTCTAATATAATTATAATCAAAATAATGTACAAATTTAGTATCAAAACATTAAGCGCAATAATCATATGTTAAATTATTTATATAAATCTATCATTTCAACTGTTTAAGGGCAGAATGGATATTTGGCACCATGAAATAAGAAGTTTGTATAGGTAAGCTTTGAGTATATAACTGATAAATAGTCATTTTTGAAATATTCTTTTAACGTATTTTTAGCCTAGGCACAGAAGGCCATAATTGTTTATCATTGTTTTTTTTTATATTTATCTACCTACCTACCTACATATTATAAAAAGAAAAGGATCGAAAGTTTGAACATTGCAGATACAAAAATTAATCAAAGAGACCACCCCAAATTCGAAGAAGATTCTTAGAATTGATAGGACAGATAGAACATGTTCCAACAATTTATAGAACTTTCACCTGTTTCTCTGTTATTTAAATGCTCATAACGCAAAAACGGCTAAACGGATCATCATGATTTTTAGTATGTTGGTAGTATGAGGTCCCGGAAATGTCATAGGCTACTTTTTATCCCAAAATAATACGAGTGAAGCCGCGAACGAAAACTTTTACTTTGCAGTGATTGTCTGCCAAACGGTCTTTTTCCGTTTTGAAGAAGGGGTAAAGAGGACAAAGATTTTATTTACTTTGATATTATTTGAACTTGTCCACCAAATAACATTTTTGATATATGCCAGTAAATATATTTCAAAAAAGAATTTTGGTGGACTTGTTTAAATTATATTATCAAAGTAAATAAAATCTTTGAGTGTCGCCTATACTTCTCCTACAAAATGGACATTGGCAATTAACATTTGGCAGACAGTTACTGCAGAGTAAATGTCCACACGGTATCAATACCAGTGTGGACATGTTTTCGATGCACACCATGCATTGTAATGTATGTGGCGGTGGCTGTAACGGCGACGGCGGCGATAGCGGCGGAGGCGGCGATGGGTGCGGCGGAGGTGTCGATGGGTGCGGCGGAGGCGGCGATGGGTACGGCGGAGGCGGCGATGGCGGCGGAGGCGGCGATGGGTGCGACGGCGAAGGCGATGGAAGAGGCGGTGGAGCTGGCTGTGACGGCGACGGCTGTGGCAGCGGTGGTGGAAGAGGCGGTGGAGCTGGCTGTGACGGCGACGGCTGTGGCAGCGGTGGTGGAAGTAGCGGTGAAGTGTGAACTTCTACCTCCATCCCGACATCGGGCAAGCCTTCGATAACTAAGTCGCCAGAATCAATATTTTGGCTCGTAGCGACCAGAAATTGACGTAGTGAGAGTTGTCCTCTGGCAAGTGCCCGCTCGTTCGTGGCTAGCACGTTGCCATTTATGGTTAGCCGTTCGCGGTTTCGCCGTACAAGTCGGCCAGCCCGCAAAGCCTCCAACCGAGAATCGCTCACAGAAAATTTCTGCGCGATTACATCTGAAAAAAAAATACAGCAATATATCAATACAGATTTATGTATCTTGTTTGCTCTTAGGTAAAACACGACCATAATCGCTTTATCAAGCAGGCCAAATTGTGTTAATATTGATGAAAGGAAACACGACCAGACTTTATCGGGTAACTTGTATTGTGCGAATCAATATGTTTGTACGTTATGACATTTATACCTATACAAATACATGTTTTAGAATATCTTAACGTTAGTACATATTCTATAATAAAAACGTGAGTTTGTTAGCTTTTTGTACCGTTGTCACAATAAAAAAACAATAGATTTGGAAGAAAGTTGTTTTGGGTAGATGAATAAATTCAACTAAAGAATAGAATAATTCAGCAGTACCTACACCAGCAGGGCAAGCACGGCATGGGGACAAATAGTCTTTCCACCATTTTATCCACCTGTCAGTGTCTTTTCCACCTTACATAGCATGACAACAGTGGAAAGAAATATAATTTATCCCTATCGTAGCGTAGCATATTATTAGTTAATTATTAGTTAATGGTAGAATATTCATGAAATTTTATCGCGCTACTCCCCGCTGTAAATATAAGATAAAAGTAAAAAGAATGAACAATTTCTAAAGGTTTGATGAATTGACACAATGTTTGAAGATTCGCCATTTTAATTTAATTTCGTAATTATGGCAACAAAATATACAAAATAGGAATAAAATGTTATAACGCTACTCTCGCCGTATATACATCGCGGTTTGACTTTCCACCGGCTAGTCCGTGCTCGTGCTAGCCCTGCAGGCGTATTATTTTATTTTAACATTCTATTCTATGACATACTACTGCAGGGCAAGCACGGCATGGGGATAAAGTCTTTCCACTCTTTCCACTATTTTATCCACCTGTCAGTGTCACTTCCACCTTACATAGCATGACAACAGTGGAAAGAAATATAATATTTATGGTGGAATATTCATGAAATTTTATCACGCTACTCCCCGCTGTAAATATATGATAAAACTAAAAATAATAAACAATTTCTGAAGGTTAGATAAATTGATACAATGTTTGAAGAATAATTCAAACATTGTATTCATTTTAATTTAATTTCGTAATTATGGCAACAAAATAGGAATAAAATATCGCGGTTTGACTTTCCACTGGCTAGTCCGTGCCAAAATTGACGGCGGACAACGGAAACAAATTCTTCTCTTTCCCTCGGGCGGGATATAGGTATTGTCTTCTGCCCGTGCTAGCCCTGCTGGTGTTATAAGTACCAAGGTATGTTTACATTTACGTTATATTAACTTACCTCTGATTACACCAGCCATTTCAGAATATGCTATGAAGTCATCAAACTGTAAACTACAAAACATTATAAGCATATAACTGTACATAGCTACTACTGAACACTACTAATGCAAAGCGTAAAATATGCTACGATAGGTATATAATTACTTACAACACACATACTAATAAAACTGATATAGGTACATAGAAGATAGGTAATTGGGAAAAGTTTAGCGTTCTTTATCAATGTAATAGAACACAAAAGAGGCATTGTTTAAATTTTAGTCTGTTTGCCTGTGTTTGTTCGCGTTAAAATAAGATTGATATTGGGTACTATTTATAAAAGAAAATTGATAAAAAGTTTCATAGGATTCAATAAAAAAAAACTATATTTATAGCTATAAGGTAATATGTAGATATCTCTACATAGATAACACTACATTGTATAGCTTATATCTACATAAATGATTATAGCTCTTTATTGTTATAGAAGCTCTAAGAGGCCATTTCATTTAGCAGTAGTTCATTATAATAATTAAAGTATTTTAAACCTACAAACTTACGCAAATACTTGTAAACAAAGTATGATATACATACTCTGTCTATGCTTATTTAAATGTACCGCCTATACATATTTTGAATTTGCCGCGGTCACTGTTGAAGCTCACGGTTTGGTTGGAGGTTACATTTTATTATGGAGAACAACGCTTACATAGTTTGATTGTGAATTGAGATTTATTTTAAAGATATTGATAAAACTAGTACTTTTACTTGTGGAGTAGTAACTTTGAATGTTGTTTCTCTATTATTTCAGGTGGGTTCATTTTGATAAGTGTAGTTTAAGTGGTCATAATTGTGATTGATACTTATAGGTTAATATTTATTAACCTTCCTATACTCGCGCGTTGGTCTGTGAGACCGACGAAACACATTTTCGTAATTATTTTTATGCAGGTAAATCCTAAGAAGTTGAGTTCCTTGCTAGCTGCCGGATTTGTGGCTAACTTCGTTTTAGTGCACGCCGCGCGTTCGGGCGAAACACACGTGTTGTAGCACTCGTCACCAATCGGTCCACGAGACCGACGCGAGTATAGGTGTAACTTTTTGTGTAAGTATTAATATTGCTATGGCGAGGCTCAAAATTAAGTCAAACATAGATAAATATGTTTATTGATATGTTTGTTGTTATTAATAAGAAGTTTAATTTGTTTTTAAAAAGAAGTTCAGATTTTATTTTAATTTTTTAGTACTTAAGAAAATAATCTCAAATTTTAAGACTGATTTGTGATAAAACTATAAGTTGGTAAAATAATTAATAAAATAACTTTTAGTTATACTGTTTTGTTTCATTACATCCTAAACTTTAAAATAATAGTAATACTTTATGTGTTTCTTGTTAAAAAAAATATGTTGTAGGGGTACAAACTATCGGTCTGTGACACCGTGCGCGAGTATAGGTGTTACAAAAATTGGCGCGAGTATAGGAAGGTTAATAAATACTCTATTATTTCAGAACAACAACTTCAGGTATTATTTTACCACAACCCTATATAAGGAGGAACACAATTATATACTAATAACTGGTCAAAAATAGATGATACCTATTAAAAGTGATAATAAACACTGGTTACAACGAAGGGAACTGCTGGATGAAACGGTCTTTTCAATAATAGCGCCTATCTGACAGCACCACATAGCTCTCCATTTAAATATCTACATGTAAGTATAGCTTTAAATTGAGAGCACTGTGACAATGTTTTTATTATGATGCATTTTGTTTCACTGGAACACCAACTTTATTATACGAAGATCTTTCTCGCAGCTGCAATTAAGTTAGGGACTCACTAGGTCTACATTCAACTATTACTAGTACTATTATAGAAACTAATTGATTTTGACTGCAAAATGAATCAAAGGTAAACATATATATGTACCGGTAAACCGCCAGATGTTTGGCGAGGGCCCCAATGATCGCCTCAGGCTCGCATGGAAACTCTCCGCCGCATTTGATGTAGTTTGAAGGATTCTCGAGTGAACAGAAAATCTGTCTGGACCGACCTGTGTGATGTAAAAATTATTTAAACCCTGCACATATTTTCATACAATCTGTGAGATGAAATGAATCATTTATTGTCAGGGATTTAGGTAGGTGCCTTCTAGGTACTTGTAAGTACCCACAATTAGAAAAACCATAGAAAAGACTGACAAAATATAATACCTCAAATTTAAGATGTGTTTTAGGAGTAAGTAAATACCTAATTATAAAATTATAGACTTTCTAGGCAAGCTTTTTATTTGAATACTTAAAATTCGAACAGATCTTACCCTCTCCATCCACTGCTGTATGAAATAGCTGTGAAACTGCATGCTAAAAGGCAGCTGCAGTATCACAGCCACTTCTTCCATTTCAGCAACACCCAAAGGGATTTGCGCAGGTGGCAGAAATGCAAGGGCGGCATATGCTTGCACAAGCCGCCACCCAGGCAAGTTACGGCGCACTTGCAACCCCAAATGACGTGCTTTGCGCAGGAGCGCCTGCACGAAATGGAAGAAGCAGCCGTGAACTGGCTGCCCCGTCACAGCTGCTGCAGCATTTTGAAGAGCCGGTTCAAAATCTGATATAATCTGAAGGGAAGTGTGACCAGCCGCCACCAGCACTCGATGGAGTATTATTTCATACAGATTTCGCCGCCTGTTCTCCATCAGGGCCACTACAGGGTGGAAGTAGTGGCCCTGAATCGCCACATGCAAGGTCAAAATCTGTGCCGCTGGAATACCAGCTGGCACTGTCAAAAATGTCCCGTCAACTATAGCACATTCGGCACTGCGGATGGTCTGTATGAAGTAGGGTGACGTTAATATAACGGCCGTGGCACCACCCGCCGCCACAGTGGCGAACAAAATATTGCTATGTATGTGTCGCGCCAATTCATTGCCATATCCCTCTATAGAGGTAGGCACAGGAGGTTGATTAGTCCTACGCCATTTCCTCATAGACGGTATAATGGAGTCGAACAACAGATGTGAACAAGCATCCGGGTATCTGTAAAAAAACAGTTACATGTAAGTAGATGACAAGCTACTGTAAATCAGCAAAGTAATCTAGCCAGAAGCTAGTACAATAGGCTCCCTAGATGGCGAGTCTTGCTCAACAATATGGATATTATAATGTTTACTTCAATGTCTGTCTTTCTCTTAAATAAAATTTACCCAGGTTTCTTTTTGTTCTAATACAGCGCAAGCTAAGCCAATGCTTTCATTACATTTAGTGAAAAATAACGAACCTGAAGGCTTCCTCTTCGTATATTACATTAAGGGCAGTATTCTCATTTATTGCCCTCGTTTTTATTGCCTGGAATAGATTATTTCTGTAAAAACAAAAGCTTGTTAGTTGGTAAAAAAAGAGATCGAGTTATTATATGAGTCTAGCAAAAAGTTGTTATAGGCAGAAAAAAGAGAGTAATCACTATTTTAAAAAAAACGACTTCATGTCTACTCTCATTATTGAACAAATCTAAGCCTATAAAAAAAACTGCACCGAAATCGGGCTAGTTATTAAGAATATATAAAGTATACAGCAGCGCCCCCTGGTGAGTTGCCAACCATACACCAATCAAACCTCATCAAATCACAAAAAACTGCATCAAAATTCGAGTAGTCATTTTGGAAATATAGGTAAAATTGGTTTGCATAAACTTTATCAATTGGTTTATTGGTTTTTACTTAAAACATACTGGACTAAATGAAAAAACTTCATGAGGCCATCTTGGAAACAATAAATAATAATACTCTGTTGATGACTAGAATATTAGAGATGAAACTATTTTATAAGACCAGAATCAAGCTGCTCCTTACATCAACATATGTATATTTTATACACTATGTATATGCATACACCATCAGGGTGATTGTTTGGTGTTCACAACAGTTACACAGGTTAGTGTAAGTGTAAGTACCTACTATACAATATGCAAATATGTAGGTATATGAGTATGCCTTACCTATTTTCTATCCAGGTTTCTGGCTCATGGTCATGGGGATATTTTAATACAATCCCATTGGGTTGCCAATTCAGTCGAGCTGGACAACTTTTTGTGCCACACCTTAAAAAGGTTGTGGCTCCTCGTGTGCGGGTGACAACATAATAATGGTCTTCATGGTGATACCATCTTGATTCTCCTGTGAATTAAAATGAATACCTACTTACTAAACTTGCATATCTACCTACTAATAAGTATATAAATATACATGTATAAAAAAACAAAACAAAGCCCTTTGATATACACACACAATACCTATAAAAGCAGAAAAATAGAGCTTTGGTATACCAAGGCATCTATTTTCACTTCTGCTGAGAATCAAACACAATTATTACATTGTGATTATAATATAGGTACCTATTGCTACATATTGTTAAAATGCCATTCAGTGTATGTTACATGACATTTCTTGCCAATGTTTATACAAAGTGTGAATTACAAACAGGCCCTGGCTATCACAGCAGTGGGTACAGACAGTTACAGTATCTATGTAACTTTATGCTATAAATAGGTACACATTGAATGAGAAACGAGCGGATACAGCAGAAAACGGGACTAAGCATGTAGTAAAATATTAATATAAAGCAAATTCTAAATGGGCTTGCACTATGCAGCACAGGCTTGAAAAATCTAGTTTCCAATTTAATTTATTGTTTTGTTTAGTTGAAATCTGTTGCAATTCGAGAACTTACCTTTATAACCTGCTATTTGTTGCATTTTTCGTAATTTCTTCAAAACTGTAGTACACTCATGAACTCCAGATTTGAAAAGGACGCCAAAACATTTTCAAATTTCCTACCACCGCGTCTTTTCGAATCCAGTGCTGCCAACACCAAAAAACTAAAAAACAACTACTGGCATAAAAAACCGTAGAAAGCTTTTGGTTAAAAAAGGCAGATTTCATAATTTCGCTCATAATAATGATTAACTATTTTTAATTACTATAACGAAAAAAAGAAGAATTCTTAATTACTATAAATCACATACATTGATATATTTATAATCGCAACAATAATAAACAAAAATCAAACTAAAATGACTACCTACATATAAAATAATACATAATACAATAGGCGTGTAGCTATCAAACATAATTCTAACTACATACTCCGTGCATAAAATATGACTACGAGACACATATAATGTGGTCGGAAATTCCCTCGAATCATCTCATCATGTCCAATCATCATGTCTTTATTGCAATTGCACATATTTTACAATAAAAAAAGGTATATGCTAAGACCATACATACTACTAATACTAACCTAGATTTATTCTAATTTATTTAGGTACTTGATATTAAATATCTCTAATTTTGGTTCCGGGCAAGTAAGTTTGTTTGGCCTTAGGGTGTTTCACAATGAGTCGAATACTATTCGATAATCCGATTCGATTGAGACCCTTCAATCGGTACGGAAAAGGTTTTTTGTCCAAATCACGATGCTTCCATATTCCTTTAACTAACCAATCTTTTTGACAGATAAATCGGAAACTTTCTCTGTGCCAAGAGCTAGCGGATTTGTTTCCGTCAATTTCAATTTTTTTTATGAATTTAAATCCGATTTATAGTTCATTATTTATTCATTCATTTTATATATCATTACTCATGTGAAATCTATAGCATAGAATACATAATACAACAGAATATCCCTCCCTATCTCCCTGTTTCGAACACGCAGCGAGCGGAGGGCACAGTAAAGTACGCTCGACAGTCGTGTGTCGAACGGCACATCACTCGCTGACCATCTCACCTAAGTATAAAAATGATTTTGAATTGTATCAGTAACTATATCTAGATACTTAAATAAGCAATTTAGAGTCGAATCCGAGAGGCTAATTTATTTCTTTGATTAATGGGCGAGCAGCAAATTGCTGATATGCCCATATCACCACCAAAAAATATTTTATATAGTTTTTATATACTTATAGTAAAAAAATTAGAAAAACGTTTGTAAATACGTTGTTTCAATAACACATACAAAACAATTACCTACTGATAAAGTATTAATTTATCAAAAAATAATCCACCGTTGATTAAGATAAGAATACAATTTTATTATTGTACTAAAACCACATTCATAATGGCATGGCAACCATGATAGCTTTGAGAGAGTCTAACTGTATGCAGTGAAATATTATGAATTACTCGTATCAATTTGGCTTACATATTTATTTATTTATGCTGTACACAATACAAAATTACATTTTATAACTAATTCTAAAAATATATTGAATTGTGTGACTTTGTTGCTTGTTTGAAGTTTAGGGCATAGCACAGTTTTTACAATATCTAGGTACCTACTTCAACACTATTTTTCTTATACTAATTTAGTTACATGGCTAAATACTTACAAAACATTACATGGCTTGCGCGTGGGTTACGAACGTATGCTACCTACGAACGTATTTTGATGGCGTGGCGCGTTTTAGTTAAAAGTTAGATTGTGTCTACAATAAAAATGGTAAAATTGTTATTAAAGTATATTTTTTAAATTTCTACCAATGTAGGATATAATTTCTACCATTTCTACTAGGCACACTAAACACCAAGCGAATTTCATCCTTCTCTTTCTCTCAGGAAATTCCACTCTTTTGATTTGTGGACTACATTTTATACGAATTGCAACCTTATTTCCTTAACATTAAAGTTAATTTTTTTCATTGTTGGCCTTGCTTAAATAGCTTGCCAGTTTATAAAATAAAATAATTTTATAGTTAAAATAATAAAATGGTAAGATTTCGTTGCTTTCCAGGATGCAGTAATGAATCTTATAGTGACTGCAATATAATCTTTCGACAGGTATACTAAAGTTCAGCTAAGATTAAAATATTGTAAATGAGGTAACCATACATTCTTGTACTTGATTTTTTTTTGTACGATATGATAATTATTTTATAACTGAAAACAAGGAAAATATAGTTTAGGTAAACCATCACTCGGTTAGAACATGAAATACAAATAAAATGATGTTCCTCTACGAGTACTCGTCTCCAACATATATATGTTTCTCCACCACACCTAAGCTAGGCTTCTTGGCTTAAGTGGCTTGGTTTATCGTCGTCATTTTGAACCAAAAACTACGACTAGTCTTATAAGTACATTATTCCTGTTCTTCAATAGTATAGTCATATAGTAAAACCAAAATGTGTATAAAATATGGCAGTGACACTTTAATACTAATTCAATTTAATTATAAGTTTGTACCTAACAGTTTATTTTGTATTCATTAGCTTGGCAACGACCATTTTCGTCTTCATTTGTTCTCTTTTTTTACCTTCTTGGATAACAAATGCGACGTTGCCAGCTCGCAATTAATCAACAATCGCTTCAAGTGATTTTTTTCTTTTAATGAGTTCTTAATTCTCATTTTTCATTGACTATAGATTTATAATGATTGTGAAATATTATTTGTTGACTTGATTATGCCTCATACGAACATCGCATAAGTACTTAGGTTTATTTTATTGAGTAAAGTATAGTTACGTAGGTATGAATAAAAAATAGATTCTTCTTAGAATCCAGAGAGTGTAGGTACCATTGCTTTCAAGATTATTCTGAGGATTACTGTTTACTTACATCATTTAGTAAAATATATATTTAATCTAAATATTATAAAAGGAAGAAATAGATAAGACCTTTGTACATATTAGGCAGCTTTTACATTGCAATCATGTCGTAATTTCTTCCATAGTAGGTAATTTGATTATATCTGAAACTCTTATTTCTGTTTTATCACTGGGTACATGGTATAAGTAGTATCTATCTATAAACCAAAGCCGCATTCCGCGCCTGCCTATTGTATATATGTTTGCTTAGATCTTTTAAACTACCTAAGGGATTTTGGTGTATTTTTTTTAAATAGATAGGTAAAATGATTAAAGAGAAAGCTTTGTAAGTATAATAAACATGCTTACTAAATTAGAAAACCACTGATTTCAAGATTCCTTATGTGAAGAAAGTAATGTTAGTATCTACTAAGTAGGTATTGTATATATCGGCTGGGTGTTCTAGTTAGTCGATATCGTTTGTTTAGTTGAATAAAATAACTTTTCAGCATAACAATTAGTTTTAATCAGATTTACAGTCACTTCATTTCACATTCCCCACTCAGGCACTGCACGTGGCGATGACAAATCAAACTGAAGTTAGGCGCCGTCGTATAAAAGGTCAACAAAAAAAGTCCTATACCTACCTATATATCCTATAACCGGTTTAAACATATTCATAACCATGGATAAAGCGCTTTAATGGTACAGAACCCTTCATGCGCGAAGTTATCTCGCACTTGGCCGGTTGTGCATGTGCAAAAGCACATTATGTCAACTTTGTGTGGAAATTCTTTAAAAGATGGCAACATTATGCACACAAACATGGGACTCTGCGGGTCTGCGGCCTGCACAATTATTACAATGTAAAGTAATTCAACTGTGTGCGTGAAATCGAACATGAGTTCACTATTCACTTCAATTTCCTTATAGTATGTCATTTTTGGGATCTTATACTTCCTCCATACCAAATATCTCAAATCTGAAGTTCCTATGCATAAATTATACAGGTAGTTAGGTACCTACTTGTAGTTAAATTTAATTACCTCTAGCAATATATATTCTAATTCCTGTTGCAACCAATAGGTAGCTATTGCTATTCAGCGCGGAAACGATGCAAGCACCTAGATAAGGGCTATTACAAGGGTATTTAATTAAACTGACTTAATTTCAAATACCTACCTATATTATATTTCTTATTATTTGTTTTGACTTATTATTTAGTTACCTACTAAGTATTCTTATGTATTACTTATTTGATACGAATATTATACCTAGGTAAGTACTAATATATATACATACCACAGAAACTTCCACTTGTTTAGTTGATCTCAATCAGCAGAGCATTTTGTGGGTAGGTAGGGCCCAGTTTGAATTGTAGTTTGAGCTTACCATACCACTTGAGAATCTGACGTTGGATAGAAACTAGTAGCAAAGCCAGCAGCTATAGTCAGTGACATTCGGGTATTTCCTATTGGACTAATAAAAAAAAAGACTTGTTTGTGAGAGAGATATATTCTATCCTGGAATAACAGTTCCATATTTCGTAGCCTATAATTGTGATATACGACTGAATAAATAAGAAAACAAACTAATTTCATTCTGTTTTATTTACATTATGGAGTAAAAACATGGACCTGCCTAGCAATCCACTTGGGCTGCATATTTTATGTATGCCCCGGACCTCCAGCCTGCAGAGCTTTTTGAAAGTTCCTTTTGAAACCTATATATTGATGTGAAGATTGTAAACCAATGTAGCTCACTCACTAGTCATAGCTCACACCTGTACCTACTGTCATGTTATAAAATAACCTGTCTGTGGAATCAATATTAACCAAGGACATGTAATTGTGGAGTTATGAATAACTTGTTGTATTGTAGGCAATATCATTGTTATGGACTTGCTGCTAGTTGTGGTAAATAGCACCATAATTATAATTTACACTACTTTGATGTTATAAATGTACCACCAAAAATAATAAAAATAGCCGTTATTTTCTACTAAGTACTCAAGAAAATATGACACAGTAATACTTAACTTATAAATGTTTAACCACATTAAATGCACTGCTACTTATACCTATAAGCAAAAAATGTTAACAAAAAGTGCTTAGACAAGTTCATTATATTAATTAAATTTACAAATTTTCATTTTTCAAAGGATATTGTTGTTATAAGTACTGAATATTAGACAATATAATTTCCTCAAGTGAACACAATGCCTAAGAAGATTTACCAATAAAATGAAGCATTTCATATATTTGTACCTAAAAATGGATGTCTAATTGAAACCTATAACACAAGGAACATCTATCCAAAAATATAAAACACTCAAAGGTGACTGACATAAGGATGTATCAACACACAGCCCAAACCACCAGGCTGAAATTTGGCTTTCACTAAGAAAGGTTTTTCGGAAATGCCACTTTTAAAGGGGTGAAATAGGGGATGCAAGTTTATACTTAATGTGAGTGAAGCTGTGTGCACCCACTAGTTGTACTTAAGTCAATTAAACTATCACAGCTAGGTCTCATACAATCAAGTATTAGTACATATTCTTTGTCAACGACACATGCAACTAACGAACTCAAAACCCACAACTTCCCATACCTACCCATCACTATACCCAAGTATCATCCAATACTCTATCCAGAGCCCAGGATACCTTTCCAACAGGTGAAAAAAGGAAAGAAATTGGATGTATGTATGATTGATTGTGTTATGTGAAGGATGCTGCAGCACCTGTCCAGGTAGAGTGGTGCTGGATGGGTGATTGTCTCAAAGCTTGGAGTCACCTTTGTTTGTGCAGAGCTTCCCTGGAGCGGGTCCGTGGGTCTAGTCTTTCTCTCTAGATCCACTGTAGTGCATTGATAGATAGATAAAACTCTTTATTGTAACACACACAGAAAAAAAACAAACAGAAACACATAAGACTAAATAAACAGTGCCACAACTGGCAGCCTTATTGCTGACAGCGATTTATTCCAGGCAATCGTAGGATGGGAGGAGTTGATAGAAAAATAAATCTATGATCTATTTATAGTATAGTAGGTATAATATGTATATATAACAACAGAAGGAGACAACTATAAACACATGATTTCAACAGCAGATTATTGAGCTAATAAGTTTAGGTATTTGAGTTTTGAAGGCTTCAAGAGTCTGAGCCTGCTTAGTATACAAAGGCAAGGCATTCCACAAAATAAACAGTTCTTGCTGTAAATAAATTTTGATAGAAAGAGGTACTGGCCTCAGGAGTCTTAATAATACCTAATTGTATCAGATAACCGCAGATTTAGGGAGAGGGAGTCATGCATATAGGAAAAAATACATTTTAAATAGGGTAGTGCGATTGAATTGAAAATGTTGTATAGCTGAATGGGAAGCCACTTGAGCTTTGTGTGAAATTCGGATAGGTACTTGATTATATTTACGAATCTAATACAGAAGTTTTGTAGGTAGTTGTTTTTGTGGGTTTTCTTCACGTTACAGTCTTGATAACAGTTATGTGTTGAGTGTATTAGGTTAGGATATACCAACTGAGTAGTAAGTAGTTTATTATACTGTGGAGTGTGGAGCAGTTTTCCTTTTCACTACAATTATAAACACAACACTGTCCGTTGCACCTTTACTTACATTTTTTTATTAGTTACTTATGATATTAGATTTGATTGTTAGGAGCAGCAGATAATCCATATCTAAACATTGAACTAGGTACCTATATTACGTACTAGTAATATCTCTATGTATCTAAAGTGTATTTGGTTTGGGCATGGTAAATAAATTCGAAATTTTGTGAGACGACATAACCAACACGTGAGACAAGTCGACAACTGGAATAACAAAGTATTTGTCAAGTTCGGTCAAGAAACATTAAAAAAAGATAGCTATACGAGAAAAACTATAGAGTAAAAGAGATAGGTATACAAATACAAGGAATGAACATTCTTCAAACTCGCCTAACTTCAACGGGGCATAGCAGAAATATGTGTAGTCTGTGGTGGCATCGTTTTATCGTGCTGTGCATTACAGGGTCGCGCTTTATCGGCCGTACCAATTTTGTACAGGCCTGTATTGCACGGCCCTGGATTGCACACCCCAATAAAACGATGCCATGTACACCATTTATCGTGCTGTGCAATACGGTGTCGTGCTTTATCGGCCGTACCAAGCTTGTACAGGCCTGTATTTCACGGCCCTGGATTGCACGCCCCAATAAAACGATGCCATGTACACCAATTATTTCCCGTACAATCCAGGACCGCGCAATATCGGGCCGCGCATTATTTGGACGTGCATTATTGCTTCCCTAAAATTCTATTGCCTATGGTTAAGAGCTTCGACAATCAATCAGATTTATTCTCGAAGGTTTAGAGTCAGTTAAGGCTAGTCTACACAGCAAACTTCAGTGGAGAGTCAACTTGTTTCATAGGCGTGTTAAATTCTTGGTTATTTTTATCAACTGTGCCGTTTAAGTTTAATAAGATAAACCACGATGATTAAATCTATACATATAATAAAAATGTTTGATGCAATAGAACACAAAAATCATGTTTCAAAAAAAAAACTGTTTGTCTGTGTGTCTGTCGGTATGTTTGTTCGTTATAGATTTGAAAACGGCCGAACGGATTTGTCTACGGTTTTCACTAACAGTTAGGTGCATTTTTAAGTTAACATTTAGTGTTTATTTCATTTCAATCGGTTCGTAAATAAAAAAGTTATGTTCATTAGATACCTTTTTATCTCAAAATAATACGAGCGTAGCCGCGGGCTTCCACTAGTAAATAAATAAAACACGGGTTTAAGAGGATGCAGAATTATTTCAGTTACTAAACTGGCTAAAAACTTCTTGTACACCGGCCTTAAACTCCATTTGGTAAACCTATATTAAGTAAAAGTATATTATTATAAACGACACCCTAAAAAATATTTTATAGTGTTCCGTAGCTCACCAAAATCATATTCGCGGGGAACAGATAGAAACATGAACATATTCAAATATGTTTGGAAACTATTGCAAAGTACATAGGTATAAAAAATTAATAAATAAAATGCATTTATTGCTACTAGAAACATAGAAATGCAAAACATTACTAGACTATTGAACAAACAAAGTTTTTAAATTCGACTGCGCGACTTGCAGTTGCTGTGTTTTGTTATGTTTAGCATTGATGCTCGAAGTGTTTAGCAAACGCCCAGGGCCAGGACCTTCGAGCATCAATCAGATTGATCGTCAAAGGCCAGGACACACAGAGACACCATTTAAGTCAAAACGTTCCGTTTTACGTTTGTTTACTTATATGCCTTAAAAAGTTATAATACATGGAATTACTGCGTGGATTGGACCGTAATAGAGTAATGACGTTTCGTAAGATTAATTTGGAGTGGTGGATTTTATTTTGAGGAACGCAAAAACTCAAGATATTCTAAAAGTTCTACCTTATTTGGGCTTGTTTTGCATTTAATACACAAGTGGTAAATATTTCGCTACGTTAATACATCAATAATATTTCGAAAAGTTAAGAAGCACTAGCAAAATTCCTAAAAGGAAAACACTGTTTTTGTGCACAATACCATTATTCATTTACTCATTCGAAGTTCCTTGTTTTGCTTCTATTGATTGTTTATAACGGTACGGTGACACTCCAAGACATTTATCGAAACAAATAAAAAATATGATCGGAAATCAGCACGGTTATTGTTGGTGACTCATCAGGATATATAAAACCATTGTTTTTTGTTAGTATTCTCTTCAGTGTAAAAACCCAGTTACACCCCTTGTGTGCACAAAATATGTCTGTAGTGATAATGTTGCATTAGATCCCTGTAAATAGTGCCAACTTAACATAGATGATAGTAGATGAGTTTATATGTGATGAACCATATCCAAGTGGTTATTATAACTAGATTATTTTTTATTTCCAGTTACAAGATGACTTCAGGTCCCTACAACTACTCTTATATATTTAAGTACATAATAATAGGTGATATGGGCGTAGGAAAGTCATGCTTGTTGCACCAGTTTACTGATAAAAAGTGTAAGTTTTTATTACTGTTTTATTATAACATACTTTTAAATTTATTTATTTAATAACAACACACACATCAAATTGGTTTGTACAGACTAATCGTTGTGATCATAGCAGGGGACACAACCAGACAATCAAGCGATGCTCTGCCAAAACTAACATAGGTCACCACATACTCAGCAACAGAGTGGTTCATAACTGGAACAGGTTGCCAAAAGAGGTGGTCAGTGCAACATCTGTAAACAACTTTAAGAACCGGCTTGATGACTGGTTACGTAAAACCAAAAAATCTCTTGTTAACTTGTGATCATTGCACCAGTGGACTGTTTAATTTTTTATCTTTGTGTGGACTATATAAAACAATTTTGACACAGTGTGATATGGGCACATCAGCAATTTGCTGCTCGCCCATTATTCAAATAAATAAATAATATTTAAAACGGTCGCAACCAATTACATTAATTATTTCATTTAAAGTAGACAATCACTCATGTTCTATACTAGATGTGTTCCATATGTTATTCTGGAATAGATAATAGCCTATGTGACAATCCAGAGTCTGATCTAATCTACCATAGGAATGTATTTTCAGTTGGTTCTGCTGTTTGAGTGTGAATGGAACAAACATAACTCACTTTCTTCACTTGCAATCATATAATTATAGAATATACCATAACTAAAAAAATGTTTTGTATTTACATATATGTATAGAGATAAAACACTATTTGCAGCTATAATTAGGTAAACTAACATCAAAGTTCACATAAAAATGTACCACCCAATATTTAGTTACACAGACATCCAACAAACTGATTTATACAGGGTTACTGGTTAAGGCGACCTATTCCCATTAATGGTGTGTAGTTTACATTGTTTCTGACTGATTTGTCCATAAAACACCCTATCCTAAATCTAACTGTTTTCGAGATATTTGAATTTTATTGTTTTGTATAAAAAATACTAGATTTCCGGCTATTGGCTACCAAATTTTGAAATTTGTTCGTCTTTTTATTACTATTATGGACTTTTTTTATGTACAATAAGACGTTTTTTAATCTCCATAATCAATATTGTACATTACATGAATAAATAATTAGTTGTGGACATTTAAAACATGGAAGAAATAATCAAAATTTAGAAAGTTTATTTTTCTTTCAAAGATACTCAAAAAAGTTAATAAGGTGTCTGTACTGCAGATATTCTTAAAAATATCTATGTTTCATCAGCTATCCAACAAGGTATATCAACCTAGCTGTTTAATAACAAAACTTGCAAAAAACTTACTTTTAAGTAGCTACAGGACATGCAAAAGAAGGTAAATAAAAACAATAAAAGAGTTCAAGATGCTACATTTACAAAATTTTCTACCTTAAATAAATTTTGATAAACATCTTAAAATCTAAAGTTCATGTTCGATATGTCCACCTCGGTTTTGAACACATAATCGCATTCTTCTACAAAGACTACCTTTTACTACTACAGTAGTTAGCTTCACTTGCCCCCCTTACATAAAAATCCATCGAGGTTAGATCTGGACTTCTGGCTGGACAGGGTAAAGGCCCACCTTGTCCAATCCATTTGTTGGGATTATTTGTGTCCAACCATTCTGTGACACTTTTCCTGAAATGTGCAGGGCAGCCATCATGCTGGAACCACAATATTATTATGTCTCTTATTAGACTGAGTGGTAAATCTTCAAGGAGGTCACTAAGTTCTTCTCCTAGAAAATGTTTGTAGTCTTCTTCATTCAAGTTATCGGGGAGAAAATAAGGCCCAATCAGATGGTTTCCAATAATGCCCATCCAGACATTCAGGCTAAACCTTCTTTTACCCTCTTCTTGTTGGGATTTAGCTGTGCTTTCGGGGCCCAATAATGAACGTTATGATAATTGGTAATCCCATCTTTACATTCCGTATCACAAGCACTTCGGTGTCCAGTTTACGAGCGTAGTAGTCAGAGATCAGAAGAAACAGTCCAGAAACACAGCCAAGTCGAGTAAGAAACAGAGAACAAAAAATATCGCAGCTACCATGGACGAATCACATAAGCAGATTAACATACTTAAACCTAGACTACTAAGTTAATAATAATGAAACACAAAACATTTTGCACCCAATGAGCAAGCAATGAGGTTTTACTAATAGAGACGTTATACTCATTAAAATCGCCCTAGCACGTGGCGAAATTATGCTATAGCTATTTAGGTACAATATACGCAGCGTTGTTTACATCATTCAGGAAAGTAAAAGTGATCAGAGATATATAAAGCCCCGTTGTGAGAAAGAGATAAACGTATGTTCACAGCTACGTGACCCGTTAATCGTGAGTCGCTATTTTGTCTCTTTCGTGTAGATGGCAAAGTGGCAACGCGTCACTGGTTGATTTATAGTAATATTAAATATTTGTATTTTCATTTTAAAAGGATAAACAATACTTACAAATGAAACGACACATCCTTCTTGCTTTTGGCACACGTCCCAGCGTAATTATTGCACTTTCTAAACACATACGATGGCATTGTGAATATTTTTCACTGATAAAAAGACGCGCCGTCAACTTGCGTCGCCGCGCGTAGCTTCGAGGCGACTGAGCCGACACAGGCTAATTAGCTTAGCTTGAGTTCGCCTCACAGAACGGGGTATAACGCATCTACCTCAGTTTATATAGAAGAACATTGTTTTTAAGCATATCTGCAGAACAGACGCCAAATTTATTTTTTTGAGAATCTTTGAAAGAAAAATGAACTGTCTAAATTTTGATTATTTCTTCCATATTTTAAATGTCCACAACTAATTATTTATTCATGTTATGTACAATATTGATTATTGAGATTATAAAGTGTCTTATTCTACATAAAAAAAATCTACAATAGTAATAATAATACGAACAAATTTCAAAATATTTAAGCTGATAGCCGGAAATCTGGTACTTTTTTACAAAACAAAAAAAAACAATTATCTCGACAACAGTTAGATTTAGGATAGGGTGTTTCGGCATGGACAAATCAGTCAGAAACAATGTAAACTACACGCCATTAACGGGAATAGGTCGACTTAACCAGTAACCCTGTATACAGAAATTGTTAATTACATATATATTAAATTTTTTTACTCATCCACATAAACACAGTATGTCATGCTTTCTAGTTATGGCTGATTGTCCCCACACTATTGGAGTAGAGTTTGGGACCCGCATCATAGAAGTGGCTGGACAGAAAATCAAACTTCAAATTTGGGATACAGCTGGCCAGGAGAGGTTTAGGGCGGTCACTCGCTCCTACTACAGGGGCGCTGCAGGAGCACTCATGGTCTATGACATTACAAGAAGGCAAGTACTTACACTGATTGTAAAATAAAGAGGTTTTCAATCTAACTTATGTGTGTGTAACAATGCCAAACTTTGTGTCTTTGTTTGTAGTATATTTGTCCACAAATTTCAAGGTAAATAAGGTGATGAAGTTGGTGTTAGTAATATCATGGGTATTTTTATAGATTTGTAAATTATATTTTTCAGATCTACATATAACCACCTCAGCAGCTGGCTCACAGACACCCGTAATTTGACAAACCCCAGTACTGTGATATTTTTAATTGGAAACAAGTCAGATCTGGATGGTCAGAGAGATGTTACATATGAAGAAGCCAAACAGTTCGCTGATGAAAATGGATTGATGTTTGTCGAAGCAAGTGCCAAAACGTGCGTATAATATTTTAAATTTGATTGTGTGATGGACTGCTCAACTTATGTACATTTGGAAATAATTTTGAATTATTTTGTATCCAGAGGCCAAAACGTGGAGGAGGCGTTCTTGGAGACGGCCAAGAAGATCTACCAGAGCATCCAGGACGGGCGCCTGGACCTGAACGCGGCGGAGTCGGGCGTGCAGCACAAGCCCGCGTCGCCGGGCCGCCCGCTGGCCGCGCCGCCCGCCGCGCGCGACAACTGCGCCTGCTAACTGCACCACACATCTACATTATCATAAACGACTATTGTTTAAGTATTAAATCTAATTATCGTAAATTATATTTTGTGTTTCACATAATTTATATCTATTTATGTAATGTATAGTGTACATTCCATGTAAACGATCAAGGATGTATGATATTGGATAAGGTGTAGCGTAATCTTAACTGAAGTGGGGGTAATTTGTATACACTATTTTATATACATAATATTTATAATAATTTCCTACAAATATTCTCACTAAAGAATTATTTTAATCTTAATTTTAGGCAGCACTATCACATATGTTGTTTCTGTTGATGTTGTATTTCCTTATCTGCTTGTGTCTAATTATTTATCTATGTATGTTAGCTATAATGAATGTAGTGTAATTTAATCAGTATTGTATGGATCGCGTCGCGCTGTGTTGTTATGGTCTTGTTACTGAAACATTTCAATTCTGTCTGTGAAGTTGACATCGTACATTATAATCGCGGCCCATACATTTTACAGATTTTACTATTTGTGGTGGAAATGCTTTGACAAAGCTGGAAGTAATGAGTAGCTTTGTCTATTTGAAGATAGGAGGGCTTTTCTGAAGTACACGGAGCTATCATATTTCTATGGATGGTATAAAACAGGCAATACAATCAAATACAAGATGAAATTAATATAGAAATAGATTTTTATTGAATAAAAAAACATGAGTATAAAAAGGTATTTCTTAATTCAAAGCAATATAACATATGTAGATATAATACCTCCACCTAGATTATAAATTACTAAAAATAAAGTGATACATACAAATATGAAGTTAGTAAAAAATATAGGAAATTCATTCATTAATGAACACTCAATCACAGTCTTGGTCACATTAGGCAAAATACAATATACAAACACTTACATAATAAATCCCTAAGCAGTCGCGAATTTGTTAGTTCTACTAACGCAATTAAATCATAAATCATAAATCATAAATCATAATGTTTATTAACCTTACGACATCGCGCCGTACAGGGCAAGTCAAATGACATAGGTAATCACTTCTTAACAGTAATGTCTCTTTTAAATTACTTATTGCTACATATTTATATATACACTTATTATAATCAGTGAGCCTTAATAAAATAAAATATTTAATTTGGAAAACATAATAAAATCAAATAATCAATTTATAGCCTACAATATTTAACAAAACAAAACTAAACTCAAGGGAATATTTATTGAAAAAATGAAGTTTCTGTAATTGAGCTTTTCATATATTCATTGAGTGCGTAAAACGGGTTAACTTCAAAGAATTGTTTCAACTTTCTTTTGTATGCACTATATGGCAGATCTGTGATACTCAGTGGCAATTTATTATACATACAAATCTTATTGTATATTCCCTGTTTTTGCGTCTTGACTAGTCTGGTGTTCGGTTTGTTTAAATTGTCACATTTTCTGAAAGAATATTTTTTGTCTTTCTTCCATTCCTCTTTTACGTCAAAAACTTCTAAAAGACAGTTATAAATATACATGGAGATTACCGTCATTATTTTCAGTGTCTTAAAATGATTTCTTACTGGTGCACGTTTTTTTAGACCTAAAATATTTCGTACTGCTCGTTTTTGGGCCCTCAGTACTCGTTGTATGTCGGCTCCGTTTCCCCAGACAGTGATGGCATACCGTAAACGTGAATGTATGTAGGCGTAATATACCGACAACATCGATGACTTATCTAGCAGTGGCCTCAGTTTGTACAGTGCGTAACTAGCGCTCCCTATTTTTGTACATAGTTTTGAAATATGAGAACTATGAGTGACTGTATAATCTATGGTGTACCCTAGAAATATATTCTCCTTTAAGTTGTCATCTTTTAGGTTTTTCTTCGTTTTGTATTTCATAATCACACTTTTATCCTCGTTGAGTATAATCCCGTTTGCACTAAACCAATTTTTCAGGACGTTCATGGCTTCATTTATCTTTTCCTCTATTCTATCTTTATTTTTATCATTTAGTCCTACATGTGTATCGTCAGCGAATTGGCTTATGTATGTCCAGTCAGGCATAATATTTATTAAGTCATTTACATATATAAGAAATAAGATAGGTCCCAATATCGATCCCTGTGGCACACCTATGTCCATAATTTTATTTGATGATTTTATGTCATTGATAGATACACATTGATGTCGATTTTCTAAATATGTCCGCATTAAATTTAATTCACGTCCTTGAACTCCATAATATTCTAATTTTAAAAGTAATATGTCATGTCTTAAACAATCAAATGCTTTGGATAAGTCACAATATATACTTGCGCATTTTTTGCCTTTGTCCATTGAATCAAGTATATAATAGACTACTTTTCTAATTGCCTTCTCCGTCGAAAGACCAGGTCGAAAACCAAATTGTGCCGCTGTGAATAAATTATGTCTTTCAAAGTATGTAAGTATTCGTTTTTTAATAATACCCTCAAATATTTTAGATATAGTTGGTAAAATGCACACAGGTCTGTAATTACCAATATCCGTAGGTTCTCCCTTTTTAAACAATGGGATAACTTTTCCCGGTTTCAAGCAATCCGGAAATATACCTTTTTCAAGGCATTCATTAATGATCATATGCAATAGTCCTAAGAGATGGTGATTCTTTAACAAAAGTTCTCTCAATATTTTAGAATTTAAGTCCATAAAATCTGGCGTCGCCTTTTGTTTCATGTTTTTAACAATCAGCCAAAGTTCTTGAGCATCTACTACATCAAACTTAAACTTATTTGTGGTCTTAGGTGTAAATTTCATATATTCTAGACATTTTTTAGCATCAACCTTAGCATTGTGTGTCAATTTCTTTGCAATAATAAATGCTAGTGTCTTGTCAATATTTACCTCAGTTAGTACTACTTCCGCAGGTATTGTAGTAGGTAGGATTTTTAATGTGTTCCATGCATACTGTTGCCATGGCAACTACTGACAGACTAGAATGGCAACTGCGTTCCATTCATATCACAACAAGCATATTACCTCAACAAGTACATACATATTATTGGGTGCAGTTGGATTGGTACACACACAGATTTACACATCACATGTAAAAATTGGAAACCGACCAACAAAGACAAAATTATATTCTGAATCCCTTAGCAAGAGCAGGTTTTCATACAGGCAAGACCTTGGAAACGGCATACGCTAAGAACTCACGGAGCGGTTATTCCCCGCGCCCGCCGCGGTGGCGGCACCGCAGCCTTTGTAGAATACAGATATGTATGTAAAAAACTCAAGCACATTTCACGACGCGGTTTACTCCCGCGGCGGTTGCGATTGTTCGCGGCTCCCGCGGGCGGGCGCCGCTCGCGGCACCGCTGCCGCGACGGTTTCCACCCGCGCGCTCTGCGATCAAAGTCCGGCGATGGTCCTTCTTGCGATAATAATCGCTGCCGCGGCGGCAGCGGCGCCGCACAAAACTCCGGCTTCGTGAGTTTTGAAAATTAAACGCGGTGCCGCCGCCGCGGCCGGCGCGGGAAAATACCGCTCCGTGAGTTCTTAGCGATAAGTTGCAAAACGATAAAGAGATCATACAAGATCAACCAGTTGCTATTTTTTAAAACTTATTTGGCTATGCATTCAGTAATAATGCAGTGTTTGTAGACGAAAGGTAGGTAAGGTTAAACTTGCAAGTTACTTGCTCTGAGAATACTAGTTGTTTAGCTTGCAACTTGTACTAAAAGGAGGCGTAGAGAGGCGAGGCGGTCTGCGCAGGCGTTTGTACACCAGATATTGTAGTAACTTTCTGGAGCCGCGTGTTTCCAAGAAGTCCTCTACAATTTGGCTTGTACGTTGACGAGTAATAGGTCATGCCTTTCATAGAAGCTTTAAGCGCTTAACGATAGTCATTACAAGCGCTTTTGGCGTTGTATTTGTAGGTCGAATGACTAAAATTGTCATTGTTATAGTTTCGAAGGCTGTTCGTTCCAAGTCTGGTCTACAGCTTGGCTTGTACGTTGGCGAGCAGCAGGTCGTGCATGTCCTGCATGGAGTCCTCGAGCGCGGCGCGGTAGTCTGCGCAGGCGGTGGCCGCGCTGTGCTTGAAGGCGGAGGTGGCGAAGTTGACGTCGTTGTCGCGCGGGTTGTAGCAGGTCGCGTACCCGTCCGCCACCAGCGGCCCGTAGCACATGAACCCGTCGCACTTGCACGCCACCTGCACGACATACTCGGTGAAACATTGTGGAAATCACACCCGTGTTCTTGAACGTAAGTCGAATACATGTCGAAGTACGTTTAAGAATACGGGTGTTAGACCTGAAGAAGACCTTTAGCAGAAATTGTCAAATAATATTTATATTTATATCATAGGTACATTTCCTTATCACATGCTATATCTACTGTTTTGTCAAGTGGCAAAAATAATTTGATTAAGGCTGTACATAAACCAGGCAATTGACCACTAGGAGAAAAGATTCATTTGTAGTGAAACCCGCACTCTAGCTAACACTGGTCCAAGATGGATCGCATTCCTCGGAAGTTAGGTACATGTTCTCGGATTTTTTGGTTCTTTTCCATAAGAAGAGAGAGAAGGAGTAGCGTCTCTCTGTGTCGGAGGGCAGGTCCACTGTGTGTCGCAGCGCCCCTGCAGGCACCCTCACCTGGCTGGTGGATATCCGCATGTGCGCGCTGCGCGAGTAGGCGGGGTCTGCGTAGAGCGCGGGCAGCTGCAGCCCGAGCTGCTGCGCCGCCAGCTTCAGCCCCAGCAGGTGCCGGTCCACGCCCAGCCCTTGCAGCGCCTGTGGATTAGAGCACAGGAGAAATTTATTAACATGTATATTATTCTAAAAATTCATTTCTATATGAATTTATGACTGCTCCGTTAGCTTAGTTGGTAGTGGCTCTGCCTTCTAATCTAGGGGTGCGGGTTCGATTCCCGCATAACACAAGTAATTATGAATATTAAAATTTGTAATTACTTGTGTTGAGTCTGGTCGTTTCTATGTATAATAAGTATGTATTTATAAAGAAACGTATATATGTATTATATCCGTTATCTAGTATCTACCCATGATACAAGCGTAAGCTTAGTATGGGGCTAGATGGCGCTGTAATATTTATTATTATTATATATTTTCATTTACATGAAGTAGATAGAAAATTTACTAAATTAATATTTTATTGAAAAATCAGCTAATAAAACATGGAGTGGCCTAAATTTAATCATCTTTTTCAAGCACTCCTTTTCTAATACTCTTAAGTAGGATGAGCCCACATGCATTTTCATTGTTTCTTAGTATTTGAGTCTTGTTTCACACCCACTCGTAAAAACTAAGGCATGGGACACTGCACGTTAAAACATCACCTATCTACATAATCTAATACCAAGTCAACTCCCATTGTCTGTCCCATTATATATGTACTTAGATCTTTAAAACTACGCAACAAATTCTGATGAGGAGGAAGGTTTTTATTTTATGCATAGGTATTCTATATAGCTAGCTATATAGAATCATATTATGCATAAGCAATAACTAGACATAGACTATTTTGTAATCACTTAACATACTACATTATTTTAAGTTGTAAACTAGAACCCCCGGAAGAACCTGCCTCTCTACGACACAGTTTTTTACTAATGTAAGAGGCAGAGCTATTTGTAAAGTGTAACATATTGTTTTGTTTACAATAAATTTATCTTATCTTATCTTATCTTATATGTATATGTGACCGTGCGAGGCCGGGCCGGCACTGGATGAATGTGTACATAACGTACCTGAACGGTATAGTCCTTATGTCCCTTGATAGCTCTGTGTAGCGCCGCCAGCCTGTCCCGCGCGGGGCAGGCGGGGTCCAGCATGGCGCGCGCGAACTGCACGGACTCCACGGAGCACGAGCGGATGGTCTCCGTGCGTCCGCCCACGTACATGCGCGTCGCCGCCGACTCGTAGTGCGCGCCCGGCGTCTTGTACAGTCTGGGCAAAACGACGTGGTGAACAACACATTCAGACGAATTGAGTAGGTACCTCAATATTTTTGGAGTCGGTTTAAAAAAGGTATGGCACTCTTGTTGGAATTTCTTAAGATATTAATGCAAGTGCAGCAAGTTTCAATTTCGAATGATATAAAACATACTAGAAATTCAAATTTAAGTAACGTTTGGGTGTACCTTCAAAAGACAAATACAAAAAAAATTGTACTTCAAAATTATAGTAACATAATTTTCTTCAAGTGTCTTTAATTATATGTCCTACCGTGTACACTAATTTATATTTAATTTATTTACCCCCTTAACAAAAAACTTTGTTAGTAAGTTATACACATTTCTGTACCATTTATGTATGTACCTATATCGAATGTTACCTGTAGAACGCAAACTGCATGGCCATCTGCAGGTAGCTGTCGGGGCTCAGCTTCTGAGACTTGATGAAGTTCTTGCCATACTTGTCGTACTGGAAGCAATTCAGCTCCAAGTTGTTGGCCAGTCTGAAAACAAAATATGGCTTTATAAATTTAATTAAGGGCCGTCCATTAATCACGTGAGGCTCGAAAAGGGGGGGAGGGGTCCATAAAAAAGTCACGAAATATCACAAGGGGGAGGGGTGGTCTAGTAACATATCACGTGTATTTATTTTTTCGAGTAACGCATGACATTCAACCGAAAAGCAAAAACAACCTGCAAGTCCTGTAACCTTTCTGTTTACCTCTAGGCATTATTGTAATATTTAATTTGAATAAAAGTAGAAAATTGAGATTCTTTGTAGGTCTAAAAATACACGTGATATGTGGGGGGGGGGGGGTTAGTCTGAAACCTCACCATGTATCACCACGAGGGAGGGGGGTTAAAAAATGCCAAAAAAAAAACATCACGTGCCAAGAAATAAGCAGAGCACTTCCCAATTTATCGTTAAGTGGACCTCATGGTCTAATTCTATCTAAAGATGATGGTGATGAGTCTATATTATCATAAAAGAATAATTAAATCATATGGCTTTATTAGACTACAACGAGTAACGTTTTACTTAATAATTAATTTTGCTATATTTCATTTCGTGCATACTGTAAGTAATATTAGTAGACAAGTTTAAGGCTTTGTACTATTGTTTAACAGCTTTTAGTTTCTCCCATCGCTTCAAAAACAGGGAAAATAATCTAGATGTTTTAATTTTATTAATTAAAACATCATGATTATTTTCCGTTTGAAGCGACACTCCCACATTCAAATACTGTGGTCCAAGGTGTGACATGCATGTATTGGAATAGATCTGGATCTCTAATGAGCCTGCCGAAACACACCGGCGCTTGGCAACAGCATAATTTTAAATGTAGCTACAATTTTATGCGTAAAGTGCCACGCCCCAATGTCCTCCGATCTCGTTTAACAACTACTTTACTATGGCAAATAAAGTAATAAGACTCACTTGTCCAAATTATCGGCAGCTTGCTTGATAAATCCTTTCACTTCTGTGTTCACATTGAATTTCAAAAGCTCTGGCTCTTTGGGCTTCGATGATGGAGACTGCTTCCCACCTTTACCTTGGTCACTGTAAAACAAATACATATGTAGGTATGCAAATAGAAATAAACATAATAAAGAGACTTTAAAGAAATAGTGAATCAGATCACTTTGGGTAAAGATCCTTTCTTTTTGGTCAGAGTTATGGCTTATCACCAGGTGAGTTGTAGTGAAATATAATACCATAAGTGTAATACTGTACCAGTGGATGCCCGCGACTTGTTATTCCGGGATAAAAAGTAGCATTTGTTACGCCCAAGACCGTATACAATCACTATACCGAAAATCACGATGATCGGTCGCTCCGTTACAGCGTCAAAGTGGAACAAAGAAACAAACAAACACTTTCACATTTATATAATACTAGTGGGTGCTCGCATTAAGAAGTAAAACTTGCATCCCCTATTTCATCCCTTTAAAAGTGGCATTTCTAAAAATCCTTTCTTAGCGGATGCCTACGTCATAGCATCTAACTTCATTCCAAATTTCAGCCCAATCCGTCAAGTGGTTTGGGCTGTGCGTTGATAGATCACTATATCAGTCAGTCAGTCACCTTTGAGTTTTATATATTTAGATAATATATTAATTTATATCAATACCTACTCGTAGTACGAACTTGACGAATTCATATCATACTTCAAGCACCTACATTTTATAATATACCCGTATGGTTTGATGTAATACTAGTACTCACATGTAGTTGATGATGTAGTCGGTCATGACGGCGATGGGCTGTCCCTCGGCGGGCGAGTGCTCGTACGTGAGCCCCGTCACGCCGTCCGCGCCCACTATGAACTGATACACACAACAAAAAAACTTTCAGAAGACTTGATAAAATTTGAATTTGGATTTGATTGGATAAAAATATCATATAAACATGCTATACTTATTTGTAATTGTGGTCACTCCCTCGCAGTATTAATTCGTTAGGGAACTTCTCTTGGGCAAATACATCGTGGTGGGCGCCCACGGAAGACACATGTCCTCAGATTTTATGGTTCTCAAATATGTCGATTTCCTCACGATGTTTTTCTTCACCGCTAAGCAAATAACTTGAAAATCAAGTCATTGGTAGGGCCGGATTCGTACCAGGGTACGTCAATATAAAAAGCAGACGAGCTAAACTCGCAGAAACTAATCAGAAGGTGAGTAAGCAGCTTCAAAGTTAGACTTTAACCAACTGTATGGATATCAATAATTTAACTCTCACGGCGGCGGAAAGTTATTTTCGAAAATGAATACTCAGCTGATAGTATTCATGATATAATTGCTAGTTATTTTTCTCTACTTTCTACTCAACGCGGAAAGTTGCAATTTGATTTTAACCTACTGCAAAAAAGAGGTTCTCAATTCTTCTGAATTATGTTTTTTTTTAATTTTTATTATTAGTTCACAAACAAAAACATACAGGTTATATTATACAATACATAATTGATAACAAATTACAATTCGTATATTTCCTAAACAGTGAACCTAGCTTTATATTATGTTATAGTTACTTTCCATGTAGAGGATCAAGGATAGCTTAAGTTACAGTCTATGTACTACCTGTATGGTCTTGTCGAACCAGCGGTTCCCTCCGTTGGCGGCGCTGCCGGCGCCGTGTATGGTGTGTGCGGCGGCGAGCGTGCGGCGCGCGTCCGCGGAGGGGCAGGCGGCCAGCCCCGCCGCCGCGTCCACGCACAGCACGGCCAGGCTGCGCTCCACGTCGCGCAGGGACGCCGCGTTCACCGGGTCTGACCAAATAAACATACATTAATCATACCATTACCATGCATAAAAGCGCAAGTGTAAGCGCAAGAAGCGAGTATGGCTCAGCGGTTTCAGTGTCTGTTTTACATCCAGACGCACCCTGGTTCGAATCCGGCCCTACACCAACGACTTGTATTTTCAAGTTATGTGTAGATTTGCACTCGCTGAACGGTGAAGGAAAACATCGTGAGGAAACCGACATGTTTGAGGACCACAATATCTGAGAACATGTGTCTTCTGTGGAAGGACCTGGGCGCCCACCACGATGTATCTGCCCATGAGAACTCCCCTAATGAATTAATTCTGGTAGTTACAACCCTCAGTCATGAGGAAATACAACTCAAGAGAGAGAATTCCTTCAAGTAGAACTTCAGTGCAGTGCACTTTTGAATGTACATTTATATATAACCAATATGGTAAGTTACATTATAACTTAGTAGAATGTGATAGTAAAATAACATGGCTACTTGTTGTCTCAATTTAACACTAGCAAACCCTAACAATAGTTTGTTCAACTATTTATAGTTTTGCCCACCTTGAACAAGAATATTGTAAGCTTTCGCCCAGTTGTCTCGATTCTCGGATGTTAGAATGCTGATAGATTCACTTGTACGGGATTTAGACATATCAACAATTTTCTTAAGTTGCTGTATTATCTGGTCCTCGCTTAGAGGCTTATTATCTTCACCCCAAAGATCCAAACGGAATATCTGTAATGATGACAAAGTTTACATTTACAGAAAAATGAGGTATCAATTTCAAAGCCTGAATTTGCAGTGGACTTATCAGTATTCAAGTGTGGATAATCTTATCATTTAATTCTAGGCAAAGTTCAAATTTAGTGAAAAACAACAATTTGTATGAATATTTCTGTTTCTAAACAACAATATATAGGTTATTAGTTACTCTTATTCAATAAAACTGTGCATTTTTTAAGAGGCATTTTTGTAAACTCACATGATTATTGTGTATAACAGTGATATGTTTACTGTCTCCATTAAAAGACAGGGAGTCCCTCTTTACACCGGGGATTCTGCAGGTTCCAAAAATCTTCTTGTACTGTGCCATGTCCAGTTGAGCTTTCCCCATCATTTCAACGGGAATTTTATTGCTAAAAATAGTAAAATACACTTTAACAAGGTAAATATTGAATATGTCTATGACATGAACTGAAAAAAATGAATGTTTTTTGTGCAGTCAGTTAAAATAGTCCGGATATTTGAGTAAAACATCAATTTATACATGCTGCCTCAAATATAATGGAATCAATATATGTTTACCTACTTGTCTATCAAACTTTTGTAATCAAGTGCTGCCAATAATGTCTTGGCAGCATATTGCAGCTGATCTTGTTGGTTGTTAAATTTGCGGAACGGGAAGACCAAGCCAGGGCTAGAGTACACTACTACGGGATCCCTGTATTCTAAATAAGCAGTGTTGAGCCACCATTCTTCAAGCCAGTTCAAATGTTTCTCTGCTCTTTGTTCCAGCAAGCTCTACAACATTACAAGATGAAGTAATATTAATAAATACACAATATACAAACAAATGGTGACAAGAATGAGTTACATAATTTGACATTTAAGCAATTAATATCATTTATCAGTTATTTAGGTTTTATCTAACTAAACAGTAACTTACTTGTAATTTTTGTCCAATACCATCTTTAGCTACAAAGTCCTGAGCCAGCTTCGTGGTTGTGGCAAACTCTGATTCACTCAAATGTGGTTTTACAGTTCTCAGGTATTTCTGCAGGGTGTCCTCCAGTTTGGGAACTGGTAGTCTCGGCAGATTTTGTGCATTAGTATTTGTTCTGGCCATGGTGTAATTACAAGACAACTTATATGATGCCAAATGACACTGCAGGAGGTTTCTGGAGCTGTTCTAAAATCAAGAAAAAACAAATATGATGTCACTATGTACAACTTCTCTCACATTAATATGTTAATGACAATGAGTTTTATGCAGTAGCTCATACTTTATTATACATATATATTACACTAGTGTGAGTACTTGAGTTATCAACATTCAGACAACAGATAGTATGACATATATTATAGACTTACAAGTTTCTGAAGCCCTCGTAACATGATCTCTTTGTTTAATAAAATTAGTTAATTTATAAATCTGTAACAATATTTTGGTATTCTTAGTTACACTTACTTACTTTATAGAATACCTACCTATATATGTATCAATACGAGTATTATGTATTAAATAAATAACTACATATAATTGTGTGTAGGGAATATTGTAGTAAGACAAAACTAATAAAGTTTTGTCAGGCACGTAAGTATGTACTGCTTTGTTGGAAGGTATACCTACTCGACTACTTTCTAAATAAAAACGTAATCAATTCGAGCGCTAGAACCGGTTATCACAGATAAATATACTCATGGCATGGCAAAGTGATATGATGGATTATTATATATATAAAATTGAATTTATGCATTTATTTATTGATACCTACTAGATTGTACCATGAACCCAGATCTCCGAACTTTGATCACTGAAACACCAGTCACCCTACCCTAGGTTTCCCGTCGACTCACAAACACAGATTAAAAAATTTATAACTGAATCTAACAAAGATAAAATGTTCTGAATACGTATTAAACAAATTATTTCCTTTAAATGAGTTTTTAGTAAAATAAAATTAAGCTATTAAGTAAACAATTTAAATTTATAAATTGAATTCGTTTCTGCAGAACTCAAACTACTATTTCTGTCATGTACAACCAATATACAGTTCATACGTGCACGGATGATAAATGTACAACCCATAGTAATATATCTAGTACAAGCTCGAAGCTCTAATGATGATGTACAAAGGGGGCACATACTATTTTTTTTTTCGTACTAACATTCAGCGCGCCAGATCGGTGTCAGACTTAGAGTAAGAAAAAGCTATAGAGGATCGGGTAGCGTGGCCACACATGAGACAAAAAACTAGAGTCCGTACAACATAACTCTGCGCGCAACTGGCAGCAGCACTTATGCTTAGAATTGGCCTCTGATCAAATTGCAATCAGAACATTTTAGTTCCAATTTTATCCGCGCGCAGAGTTATCTTGCTTGAACTCTAAACTATTGTTTTATAGGTTTATCTCTGCTTTAAAACAATCAATGCAAGCAAATATATTTAAAAATGATGCAGAAAAATGCCAAAATAAACTTCACAATTTTACAAAGACGAAATAAATGTCATAGTTTGTTGAGCTACTTATGTCGCTGGTCTTGAAAAAGCTGGCACGCTCTGAGAGACGGAAATAGTATAGCTTTGTCCTTTTCTGTTACTTATAATAACACAATACTATTATCTCTTTCTTGTTGAAATGAAACGGAGCTACCCGCCGTCTATTCTTTTCTTCGTCTAAGGTGTCAGACGTCCGCCGAAGACTCTTCAGATGCGTCCGCGGCTTTTGTCCGACAGTTTGCACGGCTCGCCGGATATTCATACTCTAAATAGCGCTTAAGACACGACTGTCGACTAATGTGTAGGTGTCGTGTTATTTTTATTCAAATTCAATTAAATAAATTTAGCTAAATTAGTTTAGCCATATGTATGACGAGAGAGCGAATAAATATACACTAAAAAGTTACACCTGAATAAAAGGCTGAGAAAAAAATCTTATTCTCTGCAGTAAAAATTAGTACTTATACTGCTATCAAGAGAATAAGAATGTTGTCTCAGCCTTATTATACATAAATTAAAAATTGCTAATTTGTCATTTTGGCTACTAAAGAAACTGAATATTTGTAGATTTTAGATTTATTTTCCTTTTCTCTATTTATTTTATATATTTTCCTGAATCCTGAATTACTTCAGAGATTAGAACTAATTTAGGAAAATTAATAAAAGTCGTAAGAGTAAAGTTATTTACTTGCTACAGTTAATTTTTGATATTTTACATTTCATCCATCAACAAAGTAATCACACATAAGTATAATTATTCTAATAGGTAGGTACCTCTAATCTACACATTGGAATATTTTAATGTAGTAGTTTAAAAAGGAATGTTAGGTATTCATCATGTTTATTTTAAAGATGTATATCATAATTCATATTTAGTGTCGTATTTTAAGCTATTTATGTAAAGTATGTCCAAAATTTAGTCAAACTTTTCCACTTTATATTATATGTGTTTATTTCATACATTTAGAAATTACAACTAACAAGTAGATCTTAGTAGAAATCTAAAGCCACTGATTTTAAGTTGTGGTCATTAACAAATTTGAAAAATACCTAACACAGAATGATTTGACATGAAGGTAATTAGGTACATTAAATTTCTTACTTTACTAAGCAGGATTAATCCTGAAAAACTTCTTGTCTGACAATCTAAGAAAAATTGTCAGTAAATTTAATTGTCCTTAACTTACATTTAGATTAAAACTGAATTACTTAAATATCATCAACTGTAGGTAACCAAAATGCCATATTGGTGCATGCGGATGCCAGCATCATGAACTTGGGGTTGAATTGCACACACTGAATGGGAGCGGGGTGGTCTCCGTTCAGGACACACACTTTGTAGCCCGTGTCAGCATTCCACACGTGTACCCTGCCATCTGTCGACCCACTGAATATGTACTGAGAATCTGGACTGAATGAAGCCTCAATAGGTATGCCTTTGTTGTTCAGGTGCCCGGTGAATGTTTGAAGTGGAGTGCCATGGTATGCATCTACTAGTCTGATTATGGAGCCATTAGTGCTTATCAACATTGTTTTGCCGTCACGTGAAAACTTTAGTCCTGTCCAATCACATTCCTTTTCCTGGTTCAATTTGAATGTAACAAATGGACCTTTGTCAAATGAACGCAAGTCATACAGTTTGATACTCTCCGAGTTTACACCAGCGGCAAAGATGAGACCTTCCGGATCATATGCAGCGACTGGTCTTCCTGACAGATGCATTAATCCTTGACAATTAGGTGACCTGAGATCCCACAAGCGTAGGGTTTTGTCCAGTGATCCTGATAAGAAAGTGTCTTCTACAGGTGACAAACATAATGTAACGACTTTCTTAGTGTGTCCTGGGAAGTATCTGATATACTTATTGTCGTGAAGTGACAGATATCGTATGGTGTCGTCAACCTTGGTGGAACTGTGGATTGCAGTGTTCTTGGCATGAGTGAAGTGTATTAAATCAACCCCATACTTTTTGCTGTTGACGGTTATTACTTGTGATCCTTTCTCACAATCGTATATAACGATTTGATCATCCTCGCTGCACGATATCAACGTTTCCCCACTTGGGGAAAAGTCTATACTGTTTATTTTGTCCGTGTTTTCTCGAAACACTTTAGCAACTTTGAAGCTACGCACAACTTGATCTACTAGCTTCATCATCAAGATTTGTTAACGCAAGCTCTTTATTGTAATTTACGGCAATTGTAGATAATTTATAATGAAAATAATGAAAAAGCAGACAAAAACATTCGTCGCTTGATCGCCGCCACGAGAAACGATAATTCTAACCAAACAAATGCACTACCATTATAAATGAGTTATGTACGACACACAGCCAAATAATGCTCAGCCATGAAAAATTCTTGTTCATGTCCTATAGTTATTGTCCATTCATTCTATAGGTTGCATTTTTTGCTGGACATAAACGCTATAATTATTTCAGCTGTACATGTGTGACGACGCGGGCGGCGACGCTTAGCATTGTTTGTTCTGTGGCCTAGGGTTGGGGTTTATCTTGACCTTGTCTTATGTATTCGATTTTAGCTGACGGAAAAGCAGAATATATATGTACACATTGTAGTTTTGTAAATGGCCAGCTTCATTTAAAACGAAGTTTTTTTTATATATGGACTACATGGAAACCGAAGACAATTTTACATACAAAGTGGACTTATTATATTCATGCCTATACAATACGCATATAGTTTATTTAATGAAACGTTACATAAAAGGTAGTACAACCAGGCTGTGCATTATATGAGTTACTCATTAACCCTGATAAGTAAGTAAGTTTATACCTACACAGAATAGCCAAGAAACTCCCAACTATCTTACAGGTTGCCCAAAATACTTAAAACTAATATCTTTATGTAATTTCAATCATCTGCATAATTATTATACTGACTTGGAATTTAAAAATTGTGATATTTATTGTGATAAGTACCATTGTAACCATTTATGTATTTTATTTAGAGAGAGAGACATTACTCGAAATGATATGAAGAGTTATCAAAAATATAGTATTATGAATCGATATCGTACCGTACCTACCGTATCGCATAATCTCTGCGATATTATTTGATGCTATTATATTCGGTTTTTAATAAATCGATTTATATTGATTAACAGAATATTGTTGGTACATCCCTAAAAATCATTTTTTGAGAATTTGTGAAACAAAATGGACGGAGTGTGATTGCGTAGCTTGTAACTAATTCTCTATTGTGAAAATATGCGTATAATTGTTAATTTTAGCCCTGAATCTCACTAGGCTATTGTTACAGGCCTACTATAAGTAACTTATTAAAGGGGTATCTCTAATTACATGTATTATCACAAAAATTTATGGACCGAGTTAACTGGAGTATGGTATCCATTTTGTGAACTACTTTGTGTGGCGTTATTTGGTAAGTACTTACATTTAATTTTCTTCTTCGTACCTAATACCTAGCCTACTTATGAGGGATTAGAATTAGATATATCTTGCATGACATTTGAATTAATTCATTAATACGAAGACTACTATTGCTTAGTTCATTGAACGGTAATGGCATTGTAAGTAAAATATGAGAATTATGTTGGTACATCCCCTCACTTTCATTGCTATTCTCACAATAGAAAGCTATAATTTCTTCTTTTAGTTGCGATTGTTTTTGTATGTGCAGAAATATGAAATGGTACAAATTATGGTCGTGATTGAATTTATACCTATGTATGTATATATTCCTTTCAACCTTATACTAATACACTCTTCTTGTGACACTATAAAACTTTCTCTTTTATGATATAAGTATGAAAGTAAAGAAAGATACGATAGTTTTGCAAGTGACAATTTAACTTAATGTTGTTACATTGTACTGTTACATTCTATATGTTTTAAAATATGTCAAGTCCATGTGTGAGAGTTACCTACTGCACTTACATAAGTCATGTCAATATTATTGATTTTGTGATTGTATTGTACCTATCTGTAATCATGCCAATGAAAAGATAATTATTCAAATCTAACCTTACTAAAAAAAAACCTTGCATAAACACATGTTTCAATACCTAGCCAATATTATTGAGATTGATTAAACTGAGACTCTAAAAAAGGCATTCATTGGTATATAATGTTTGCTGCTCACTGTAGTCATTCAGTAAAATATAGTTTATAGGAAGCTGGTAATATTGTACTTGGTATCACATAGCATTTAACATTAACTTGATATTATCTATATGTGTTAAGTGTTGTGTAGCCTATTCTGTATTGGTTCCTCTTAATTGAGTATTTAGAACATTTTATATTTGGAAGGGATAACATGAAATTGGTGGTATTCATTTACAATAATAAAATAAATAAATAAAATAGCCTTTATTCCCTTAAAAACTAAATATTTACAATGTTTAAGAAATGAAACTGTATCAATTATTAAAAAATATGTGATATATTATAATTGTGTTATAAGGGCACCCAAGTACGGGTATAGGCCTCCTCCATTGCCTTCCAAGTAGTGTGGTCTCTAGCTAGTCGTGGCCAGATTACGCCTGCAACCTAGGTAATGTCATCGCGCCACCTCTTCTTTTGCCGTCCCCTTGTCCTAGTGCTGTCTCGTGGGTACTAGTGGACGATCCTCCTATTGTCCGTGGTTCTCGCGACATGACCGGCCCACTTCCACTTAAGACGGCAAAGCATTTTGACTGCGTCGATTTGTTTTGTCTTCCGTCTTTTTATCTGCGCTTTTCACTTTGTCTATAAGCTTTATTCCCAACATTGATCTCTCAGTAGCACGCTAAAACTTAGCAATTTTATTAACTATGTCCTTATTTAGTGCCCAGGTCTGGCAGCCATACAGGAGAGTCGGGAGGATGGTATTGTCCATGAGACGCTTCTTAAGATGTACTGGGACTTGACTTTTAAATACATCTTTATAGCCCAATATTTCTTCCAAGCTGTCGCTATTCTTCTGTCTACTTCTTTGGCGGTGGCATCCTGAAAAGATAGTATTTGACCAAGGTAGATTCCTGTACATATTCTATGCTGGTATTGTTTATTTTTATTGGGTTTTGTTCTCCGTCATCACCTTTGTTTTGCTGAAGTTCATATGTAAGCTAATTTTCCTACTCTCCTGGTCGAGTGACTCTAGCATACTCTGCAAGGACTCATGTGTTTCGGCCTTTCGGCCAGGATCACGATGTCATCAGGGAAACGAAGGTGCATGAGCCGTTCACCATCTATATTCAGGCTGCATAAAGACCAGTCAAGTTTCTTGAACATCGACTCTAAAATGGCCTTGAACATCTTTGGAGAGACAGGATTACCTTGTTTAATACCTCTTCTAATTTCAAATGCAGGACCAATTTGTTCAGTTTTTATTTTTGCGTAGCACTTAGCATATATTACTCGTAGTATGGATATATATTTTTCATGTATTCTTTGTTCTTCCAGGCCGTTCCAGAGATGCCCGTGTGAGATACTTTCGAACGCTTTGTATAATTGATGAATGCTAAATATAGTCTTGTTGTATTCATTGTATCACTCTATGCATTGACTCAGCGTAAACATATGGTCTACCGTAGAATATCCTCTTCTAAAGCCGGCTTGTTCCTGAGGCTGTTGTTCATCTAAGGCTTTTGTTATGCGGTATAAGATTGTAGCTGAAAATAATTTATACAAAGTAGGGAGCAAACTTATTGGTCGGTAATTGTCCATTTTGTTGGGATCGCCTTTATTTGTAAAGTAAAGTTATTATCGCATAATGCCAGTCATCGGGAATTGTCTCTTTATCTACAATGTCATTGAAGAGTCTGGTCAGTAATGGCGCCAGCGGCTCTATCATGGTGATTACGTTGTCTGTAGTGACGCCATCTTCTCCTGGAGATTTGTTCCATTTTAACTGACGAATCGCACACTCAACCTCATCAACAAGTAGAGCAGGAATACATTCTGAACATTTAAAATTTGAGCAAGAGTATATTATCCTTACTTGAATATAGAGTCGAGTAGAATTTTGTGGCAGCCTGCAGCATATCTTTCTGTATGTTATTTTGGTTTCAGAACTGTTGCTGATTGTTTGTATCCACTCTTTTTGTTGATCAAATATTTTTCTAGTGTTTTTGGTAGAGCTCCGTTTCTCTAACTCGATTTCCAAATATTTTTCTTTCAGTGTTTTCTTGTTTTTTGTAATTTAATCATTTACAATAGCAAAAAAATAAATTTAACAATAAAGACTGTATTTATATATATGTTTTTATAAGCTTGTCTCCAATATGGTGTTTATTACAGAGTTTTTATTTGAAATTGTACAATTATATAAAAATTAAAGTTTAAGTGTATAAAGAAATAAATAGATGTATGGGCTTTGTATCTGAGTTGTTGAACCAATCTTCTTGCCTACAGTCATCCCCTTCTGGATATAGGTCTCACCAAGACACACCACTTAGCTCAATTCAATATTTTGGGACATGTCATTCAGCACCAGACATGCAATATTTAACTTTTCATATAAAAATATTTATTTTTGTAAATAAAATAAACATTGACTAATAAAAATAAACATAGAATAATACATAAATCTAGAGAGCCTGACTTATACTACTTACACTCCTTCATATACAAGTTAAACTCACATTCCACACAACAATTTATTGTGTGGGCTCTAACAAAAATATCTTGGCTCCCTGTAAATATTTTATTGTTTTAAATATTGGTTGTTAAATCCGTAAATTATAATACAAAAAGTAACTAAACAAATTTTTGACTATATTCAATATATTGTTAAAAATTCATGGTCCTTTAAGTTTCATTACATCAAGTGAGCACTGTACATATATAAACAATATCCATTAAAAAAGAGTGACTTCCTCCAACTATTAAGATTTATAACAAAATAGTCTAACAAACAAAAAATAAGCTCATTTTGAAAGGACTGAAGAAGGCACAGTGAAGAAAGAAGACAGAAGAAATGGAGCTGTGTAACTGAACGGGAAAAGTTGTATCGCTTTATGTTAATACATTATGGTCATAAGCGTATAGCTTTTCCCCTTGGTTGTACATGCAAATTCAACAAAATATTCTCATTTTATATTAATCCCTGTCTAGATTTCAATTTTTAATAATAGCATAATGTTTGCCAATAAATATTAACATAACTATGTAATGAAATAATTAAGTTAGGGTGGTAAAATAATTATGTATGTATCATACACACTTACAAATGTTATTTCAGTACATTATGTAAATTGTGTGATGTGTTTATTTTTGTAACAATAACTATCCCTAATATTATAAAAAATATTTAATTAAAACAAGAAGCAATTTGAAAAATGGACACAACGTGGGGAGTGGTGTGTGCCCTTTCTTAGCCATATTTTAGTGCCTGTGTGTACTTGTCCCCCTCCTGGAATGTGTAGATATCTATACTTCGAAAACTACTCAATCAATTTTGATGAAACTTTTACTGTTCCCTAAATTGAAACCTACTTAATATAAAATTTAAAAAACATACCAATTACACTTACAGGTCACAAAAAAAATCTGTGACAAACATACACACACAAAATTTGGCATACAAGTTTAACAGGGTTAGATAGATCATCATACTCCAATTTCATATGATTCTGATAATATTACAAAAATACAGTTCAAATTGGTAACCTTAATTGGTAAGGCTCAGGTGTGAGTAATAAACACTTCAACACTAACAAGCATCCAGAAGTACAACATACATATATGCACTGTACTTACTTTTTAACTATTATTGTTTACAGATTAAAATGGGCTTAATACATTTTCGTTTGACAAACTTTGATTGGAAAATTATAATTAATATTCACTCTTAATTGAGTGATGGACTCATATAACTTATTTGGTGATGATGGCAGCGGAATGTTGGAAGGACTCACTGATCTCGGTGGATCAGATAGTTTCGCCGGCGGCTCGGCTTCAGGAGTGGCGGGAGAGAACAAAGACACAACTGATAATAGGTGACTTGTCTCAGAACCTATTACTTAAATATAATCAGTACATAACATTTTGGTCTTCTTATTAATCAAAATGAATATTGCAGCTACAGGCAGCAGTACAGTCAGCCAAATGTACCTCAAGAGGGCTCAATACAGAAATTGGCGCCGTTCGTCGGTCCACCCGGCGGTTTGAGCAGTAACAGCCAGCCCGTGCAGGGCGCGGGGAGCGGGCCGCCAGCCGCAGAGTACCACGAGTATGGCGCGTACCCGCCGCGGCCGCGCGTGCCGCAGCCGCCGCACGGGCCGCTGCACCCGCCGCACCACGTGCACCCCTCACACTACCCTGGCTACCACCCTGGCCCTGACCCCATGTACAGTGTGCCAGAACAGCCAGGTATACATGCCTCCATAATATTTTCCAACTATAGTTAAACATCAGTCCTTCTAAGAATACTAAGTATTTGGTTCAATTCATATTATGTGGTTAAGTTGGGATAATATAGTTATGCATTTAGAATAGGTTGTTAGTCTCTCTCTACTGTAGCAGTTTGAGTAACTTTGTTTATTTATAGGGCTTGGAGATATGGGAGGATGGCCACCTGGATCAAATAGATATGCCCCTGTAACTCCAAATTATCGGCATTCTTATGAACATCAGCAAAAAATTCATCAATATCCTTCACAACAGGTAAATGGAATGTGTTATTTTAATACATATAACATTATTGTGCATTGTTCTCCATTTGATTTGTTTTGGTTGCAACAACACATATTATCTTTGTTGTAGTTTTTATTGAGTGACTAAAAAATCCAATAAGCAAATTTATTGTCCATAACCAATTTCAGTCATGTCCTAACATAATTAGATAGACATATTTAGAGTATGTGTGTAATTTTATGTTTGGTTATTTGTTAGATCAAGTATTCGTTAACATATTTTGTATTTTACTTTCAGGGAGGTGGAATTGGGTTACAGCCACAAAATGCACCATACCTTCCTAGACAGCCTCATTTTTCCCAACCTTCAAGTCAGCAGCTATATGGACAACAACAGGTCAGTTGTTAACACATTGGCGTCAGTTATTGGCGTAATTATGATACCATTTTAATATATTTTGTGTATTTTCAGAATTATCCCAATTATACACAAATGCACCCACCAAGTGCATCCAGAATTAATCAGCATCCTACTTATCATCAACAACTAGACGTGAATCCGCATCAGTATGGGCTTCCACACGGGCAGCAAGGTCATGGCGCTATTCCTCAGCATCAACCCCACCAGAATATGCCGAGCCACCCGGGTGGAATCGGATCAGGAATTCAAAGCCATCCAAATGTACATCTTCATCACGCTGGCGCACCACCGCTGCATCACGTGCCGCGACAGTCGCCAGTGCCGCCTTCCTCTGTGGCGCCGACACATCCAGTACCAAACCAAATGCCGTATGCTTCAGCACACCACTCTGTGCCAATGAATTATCAATCTCACCAAATACAACACCCGCTAGATGTCAATGTCTCGAGCCAATACAGAGAAGTAAAGCCTGCTGGGATGGAAGGCAGCCCTCAGTACAGACCTCCCTTTCCTCAGCTCTCTCCACAAATGTCACCAAGAGCGCAGATATCTCCGCGGCAGCAGGCACAATCCCAGCTGTCTCCTAGGCCTGTAATGTCTCCTATTAAAGGCCCTAGTGCTTCTCCACACGGGGGAAGTAGGAACTTGGTGCCACCTGCACCAACGTCGAGCGCCAGCCCTGTGCCGCCATCATTTACTTCACAAAACACTCTACAAGCTCTGGAGCAAATGGTAGTACCTTCAGGAGCTGAATATTCTTACCAACGTAATCCAGCATCACCCGCTATTGGGCATGTTTCTTCACCATCACAATGGATGTCAAACAAGCTACCAGCACCTGTTGGCAGCTCTTTGCCTTCTTTAGAGAGTAGTGAACAAAATTCTAAGCCCAAAGAGTCATTAATGTCTTCTCAGTCAATGAAAGTGGATGCTCCCAAAAACTTACCTATGACAATGAACATTGAAAAGCCAGGTGAGAAGGCGAATATTGAAATCGAGAAAGCCCCTGACAATACACCTCATCCATTTATACAACCGAGTAATCTAAATATGCAAGCACCAAAAGAAAGTATAACAAATACTCCGACTACTCCTGCAATGACTGGGCCGGTTGTGCATACACCAGTTCCGCCAGTTGAAAGTTTAGAGAAAAATGTTCCAGAAAAACCAGCTAATGACGCAACTTCAGAACAAATCGCTACTAAAACTGAAGATAAAGTGGAAAGCAATCCAGTACCTACTTATGATAGTAGCAAAGTAGAAAAACCTAGTAGCCAGGAACAAGTCGCTCTATCTTTGTCAGCACCAGTACCATTGACTACAAATGCAAATACGAATATTGATAAAACACAATTACCTATTAGCCAATCACTTCCGACCAATACCAATTCACAATTTGAGAACCTCAGTTCTATGAATGTAAACAGGGGTCAACTTTTTCAAAACAACAGCGGAGGTGGTACTGTCCCACCTATTATTGCCCCACCAGGAATTTCCCCGACTGTTACACAGAATGTGCCTTCACCAATGCAAACCAACTCTGTCGGCAATCTAGCTAGTTATCAAAGCACTCCTGGATCGCCTGCTATGCCAGCAATGCAGCAAAATATACAGCCTGTTCATAAAATACAGCATCCTGGAATAGCCAATACTGTGTCATCAAGTGTGGCAACGCACAGTCCACAAAGTAATTTGAATTGTGTGCCAGCAGCGATGCCTTCCATTGTTGGAAGTTTACCAGCAGGCATAACTCCTGTCCCAGTTCCTGCCAGTGTCCCAGGGCAACCTAACCCAACACAAAATATCCCCAATGTCACTATTCCAAGTGGAGTGCCAATGAACATGCAGAATATGCATCCAAACATGCCTGGTAATCCAATGTTACCCAGCATGCCACACAATGTTGGGCCAAATATGATGATGATGGGATCTCCGATGCCTCATCCCAGTATGCCGAATATGTACGGTACTTCTCATCACCAAGAGAGAATTGCTTTGCAACAACAGGTACAAGAACTTTATAATTTACCTGCATCGAATGAAAATCAAGAGAAAGTACGTTGTCTACAAGAAAGGCTTTCTTTATTGCAACAACACGAGACAAATGATAAATGTAGTGGAGGTCCAAATTGTTTGTTACAGAATCCAGTTTATGGCTCAAAAATGGTAGAAAGCCCTCAGGTCACAAGTACCACAGGACGAGGTCGCGGAAAAGGACCATCCAAACCCAGAAAACCAAGAGCAAAGAAAGAAAAGAATGTTGCTCAACCCCTTGATCAACTGCCAGTTTCAGAAGACTGTGTGACCGCTGGAACCGGTCTTCAAAATAATTCTGAGATTGATTTAGAATTGGGTGAAGATATGACTAACTTAGATAGCAGCGCACTTTCCGTTGATGAAGCGAATGGTGGACGAGCTAAAGGCAAAAGAGCCCCACGGAAAAGTAAAGAAAGAAAACCTCGTACGCCTAAAGAACCCAAGGTTGTAGGGGACAAACCAGTAAAAGAGCGAAAAAAACGAGAACCTAAAGATCCCAACGCACCAAAAAAGAAAAGAGGGTCCAAGAAAGATGCTTCTGAAGTCCAGGCTGATACAACGACTTGTTATGATTTCGTAGAACATGAAAAAGAATTAAAAGCAGCTGAAACGTCACTATCCAACAGCACTTTTAACGCAGACTTAACAAAAAATATTTCAGAACATTCTTTGGACGATTCCAATGTCACCGATTTTGACGATATTCCCGTTTCTAAAATTGCAATTAAAGATTTACTAGAAGAAGCAGAGGCAAAAAGAGAATTGGAAGATGATGATACAGATTCTATTACCCCAAGAAAAAGGCCAGGCAAGAAAAGAGGCTCATCAAGTGGTAGCTGTAAGAAGACGTCAAAGAGGTTACCTGGTGGAAGAAGAAAGAAACGCGGTGGTATTGTTCCAGATTCTGACGGAGAGCCAGATGATATGATGTCGACACCACCACCTTCACCCCCGCCTGAAGCAGATGACAGTCTTAAAAGACGATCAGCTAGAAACACACAACGGAAAAAATATACAGACGATGTGATGTTACGCTTGTCTGATGAAGAATTTCCTCTTGTTGCACCTAAAATAGAAAAGGAGAATAAAGTTGAAGAACTCGGAGAAGAAATCAAAGTAGAGGCTGGTAAATCTGAAGGAACCCCTAAACCAAATTACATGTATGTCAATACCACTGAAGAGGATTCTATGATAGTGCAGCATGTATTAGCAGCCCGTATGGGAAAAAGAGAGATGAAAATTGAACCAAAATTACCTGATCCGGTAAAAAAAGAAGATACAGATGAACCAACACCTAATCCGTCTGAAGATCCAATTGAAAAACCAACTGAAGATGTACAGGAAGAAACTCCCAAAGAGCCAACTGATGATACTCCCACTGTGAGTAAGGAAGAAGACAAAAAAGAAAAGGAAGAAATACCTGAAAAATTTGAAGAAGGCGAGAACTTAGAGAACACAGAAGATAAAAAAGAAAATGATGTACCATTAGAAACGAAAACTGTAATTGTTGATGTAGAAGAATATTTTGTTAAGTACCGAAATTTCTCTTATTTGCATTGTGAATGGAAAACCGAAGAAGAGCTTTACAAAGGTGACAAAAGAATATTCTCAAAAATAAAGCGGTTCAAACAGAAACAAGCACAGCAAATGAACATATTTGAACTCTTAGACGATGAACCATTCAATCCTGATTATATTGAAGTGGAAAGAATATTGGACATGTCAGAAAATGAAGATCCGGCTAACAACACTGTTGTCAAGCATTATTTGGTGAAATGGAAGAGCTTACAATATGAAGATAGCACATGGGAGCTAGAAGAAGATATAGATGTCGATAAAATTACGCAGTACAAAATATTCAGTGAAATTCCACCCAAAGAGAAATGGAAGTACAAGAGAAGGCCATCGGCTGATCAGTGGGTGCAGTTGAAAGAGTCTCCTCTATACAAAGGTGGGAATACATTGAGAAACTACCAGCTTGAGGGCTTGAATTGGTTGCTATTTTCATGGCATAATAACAGGAACTGCATTTTGGCAGATGAAATGGGACTCGGCAAAACAATTCAAAGTCTTACATTTGTAAATTCTGTGTGGGAATATGGAGTAAGAGGTCCATTTCTAATCATTGCTCCACTATCTACTATCCCTAACTGGCAAAGAGAGTTTGAGGGCTGGACTGATATGAATGTAATAGTTTATCATGGATCACAACAGAGCAAGAGTATGCTACAAGAATATGAGTTTTATTACAAAAACGAAAAAGGTGAACCTATTAAAGAAATAACTAAATTCAATGTATTGATTACAACATTTGAAATTATAGTGACTGATTTCCAAGAACTCAAATCATTTAACTGGAGAATCTGTGTTATAGATGAAGCACATAGACTGAAAAACAGAAACTGTAAACTTCTTGAAGGCCTACGGCAGCTACATTTAGAGCATCGGGTACTACTATCGGGAACTCCATTGCAGAACAATGTAAATGAATTGTTCTCTTTACTTAACTTCTTGGAACCGTCTCAATTTGCTAGTAGTGAAGCATTCTTGAACGAATTCGGCCAACTCAAATCAGAATCGGAAGTAGTAAAATTGCAAGCTCTTCTAAAACCTATGATGCTGAGAAGGCTGAAAGAAGATGTGGAGAAAACACTGGCTCCAAAAGAAGAAACTATAATTGAAGTTGAACTAACCAACATACAGAAAAAGTATTACAGAGCTATTTTGGAAAGGAATTTCAGTTTCCTGCAAAAAGGCACAGCTTCTGCTGCCAATATACCAAACTTAATGAACACAATGATGGAATTGAGAAAATGCTGTATACATCCTTACCTACTGAACGGAGCCGAGGATCAGATCCAATTTGACTACAAACAGTCTTATGGAGAAGACAAGGAGGCTTATTATAAGGCGCTGATTCAATCTTCTGGTAAAATGGTCCTGGTTGACAAATTACTACCTAAATTGAAAGCTGGCGGACATCGTGTTTTGATATTCAGTCAGATGGTGCGCTGCTTGGATATACTCGAAGATTATCTTCTGTATCGGAAGTACCCATTCGAACGGATCGATGGGCGTATACGTGGTAATCTCAGACAAGAAGCTATCGACAGATTCTCGAAACCAGATTCTGACCGTTTTGTATTCCTGCTATGTACTAAAGCTGGAGGCTTGGGTATAAATCTGACAGCAGCTGATACCGTCATAATATACGACAGCGATTGGAACCCGCAGAACGACCTCCAGGCACAAGCGCGTTGTCATCGTATAGGACAGCAAAAAATGGTCAAAATATACAGATTGATATGTCGCAACACTTATGAGCGCGAAATGTTCGACAAAGCGTCTCTGAAATTGGGACTTGACAAAGCCGTTTTGCAAAGTATGAATACCTCTCAAGGGAAAGAAGCCGGTCTAAAGCAATTATCCAAAAAAGAAATTGAAGACTTATTAAAGAAAGGAGCTTATGGGGCGGTAATGGACGAAGACAATGCTGGAGACAAGTTTTGCGAAGAAGATATCGAAATGATATTGGCGAGAAGAACATTGGTCATTCAAATGGAATCAGAGAAAGGCTCGACCTTCTCGAAAGCTAGCTTTGCGGCTAACGATCAGAGATCGGACATTGATATCCGCGATCCTGATTTTTGGAACAAGTGGGCAAAGAAAGCCGAAATCGATACTACAGAGAAGAAAGAAGACGAAGTTCTCATTGTGACCGAACCCAGAAAACGTACAATGATCAAAAGGTATGGACATGACGATGGTCCTATGGAAATGTCTGATATGGAGGTCACTCCTGATTCTGAAGAGGATGAAGATGGTTTGTAGTCCATGTCCTGAGTATATTTAATAGTATAAATATTCATATATTTTTTTAATATCTTTTGTTTATTTACAGGAATAAGTCTACGTAGTAAGCGCAAAAAGGATAAATTTGGAAAGAAAGGTAGAAAATACGCGAGTGACGATTACATACCTCGTCATGAAGGAATTCCGATCGATGAAGAAGTTGTTTACGGCTCGTGGACTCGCTCGGAATGCTTTAAAATCGAAAGAGGGCTACTCACGTTTGGGTAAGGTGTTGCTTTTATTTATTAGTAATGTAATACACAAAGCTTTTTATTAACCTTTCCGTTATTTTCAGTTGGGCACGGTGGGAAGAGACTGTTGATAAAAACCAACTCAGGAAAGGCTGGACGCTACCTGTTATTGAAGACTGCGCTCGAATTATCGTAAGTATAATACTTTTCTACATGTTGTTATCTCTTACAGTCAGTCTCAGAACAGAAAAAAAATAGAAAGTATTATTAAAGACAGTAACTGACACAAAATCAACAAATTTTTCATGTTCAGAGATCTGACTAGTCACAATAAATCTATATGATGACTTAGCCATGCTAATACCGAGGAAGTTTTAGATTTTCACTGAGTTAACTGCTACAACTGATATTATTCATTGTATTTCATTACATCCTAGCATATTTATGATGATTTATAATATTGATATTTTTTGCCAGGTATTATTCTGTCTGCGCCATTATAAGGGCGATGAAAAGATCAGAAACTTCATATGGGATCTAATTGAACCATGTGAAAACGGCGAGGTAACAATATCCAGAAATCATAGTGGCCTACACAATCCTGTGCCTCGTGGAAGAAATGCTAAAAAGAAAAACAGGCCCAAAGATATTCCAAAACTGTCAGACATTCAGAAATGGGAAGACGCGAGTCACTGGAGCTCGGCTGAAAAATACGACTGTGATGCTTATCTGGAGAGCAGTTACAAGAAGCATCTATACAGACACGCTAACAAGTTAGTAACTGATTTCTTAAAAGTGTGAAATAGTTAGTTTTCTTCATCTGGCAATCAAATTTAATTTACGCTTTTATCTTGCAGAGTTTTATTGAGAGTCAGGATGATGTATTACATCAAGCATGAAGTAATAGGCGACTATGCAGCTCAGATTGAGAAGGGAACACACGCAAGGTTCGTAAATCATATTTGCTATACATACTTCTTACATTTTCTTACGTACAAACACAGAATACATAATACAACAAAAACCCATCTCCCGGTTAGTAACGCGCGGCGCGCGGAGGGCACAGTAAAGTACGCTCGACAGTCGTGTGTCAAACGGCACATCACTCGCTCATACACCGCGTGACCAAATGAGTAAAAAATACAATGGCCTTGACTTGCCTGTTAGCTTAGTTGGTAGTGGCTCTGCCTTCTAATCTAGGAGTTGCGGGTTCGACTCCCGCGTGACACAAGTATTTATGAATTTTAAAATTTATAGTTACTTGTGTTGAGTCTGGTCGTTTGTATGTATAATATGTATGTAAGTACAAAAGAAAAGTATAAAAGTATTATATCCGTTATCTAGTACCGACATAAAAAAATGGCACGAAAAACACACAATGTAGGCCATGGGCAATGTCTGTATTATATGGTCAAGAAATTTACTTAAATATTTTCGATAAAAAAGTAACTAAGTACGCTATTTATTTCCAACATACAAAATCTTAAGCGAATGGTAAAGGTGATTAACCGAGAACGGGCGGGCCGCGGTACTGTTTTGGTCCGCCCGTATGTGCAAGTAAGTAGATAAATATCCATTAATGTATATTAAATCTATTTTCATTTCATAAAACATCAGTTTGTTTAATTACTAATAAGTACCTAAAATCATAATGGTGTTTTTTTTAATAAAGCGTGCTAATAAAGCGTTTTCGAGTAGACAGAGTGCTCGCGCCCCGCACCTGCGCCACAGTTGCGCCGCGGCTCACGTGTTGCGACGCGAGTCACCACTACTTACTGTGTACCTCTTTGAATAGTGTACCTACACCTACAGACGCATCGCAGCACTAGGTACTTGTACCCTACTCTGTGGCAGTACGTACTAGATCCTTCCTTCTTTTTATGTGCTATAGGTATATTTACATATGTAGGTACCTACAGGTACCTCTAGGTAGGATATGACTGCTCTGTTAGCTTAGTTGGTAGTAGCTCTGCCTTCTAATCTAGGGGTGCGGGTTCGATTCCCGCATGGCACAAATAATTATGAATATTTAAATTTGTAATTATTTGTGTTGAGTCTGGTCGTTTCTATGTATAATAAGTAAGTATTTACAAAAAAAAAAGTAAGTATATATGTATTATATTCGTTATCTAGTACCCATGATACAAGCGTAAGCTTAGTATGGGGCTAGATGGCGCTGTGTGATATATCTTGAAATATTTATTTATTTACCTAGTAGGTACATGACTAGATATAAATAATCTAGCTAAATACCAGAATGACCTATTTATAAAATATTTTTATGTTAATTCGAATTTTAACAAGTAGGTAGGTACCTAGTGAGATATTTTATTGTAATAATATTATGTCAAACAAAGTCACTGATGAATTATAAACTGGGAACAAACGTTTCACCAATGATTAGGCACAACACGAAGGTAATACAAGCCCACATCCATTACACGTGACAACCATGACCATCGGGCGAGTTTTGGACGGTATTCAGCGCAATATGAACGTTAACACGAAATGTTAAGTCTCAATTTGGCTTGCGCGTAGGTTACGGACAGAGCAATAGGTATATAATTCAGTTGCGTCACGCCATTTTGTTTTATGTTAGGTAGGCCTGGTACAAATTAGTGGTTTATTCTGGTTAACTCTTTTCGTTGATTCAATACTTTACCTCAGTATAATAAAATATCAGGGAATATGCGTTATTAAGAGTTTCAATAAAATAACAATGTACAAACTAATCTATGCGACTGAATAAAAACATTTGACTCGAAGCTACTCCACATAAGCAACACTGTCGTCCAATAGAAAATTATAAGTTGAGTGATACCTAAGCCTAAACTTTCCATGACCACATAAACGCGTTGGTCAAAGAGTCATTTAGGCGGCTAGGTTTCGTACTCCGAAATTGTAAAGATTTTCATAGCCAGCACGTCATTAGATTACTTTTTAGCACTTTGGTGCGCAGCAAACTAGAATCCTCGATGTGCGTCTGGAATCCACATGAGAGCACATATGTATTGCCGATAGAAAAGGTGCAGAGAGCCTTTCTTAGGTACCTATATAAGCGCCTTTACGGATATTATCCGTTCATGTATCCTTCTGATTTTATATTGGGTTGCTTGGGCTATAACTCGTTGAAGGTCAGAAGAAATAAACACCAGCTGACTATCATGTGTAAGGTTATACGTGGAGATGTTGATGCACCAGACTTGCACGATAAGTTGTGTCAACTATTTGTACCGGACCAATATTTGCGTAGCAGGCGACGCAAACTTTTGGTTGAGCCCCACTGCCGCACGGTGGCTCGGGCCGCCTCCCCACTCCCGCGCACTCTCGCCGCACTCAACGCGCTGCTCGCTGCCAACCCAACGTGTGATTTGTTTACGGACGGTTGGCCGGTTATAATGTTAGCGTGTTTGAGATTTTGCGAGCAGATGATTTAATTATTGTATAAATGACTTAGTATACTTAGAAATAGATAGATTTCATGATGTAAGATTAAGTGATTGTTATTTAAGTAAAATTAAGAAATTGTAAATATGAATTGTAATGTACCTACATACTTTAATTTGAATGGACTGATTATTATTTTACTTCCTTTTGACAACTTTTAAATTAAATATATATTAATTATTATATGACATTGTTAAGTGATTGTAAATATTGTGATTGTAAGGTATTTGAGTATGAAATAATTAATGTAATTGGTTTTGACCGTTTTAATTATTATTAAATAAATAAATAAATAAAAGAAGCGAGTGAAACATTAAGTTAATTTTCCTTATACCGTTTGTTGGTGCAGCTCGCTGGGCATGCGCGTGCCGCGCGGCGTGGACAGCGCGCCGCCGCGGCTGTGGTGGGACAGCGAGTGCGACGTGTCGCTGCTGGTGGGCACGTACGTGCACGGCTACGAGAACTACCTGGCCATGCGCTCCGACCCGCAGCTGTGCTTCGTCGACAAGCTCGGCCCGCCCGACGACGCAGAGTGCACCGACATCAAGTGAGTACACCTTAGTTTAGGTTCTATGTGTAATTTATTTATTTATTCATAATAGACACAAAAACAACTTACAAACTAAAACTTATAATAAAATAGAAACATGAACTTATAGGATATGTGAAAAAAAAAATCAAATCAAATCAAATATAAATTTATTTACAGTACATTTATACATGGTTGCACATTTATAAATAATTAGATCAATACCTTATTATAAATACAGAACAAGATTATGTGCGCTTCCAACGGGCCCCGAACTAGGCCAGGCCTGTATCTCGGTGGCCCAAAACAGAATTATTATTTAGATTTAGGTATTTGTTCGCGCGTTTCTGAAGATTTTAGATACAAAAACAAGATAGAATTCACATAAAAATGTATACATAGTACAGTATTAGTGGAGATAATCGAACAAATGCTTACATCTCAAAACCCGGGTGGAGCTTATTTACAATAAAAACATTATGAGGCACATCTAGTGAAATACCGGCTGCATAACGCAAAGGATTAAGGTCTGAAGGTATGGTAGGGAAGACAAGGGGAACTAATTGGGAGAACAGCTCTATGATGAAGTAATGGCTGGGTACATATATAAGTCTATTTTAATATTAAAACTTTCGTGAGACATTTTATCAATATATTAACTAAACGGTTTTCACTCACGTGTAAATCGCGTAAGTTGTTTACGCGTTTCGGATGTTATGACATCCATCTTCAGAACGTATGTTCTGGGACCGCGGCAGCACGCAGACTGCGCGCCGCCGCGCGAGCGGCCCGCCGGGACACGGGCGCGGGGGCCTGGGGTGGTGGGGGTGGTTTCAACTGTTGAAAGAGCTTCAGCATATCTGCCGTTCGTGAGAGGAGTAACGGACAAGATCGGATACCTTTTACGACGGAAATATGATATCAGGACGTTTTTTCGTTCTCCGGGGCAAATAAGACAGTTGCTGCGTTCACCCAAGGATAGAGACCACCTAAATGTACCGGGCGTGTATAGAGTCCCGTGTGATTGTGGCAAGAGTTACATAGGGGAGACTCGCCGAAACATTACCACTAGACTGTCCGAGCATATTAGGAGTTTTAGGGACGGAGACACAGCCAGATCAGCAATAGCGGAACATGCGCGGCTCTCGGATGTACAGCATTACATTCGGTTTGATCAAGCTTCTGTGCTGGCGAGAGAGAAGTCTTTTATTCCGCGGAAAGTACGAGAGGCTATAGAGATTAACCGCTACCCTAATTTCAACCGAGACCGTGGATGGGCGCTTCCACCGGCGTGGGTCCCAGCTCTTAATACGATGACAAAGAGAAGGATCATTGAAACTTTGGATCAAGATACGGTCAGTTTTGTATGCGCTGGTACATCGGTCGATGTTGCTGTCCCTGATGAAGCAGTGGAGTACCAAGTAGTATTACTTCCCAAGACTCGCACGAAACGCTTCACCTTACCTTCATAGTAAGGACAGCGAGACTATGGAACTCTCTACCTGGAGCCCTGTTCCCAGAAAATTATAATTTCAAATCTAGAGTAAATAGGTTTCTTCTAGGCAAGCGTGCTACATCTTAGACTATAGTGAGGCTTAATATCAGGCAGGCTATAGTCAAACGTAAGCCTATTTCGTGCTAAAAAATAAATAAAAAATAAACTCTGCTCACGATGTGATTTGTTGCCCATTGACAGTGCTAGGCTATTCCTACTTGCATACACAAACTACTTAACAAAATCTTAATTTAGTGCTATGTTGCTTTCAAAATAAGAAAAACTGGATGTCACAGCACAGGAATAGACCTAGTGTGATGTCCAGGGTTTGCCTATTAGTGTACAGTAAAACACAAAGCCCTAATTAATATAATCCCCTATGTTCATTCAACCTTACTGTAAAACCCTTTTTCATTACTCATACTCTGAAAGTAGGTCTGTAGTTGCCTGAGGAGTGGGTTGAAAGTAATACTTTTCATCCCTAGGGAGAATCGCTTTCAACTGACAGCTGTCAAATTAACATGTAAAAACTGCGCGCGACTGGCGGCAGCACTTATGCCAAGAATTGGCCTCTGATCATTGATCTCCATCAGTACAAGTACGCTGGATCGGCTGCACCCATGGAAGTAATATATAGGGAAATATTACTGCTGATCCAATATGAGCAGAGCGAGGCGAAGTATGACAGGCAGTTGTCTTTTTCTAACTAGGGTGACAATAAATTATATAATTAGGATATACCAATTCATCTTCTTACCAAATCTGGAGCAGTCTCTTTTGGGGTCCTATTTTACCTGCAGCTTGCCAGTCATGATGATCCCTAGCTCTATTGACGCGTTAAGTAACAAACACCAACAAACTTACAAATTAAAATGCACTTTAGTTTGTAACTTATAATAGTATCGATTCGGTTAATTGACTGGGAGGCAATGTAATCAAAATCATAAACATTTTGCAGTAATTACAATATTTATTTACAAGTTCACATTTGAATTGCATATAGGTAGTTGCCTATATCCTATTTTTTACACTATCATTTTCCTTGTGTTTCATATTCTAACTGAAACGAGTGATGGTTTAAACTATGTACAACAATATAATCCTTTTCCCTGTGTTTCATGTACTAACCTAAACGAGTAACGTGTTATATTTAAGTTCTTTTGCCATTTTATTTTGATGTATTCATTTTTAGGAAAACTGAAAATATATCATATTGCACAAATTATTTCAAGCAAGAGAAAATATGGTCACCTTAGTCCCAATAATGTAATCTTACTTAAACTTTAGCATACCTGTAGAAAGATATATTGCAGCCACTACAAGATTCACTTCTGCATCCCGGAACACTACAAGTTCTTACCATTTTGTTTTTTTACATTTAAATTATTTTTACAACCCTTAGAGATCTACAACGCCATAAAAAACCTTAAATCTAAATATAGCTTTGGGATAGACGAAGTTCCCCCCACACTTGTAAAAAAATGTGCCGACGAACTGACGTTACCATATTATATACTAATTAACCAATCTTTTAATGAAGGTGTATTCCCTGACCTACTAAAAATTGCTTTAGTAAAACCAATACACAAAAAATTATCTAAAACAAATCCTAATAACTATAGGCCGATAGCATTATTACCTACGTCCTCAAAGATATTCGAAAAAGTAATGCAAAAACGCTTAAATTCATTCTGCGAAAAATACAAAATCTTTGATGAAGCTCAAAACGGTTTCCGTAAAAACCGATCTACAGTTTTAGCGGTATTTAAATACGTCCACGAAATCTTAAACATAATTGACAGTAAAAAATATGCAGTAGGTATTTTAATTGACATGACAAAAGCATACGATAAAATTCAATTTAATATACTATTAGACAAACTATACAATATAGGGATACGTGGTGTTACTTACGACTGGTTTAAATCATACCTAGAAAACCGCAAACAATACGTAGAAATAGAAAACTTTGATGACGCAACGGGAGCTATAACGACTGTGAGATCTACACCTATAACGATAAATAATTCAATTCCTCAGGGATCGGTTTTGGGATGTATACTTTTTTTAATATATATTAATGACTTACCTAAAATAATTAACGAATCCTGTGTTCTTTTCGCGGACGATTTATCCTTATTGACATCTTTTACTAATAATAATAATTTAAATAATCAACTGACTGACATATTCAATAATATAATTAGCTGGATGACCGACCACAACATTGACATTAACTTTTCCAAAACTAAATTAATCCAATTCAGACCCCACCAAAGAACCCCTTTAGACATTAACTTTAAATACAATAACATGGAAATCCAATGCATCGATACGGCAACATTATTAGGCATAGAACTTGACTCACACATCAATTGGAAAAAACACGTTAAAAAAATTCAATCTAAACTATCCAGTTTCGCGTATGCGCTCAGAGAAGTACGACAAGCCACTGACCTTGACACTGCATTGTCAGCGTATTATGCGTATGCGTATTCGTGGCTCCGGTACGGCATCATCCTCTGGGGCAACAGTGTCGACGTAAATGATTTGTTCGTGGCTCAGAAAAAATGCATCCGTATTCTTGCTCAAATTAAAGCTCCAGACATATCAAAACCACAA
>OZ026818.1:6818461-6876955 GCA_964023185.1 Macaria liturata | reverse complement strand
CTCGCAGCGCCACTCGCCCATGCAGCCCGCGCCCTCCATGGAGCGCAAGAAGGGCCGCCCGCCCACGCTGGACGTGGCCTCCTCCAGCGTGCTGAGCTCCAGCTCGCACCTCAACCAGAGTCTGTCCGGCTTGAATCCAGCGCTACTGGCCAGTCTCTCCAGTTTGAGCGCTTTCGATCCAAAAACTCTCGCTGCTACGCTGTCCAATTTAACTGGATTCGACCCGAAGCTGAATACTTTTGATCCCAAGTTACTCTCGAGTTTGAGTGGCTTCGATCCAAAGAATAATCCTTTATTGAATTCGTTCAGCAGTATGCCTAACCTGCTAGGTAACATCGCCGGAGGAAATATATTCGCAAACTTAGCCGGTCTGGGCCTGCCCGGCTTTTCATCATTGGACATGAGCAGCCTCGGAGGCGCTAATCTCGGCACCGATAAATCTAAATCTAGAAAACCTTCCGATTCCGGAAATCCATCGACGTCGAAGTCTGCAAGCTCGCAATTTCCGTTCGCATTCCCAAACCCCAACATGCTATATCCCCAGCTAGGGTTGGGTGCCTTGGGTCCTTTCGGAATGCATTCGGGGGTTTCGTCGACGTATGACGCCTTGGGTCTTCTAAGCGGCAACATCGCCGCGAGTTCGTCGGGGCAAGGCGCGAGCCACAGCTCGGCGCGCACCTCCACCAAGACGTCGACGCCGCGCTCGTCCACGGCGGTGAGCGGCTCGCCGGCTTCGCGCCAGCAGAAAGTCTCGGACCGCCAACAGTCTAGCCAGATGCCACAAATCCACTTACCCCCAGATCCCTATATACTGGAATCGCTTTCTAAACAAGCGTTAAACTATGATGCGATGCTCAGACCCGACAAGAGATCTCGTGAGACTGAAAGCCATGAAGCCACGGCGACTGATTTATCCAAATCTGATAAAAAGAAAATGCCTTATGACTCTTTACGAACGCAGGTACCTCCAGAGTTTGCCGCCGTTCAAGAGAAATTATTAAAAGGAGATAAAAAAGATATAGATATAAGCAAAATGTTACTAGAGCAGATGGCTTCGGGGGCTCTTAGTGCCAGTCTCGTTAGCTCCAATGAAATCAAGAAAGTCAAAGATATTGAAAAGGAATCATATGATAAACTGAACAGAAGCTCATCTGATTACATGTCACGGTCGCTAGCACCAGATGAGGGCGCCGCGGCTATTTCTCTAACTCATAAACGAACTCATGACGAGATATGTGAACCGGAAAACTTGGCCCTACATTCCTCAGAAATAAATCCGGCGAAAAAGATTAAGGATTCTTCTGGAGAAACTGTGTCAAACATCGAAAAACAACCAGACCATTCTTCTAATACGGGGGAAATGGATCTGGAAGATTTAATAGCCCCATCCACTGTTATCAAAACTGGCATGAAAGCCAGCGATTTTGATAACTCTGCATCAAAATTGGCTCCGACAGATTTAGCTGCAACTTCAACGGCAACCCCATCCAACCTGAGTGTTGACAGAGAAGAGAAATCGCAGCCACCGATGTCGGCCCCTCACGACGAGCACGCAGACTCGCAAGCGCAAGGCGGGGACGACCTGCACACTGTGGATTTGACGAACAAGGGAGACAATGAAATTAATGACAATACTACGAACACTGACGACGCTAACGCCGGCGATGCGCCCGGTGACGGAGCTCGCAGGGGCAACCGGAAGAAATCCAGGAAGTCCTCTGAGGAAACGAACGCCTCGTGTCCGCGTCGGGAACTAAGGTCGAGTGCGGGCAGGCAATCTACGGACGCTATGAACTAATTATGGAAGGATATCTTACCTCGGTATATAAACGAACCGATTATTCAAAATATGGTATTTGCCTAAAAAACTTACATGTAAATAAAAAAAAATGATTATTATATACAACACATAATTGAAATGAGTGGAATCCAATTTTGTGGGACGTTATAGTATTATTATTATAGGTGTTACAATATTTTGGTAAATCAGGATTAAAATGCAATAGGGCTTAGCTAGAAGAGTACGAAAGTGAAATACGATACGTAAATGTAAGAAAATTAAATAGCGCCCCAGGCGAGCATTACAAGATCCTGTCATACTTATTTTCTGATTCCATAAATATTTGCTCTCTCGTACTTTGATCTGTTTGTATGATATAATTTTCCGTAAAGAATATCTACGTTCATAAAACGTTTTACAGACTCAATGATTGACAGGTTAGCAAGGGGGGTCAGCAATAGTTGGTTCATGGTATGACCAAGGTATTTTCTTGAATGACAAGACACATGTTGGATTTTGCGTAGCTATTATCTTTTTCATTTGCACAATTCATATATAAAGATGTGCTGAACTTTTATAAGTTGACTAGAAAAGTAGTTAAAATTAAATTTGCTTACGGATGAAATATGACAACCAGTATCTCCTCCTAACTCCTGCCGTTCAGCTCAGACAGATTATATTATAAATCATCTTCCTGAGTTTCCGCAACGTATTTTACCCACAATATAATACCTAAATACTCGATCAATTTAGTATGTAAGCGTAAGCAACCTAGATTATATAAAAATGTTATGTTGGTTCCATTAATTGTCTTTCTGTGAAGTTACTTTTTAATTCATAAATTTATATTAAATACAATTTACATTAACGCTTTAGGCTAGGCTTTTTATCGAGACATTTTCTTAATCACTTACATTTTATATAAAAAAATAATCATGTATGTCTATTCAATTATTGTTATGTTTATATTTACTATATTTGATGAGCATAAAAGCTCGTAATGGAAAACTAAACGTTCTGAAAAGTAATGAAGTACTTCTTCATAGGCAGCAAACATTGTATGTGTAGTTATTAGATTGTAATGATGTAAAGCAACAATCACATGGCGGTCTCGAAAACATTATGTATTTGTTACATATTTTTTTAACCCATTTTTTATATTCCAGAGATGTAAAAGAAAATTAAAATGTACTAAACATTTGAATACATAATATCGTTCTGTTTAACGTATGTATATCACAATAGATCGATATTTAATTTATGTCAGGCGAGATATCTAATGTATACCTATTCTGAGCAAAATGGGAAAATGTAACAACATTATGGCTGCAGTTTGAAAGGAATTGCATATTATAGATTAGATCATGTCATGTGTATAACAATTTTATTATTAATATCAAGAAAGTTGGAGGCAAAATGTCCGATACGTAAACTGAGTGTTACAATATTAAGTTTGGACGAGCATTTATTAGGCTATTACCAGGTATTATTAGAACTCAAAATATTTTTAATGTTACAAAAGTTCTCAGTGGACGTGACTTCTCAGTCTCATGAGTAGTATCATTTTAAACTGAAGCACTGACTATGTTTTGTAGATAAAGAATACAATAAGAACACTAATTGTACGCCTGACTGATCCGATGCGATTATGAAAATAAGCGACTATTGATCTGTCCTTGAATAAGTAACCGAAAATAAACTTACTGTTACGTTGTTGTATCGATTGTCCATAAAGCATACCACTGTATTATTTTCAGCTTTGTCGAAAATCGACACCAGAATTCGCATCTTGTGAAAAATTTCGAGAATTTTTAAACCGTTACATCAATTTTTTTACCATTGGATAAATTACTTATCATAATGGAACTGGATCCACGTGATTTCATTGGACACCAATAACTACACATTCTGTGTGGGACAGGTTACAAACATTTACATTCAAGTAATAAAAAAAACGAATTTATTGGTTAAAATATTCCTTAGCAGGATAAAAACATTTTTTATGCAAAGAATGTGTAGTTATTTGTTTGAAATAGGTATGATGTAGAGATATGTAATTGTATTATAATCATGATATGTTTTACGCTATGATTGTCTGTGCCGCGCCACCAGGACTAAGCTGTCCCTCAGAGCTGCGATGGAGAGAACGCTTAACAAGAAGAATTCCATACATTTGGACAAAAAGATCGAAACCAGAAGGTTCAACAAATTATGTAAACCTTCTAAACATTATTAAGGAAACTCAATGACCTAAATTATTATTATTTTATGTGCCGAAGTAAGGTGGCTAATTTTTAAAATGAAATATTATTTTAGAAAATTTATTGAATTCTTTTAGAGATCTCGTTATTACTCTGTTTTTATTATATGTAGTTTTATTTTTTAAACATAATTTTTGCTCTTAGCCCTAAGATATCAATAAAATTGTATGTTATATGTAGGCGAGTAGACTAAGAATGCTTAACAATAGTATGATGCCTGTTATTTTCACCGTTTATTTGGATATAACAAACCACATATTTTACATATTTAAATTGGACACTTGGATGTGATAAAATTATTTATTACAATGTATTTTTGTTCTGCAGTGTTGTAGTAACGTAATGTATTATAGGAAACAATGTGACAAATCTTGAATAAAATTAAAACTGATACGTATGCAATTTTATTGTACTTTTTACTAGCTTAAACTCAAATTATTATTAAGTTTAATTTCTTGATATTTTGGTACAAAATATAGGCAATCCAGAGTTGAGCTGCATGTACATATTATATTGTGTACCCCGACCCAAAGTATAAAAATTATGACGGCGCCACTTGTAGTACTTGTTCCTGTTGTGATCTTCAAAATAAGTTATCTATATAATAATAGGCTTGTTTCAATAAGTACTTCAACCAAATGAGTGACTATTTTAAGATTACTTCCTTTTCTAAACTTTGGTTTCACAGTACTGTAAAAGCTTGTTGTACAACTTTTATACTGATAGAAGTTTTTATCATGCGCCCGTAGCTCCTCAGCTAGCTTAGGCAATCGCAAGTGATTACCGGTGTAGAGCTAATATCGATGCGGTCAGTCCTTGGATGAGTGGCCAAAATGTAGCATTCCATTTTGTTTTGGGCGCTTTCGTTGAGTCCCGGCTGTTAGTCATACTGCGGCAGTCGTGAAGCTTTGTAAGAGGATCATAGGACGGTTAGTTAGTAGGTAATAGTTTGAAAGCTATCGACAACAGAGAGCGCTTATGTCGGTCGGATGCTTCGGATGACATGTTAAATTGTAAGTCGCGGCTGTTGGTCATAGTACGGCAGTCGAAGATTTCGGCGTTACATTTTTGAACGCGCCTTAGAGCGGTTGAAAACTATAACAAAGTTAGCCACTCATACGAATAGGAAAACTGCTAAGCCGGCCATACACGCAACGATTTACCGGGCAAGTATAAGTGGCTCTAATGTTACATAGGCCTATGCAGGTTTCGCGTAGCTTTCTCTAATTCGTCTGTGAAGGTTCCTGGTTCCTGGGTGGTGAAGAAAAAAAGAAAATATATACATAATTTGATTAGCCATAAAACTAACATTTGTACGTCTATCGGCAGAATATTTGATACAACAAATTTACGTAACACCTACCTACTATGAATGTTCGTGCAAATAAATAAATTTTGCGAAATTGCGGCGGTGCCGCAAGTCCATTAATAAAAAAAAATGAATTTTGATTTATTTTGATTGCTAGGTTAGATATTTAAAAAAAAAGATTACTTCACTCTTATAGGTACAAGTTTAAACTCATAGGTACGAAGACTCATACGCATACCATACTTCACTCTTATAGGGGGTTTACACGGGTGATTAAAGCCGCACGATATTTGCTGCGCGGCGTAAATCGACCATCTAAATGGCAAGGCAATTCTGCCGACTGCCAGCAGTTGCATTGCAGCTGATCGCCCGCCGCATGAAGGTGTTTCGCTTACGCACGTACGACGGCACAATCGGCTATTCTGCTCAACATTTTCGATGGAAATTACCTAGCCGCATGCAATTTTAGTAACCTGTGTAAATGGGCTAGCGATGCGGCTTGGTGAGGAAATTTGTGAAGCAACACGCCGCATGGCGAAAATCGACCCATGTAAATACCCCATTATAGGTAGGTACATAAAATGGTTACTTGACACTGGCAAATACGCGAAAAGTGTGACGCCAATATTAAAAAAAAAAGGTAATCTGTGGTCATGAAGTTAGAGGTAGTCTGTGGTACCTAATCTGATGCTCGAAGTACATAATCCTTTGACGTTCAATCCTGTGGACTAGAAAAAGCGCGTATACCCGAAAGGGACGACGACAAATGACGTAGAATCTCAGGGCTGCCAGAGTCATAAAAATTCCCCTACTTTTGTTCATACTTACACACATACACACACGTATAAAAGTTGTACGTAATCATTATTATCACCTGAAAAAGGGACTCATATAAAAATGGCACACACAGTATGTCGATAAAATTTTAAGCAGGAATAAATTATACTAAGTAGGATTTGTAAACAAAATAACTATATGTATATTTATTTCAAGGAAAACTATTTACATTGAAAAAACAAAGAATAAAGTAATAACCAACTACTTAAATAATTTGTTAATATTTTTTCTGGTTTAAAGTAAGAATATTAAAAAAAACTACTTAAACATATCTACAAATTTACAAAACGTCTTAACTAAAACTGTACATGAATATTACAAATAACAGAAATTTTCCTTTGGAATATCTAAATTCATGTACTTCATTTTTAACTTTTATTTTTGTATTTTTCTTAACAATTTTTTTTGTTATTTAAATTCAGATTACGTTGTTTTTCATTACAATTCAGAGTACTTTATTTATGGAACTCTGGAAAAAATATGTATATAGTGATTTTCCGCTGCGACTGCTCCATAACCGACTTCAAACAACAAACTTGATGGTTTTTTGGTGTGTTCCTCCATATACTACCGCCACACCTCTCCTCCTAACCAAAGTGGCCTCCGTGGCTCTTAAGATTTTACCAACACCGTACCTTGTGTCTTCAAGTTTTGTAGTTCTCCTTCGGCAAGATATTCTCGTCGACACGGGTTTCGCCTCTCCACGTGGCATCCTCAGGACGTGTTGAAAAATCGGAAATCCATCGGAAATCTATATAAATAAAAATAAATGTATATGTGGTATATAATTAAAAAATCTAAATGTTTTTTTTGTCATTATTGTAAAATTTGTATTTTATTGTAAAACTTTATAAAAAAATATTTTGCCTTAATTTCTTGGGTAAATTGCCAAAACGAAACTGGTATCACCAAAAACCGTTTAACCCGATCAAATTCAAAATACTGCAAAATGACAACTATGTTTGACAAACGCTTTGCGAGTAAAACAGTTTACTATACTTTAAATTTAGCCGAGTAATCTCATAAAAACAATTCATGTTTTTAGTCTTATTTTACTATTTATAATCCATATAAATAGCGTTTCAATAAAGCAGGGCTCTCATTGCTCCTAAATTAGTCATAATCAAGTCACATTGTCGTAAAAGTATCGTACTTACGTATGAAAGGATATATTTTCATCTTTCCGTTCACTACGGCTCTTACAGCCTTTTACATAGCAAATCACCATGTTCTATGAAATTTTCTTCAATAATTCACTATGTAAATCAAGTTTTTTCACACTTAGCACTCGTAATCACCATATAAAAGCAAAAATATTTTTCACGCAACTGCCATGTTGGGCGCTACCGAGTAATGACCAACGAAACAAAAAGTGAAATTTAGACAAAGACAAAATCCGATTCCTGTCTCTTTCGCTCTTAGGTTTTCTTGATATAGTTGTCCCACTCGCTCATTACTTGTCAACTCCGTCTGATTGATGCTCGAGGACATAATCCAATCAATCATCATCAATAATATACTCTGTGATTAATCATCGCCATTTGGTTTGGTACATAAATTTAGGAAATCATGTATTTTCAATGTAATTCTGTTTACTGATTTGTTGAATAATGAATATTATTATGTGGTTCTATATTCATATTTTAGTTGGACTATAAAAGTATTGTGTGAGAGTTTCAAGCATGGATGACAGGGCAGCTAAACTGGCTCTGGCTAGAAAAAAAGTAAATATACATATTTATTTTTTAAGTATCACAACTTTTCGTGTAAATAAATACGTGTTGTTTGTTATTTAATATCGTGGAAAACATCGTGACTTTAGTATCAGCAGATAGGATATCTACCGCAACCAAAAATTTCATGTTGAAAAATCCTGACGTGGCGGTGCGTTATTGTTCCAATTGATACAATCCAAAAGGATATGTAGTATTTGTGTTTAATGTAATTTTTAAACATTTTACCGTACTGGATAATTATTTTACTTGTAAAGTAACCCAACTTTTTATTGCAGTATTGATATTATTCAAGGGTTTAGTCCCCACTATATACCTACATAGGTAATTTAAATATAGTTATTCCATGTTATATTGTTTTTGATTTTAGTTAAAAGACCACCAAGAAAAGAAACAACAGGATATCACTGTGCATAAAGATGAATACAAAGTTCACAAAGCAGATCAAGGAAACTTTAATCCACCAAGTAATGAATCTATCAATAATGGCAATCCCATAATGAGACCTGAACAGGTCTCTGAAAATACTTTCAAAAATGTAACAGAACTAAAACATGAAGAGAGTGGCATCAACAATAACATATCTGAGAGTGAACTCAATACAACAGAAATTCTCATATCAAGCAAGAGGATACTAGAGCAGCAAGTTAATAGCTTACAAACAAAGCTTTTAGATCTTGAAAATGCCTTGATGTCAACTACACAACAGTATGATGACTCTTGTCAGAGAATTGGCAATTTAGAAGTAGAATTAAAGAATAGTGCATATGAGTTTAGGGCTGTTTCTGAACAACTTAAACTCAAAAACGCAACAATAAAAGAACTAAATGATTTGAATTCAGCTCATTTGATTGAAAAGTCCACCTTACAAGAGCAATTAGACTTTACAAAGTCTATTTTTGCTGCAAAAGAAGCTGAAAATGGCTCATTACAGAGTAGGTTGTTAAACATACAGACAGAGCTGGACGGCACCCAGCTGCAGCTTCAGCAGCTCACCAGCGGAGGCAGCACCCAGCAGGCACACCATCACGCCACCTCTCTAAAAAATGAGAAAGATATACTAATGCAAAAAGTATCACACTTAGAGCAACAATTAAAAATCCAAATCAAAGATTACCAACAATTAAACAGCCATTATGAGCATTATGTGGGGGAATTGAATGAGCAATTGAAAGAAGTTATGAAAAAAAATGAACAGCTGTCTAAGGAAGTACAAAATTTGGCGAACCGAGAAAACAGCCTTGTGGATCAAATTAGTGACATGGAAATACGATTACAAAACTATAAAAAGGCTGAACCTATAAAATATGAGGAAATGGATGTCACCAATAGCCCTACATTCAAACAGCTACAGACTAGCTATGAACTGTCACAGGTGAGATAGTTGACACTTTTAAAATCATAAATAAATCACACAAGTGAACTATGCAAGTTACATGATTAGTAATTTTGAAAAAAAAATGTACTTAATAAATGTGACTAAAGTTTTTAATAGCACTTCTCGTAAAGTATTTTAAATTATTATTATTATTATTTTTGCAGCAATACCTCCTTGATTTACGTTCCAAATATGATGATCTTCAGAAGTTGTATGCTGAGAGTAGAGCAGAAATAGAAAAACTTATAAGTTCAAAAGAAGCAGATACTGAAGAAACTAGGGAAAATGTGAGCCTTTTAAAGTTGAATGCTGATATAACCAGTGATAAAATTGCAGCCCAAAGAGCTACGGAACAAAATATAAAACTGAAGCAAGATATTCATGGCCTAGAAGATGCATTTGTCAAAATGGTATTTAATTTTTTACTTAAAATGAATGTATTCCACATCACTGGTAACTAAAAGCTACCTTCTAGTAGTAACTTTCATTAAGTTTTGAAATAAAAGTTGTTAGTTTTGAACATTTTAACATAGGTATATGAGTTTCCTCTGTACAATTTGTCAAACAGGTCTTTAACCCAGTATAATCTATACTAATATTATAAAGCTGAAGAGTTTGTTTGTTTGGACACGCTAATCTCAGGAACTACTGGTGCGAATTGGAAAAAATCTTTTTGTGTTGAATAGACCATTTATCGGGGAAGGTTTTAGGCTATATAACATCACGCTGCAATTAATAGTAGCGAAGAAACAATGGAAAATGTGGAAAAAACGAAATATTCCGATCTGTCCCCCTGCTCTGTCCCCATGGGGTGACAAATCGAACAAAAAAGTTCGAACTGTCCCCTTATCGCTAACAGGGGGACAGCTCGAACTTTTTTGTTCGATCTGTCACCCCATGGGGATAGAGCAGGGTGACAGATCGGAATATTTCGAAAAAACGGGGAAAATTATTCATCTTTGAGGGCTTCTGTTGTGTTCGCTGCGAAAACGGTTTAAAATTCGAAGTATTCATGCCCAAAATAACTATTTCATGTGGACGAAGTCACAGGCACAGCTAGTGTACATATACATATATTTAGTTAATCAATTAGATACAACGTAAATGTTATGTAATATACATACTAGATACCAGATACTCACATGAACTTTCATTTCAGACAAAGGACAAGTTGGAGCTGACTGAAAAAATAACAGCTGAAAAGTTTCTTAATCGAGAATTGACCATCAAATTAGCAGAAATCGATGAAAAAGCCAGTGATATGCAATGGAAATTGAAAGCCAAAGACGAAGAGATGATGAGACTTCAAACTAGCTACAGGGTCATTGAGGAAAAATATAATGAAATAGCACAACACCTCAAACATCTGGATGGAAAACCTGATCCCAATGAAAGAAGCCATTCTGAAGCTGACAATGAAAATGGCCAAAAACAGGAAACAAATCTGCCAGTTATTGAATGTGATGGCCACACACACAACAATGAAGCTAAATGTGAACATAATGAAGAACATGCATTGTATGACAGCAATGGCAAAGAGAGATCAGGCATCCCAAAACATGATGCCATGGTGAAATTACATGAGCGCTTCCTAAAAATAATGGATGAAGTTGCCGATTTGTCTGATGAAAAACACAGGCTGGAACATATTATAACACAATTACAAAATGAAACTGACACAATTTGTGAATATGTTGCCCTGTACCAGCAACAGCGTTGTTTGCTAAAGAAAAGAGATGAAGAAAGAAGTGCTCAGATGAAGATGTTCCAGTCGGAGTGCAGCCGGCTGCAGAGCCAGCTCGATGAGTTGACCGGGATCCTCACCAGGTTCGCCGAGGACACTCAACTGGCGGCCTACTTCCAGGTCCAAACCAAACACGAAGATATTCAGAAAGTCATGAAGCTGCTCTCAAAGCTTAAAACTAACTCCCTCATAGACCCTAACAAATCAATGCAGTTCAATGATTTCTACCCATGTAGCTGCTGTTCTGGACAACTAATTGAAGTTTGATGTACCTTCAAATCTGTATATGTATATAAAACAGCTGTGTAGATTGTAGATTTATCTAAGGATTAGACTGTAGCATAAAAAACTCAACTCTAGAATCTTCTTCAACAGTTGATATTCACTGAGTAAGGCACACTTGCGGTATACTTCCAGCAGTAGTCTAGTCAGAGCAGCAGGTATTCACCAATGGGCTGCAAGACCGCCATGTGTATGTCGGTGGCGAGGTGCAGTCTGTCAGTATATTGCACTAATTGAGGCATTAGTTCCATATAATATTTGTTATTTGATGATGATAATGTGAAAGAGTGTGAATAATGTAATCATAATTATCTACTGTTAATAAAATATATTGGGGCATGTTAATCATGAGCTTAACTTCTTCTCTTTTGTTTAAAACCATTGTAGTAATTTATTAGGCTAAAAATGGCCCAGGTTATTTTTTTGTCTATGGTTCTAGGACTTGAGAGATAATTCCGGGAAAAATAGGAGGTAAATCAGAACTATTAGAATTTAAACAAGCAATTCTATATCATTACATAATTTATTACATGGAAAGTTCAACATAAATGTCACTACATTGAACACATTCTGAGGAATATCTAGGAACTAGTTAAAAAATACATATGATGTTGTATGACTGTACACTTACCAGTGAGCTTACATATACAATATATCATTGACACTTACACCACAGTAAGTGGTTGGAATAGTGCCTCATGCGGTGTGAATATTTTCTCTACAGCAATTTTTCTCTTCTCTTCTCTTTTAATCAATAAGCATTAAAAACATTCATTCGAATTGAGAACCTGATATTTTTTTGAAGTCTGTTAAAAGCGATAAGAATAGCCACATACCTACGGCATCATTCTCTTTTCGAAGTCTGCTAGATAAGATTCCATTTTTTGGATTATATCAACTGGAAAATTTGCACAGACTATTATCCGCGATCTCTATGAATTGCCCAAAAAGTAAAGAAATATGAGCACAGAAGTTGCAATTATCGTAATGTGTAGTTAATGAGTAGATTAAGCTACATATAACTCAACTTATACATTAGCTCATTAGATAGAATTGTTGGTACTTACTCTACCGCAATCATAAACACTCAAACACACATTAATTACATACTTAGTTGTTTAATTAAGCAAAATAATAAATTTTAAACAATATGTAGGTAAGTGCAGTCCAAATTAAGTAACGAGCATTTTTACTTTCTGGCACAAATAAAAACCCACTACTTCGACTAGACGAACAATATAATTAATCACCATTTTAATGATAACTAAAATTAATTAACAAATACACCAAAGCCCTAGCAGGAAGACTCCTTCCTCACTTCAATCTTGAGCAATTTCTGGAATTAATACCTACATAAATAATACCTTCCACACATACCACAGAATACATAATACAACACATACATAAGTAAGTACAGCCTACATACAAACCAATTATATATTTGTTGCTAAATTAGGTACACAGAGTAGAAGTACATGAGCGATTTTCAAAAAGTGGTACCAAAATTTTGATTGAAAATGTTCGCTAGATGGCGGTCATCGCCGCTAAGCCAAGCAATATAGTTTTATTGTTAATGTTTCGGTAAAAGGTAAGTCGTAAAACGAGTTTTAAATGTTTTAATTATTGTGAGAATATTATAAAATAGTTCTCTGTAGGTATATATTGTGCATGGCATGCAATATTGAGCTCATCTTAACCTAGCGCCATCTCTTAACAACAAATCTCAAGAATCAATTGTGTAATGGAAAATCGCTCAAAAATCGTTACTACTTGTAACGATTTTTGAGCGATAGCGATAGCGATAACCTTAACTACATTTACAAATTATTGTAACACTTGGTTACAAAAAACATCAAAACCAGTCAAGGCTGCGTTGCGCCATGCATAACACCTTTTATAACAATACCTCCAGGCGCGATCATGTGTACTCTTAAAATGCTGTCGGAACTGGCTGATGTATGTGTCTCAATAAATCTCGTCTTCACTAATATTGTATTTTTTTTAAGTTCGTTCCTGCAACTCACTGTAAGACGAATAGATGGCGCTTTTTTAGATACAAAATTAAAAAGGCTTTTGGTAACATTTTTATTCTACTAAAAAGCGGTGACGGTCACCACGTGGTCACAGCTTGTTGGTATTTACAGCATATCATCAAGGGTGACAGCTCTAATCAAGAAAATATATTCTGAGTTCCACAGATAAACTAGTTATTAAACTGAACGGATTGTACATTGTTTGTTATGTTATACAAAATAGCGGTAACTGATTTCTGTGACATGTAGGTACCTGGGAGACTTACACATTACAAACTTTTATGTGTTAATAAAGTGGTGATACGATATGCGATGTTCTTTTCTTACCTACAGTATTGTAAAGAGTTGAAAGTTACAATAGAAGACAGAAAAAACTGGTATGTGGTCACTTATCGATTTAATTAACTATGTATATTGTACCTATGTATTTATTTTGGTTGGAACTCCTGTCCGAGTCCGCGTATAATAACTAGCATGTCAGTGATAGGCAGCACTGTGCCTCTGCCACGTACGGCAATGTAACTATGATCATAGCTCTTTGAGTGCAATATATCCTACATACACCGGTTACAACTTTTTAGTTCAGATTCTAACCATGACCATATGTAGTTATTTTGCGCGGACTCTATACAATATCTTAGTCTAGGTCATTGTTATTAGAAACAAACATGTGGCTTGCTAGGCTTGTTAACGTGTCAACAAACATCTTTGGTATATAATAATAACATAACTTATTAGTTACTAGCGACCGAGCCCGGTTTCACACGGGGAACTTTATACTTTAGCCATCCTCAAGGAAATTTCTATGAAGATAAACAGACACAGAATAGCAGAAGATGAGAGAGTTTTAGTTAATACCATTCCATTATTTTAGTGTGTAATACTATGTAAGGATAACACCAAAAGTGACTATTTTACAGGATGTAAATAAATGTATTAATTTACTATGGCCTGCTCAGAATATAAAAATAACTACATAGCTATACAATAGGTAAACTATGTACTGCCATTCAACATTTAGCTTTAAAGGACTTTTTCACAAGCCTTATAAGTAATGCAAACCTTATCTTTACACATACATACATGAATATAGTGTGACTGTGCACAACTTAACTAACAATATATTATCTTCTCTCTAGACTTTTACGAGCCCAAATAGTAAGCTGTTAGGTGTACTTAACAGAGTTAACTTAACAAACAGAAGTTATCTTCAATGGATAACATTTAATTTATCTATATCTTCGAAATTCGAGCAGACCTAGGGTCATGTGTGGGATATAATATCCCAGTAACATCTTCACAGCACAAGAATAATCTAATCTGAAAAATAAATAAAAAAATTGTAAGGGTAATGACATTTTGGCACCCTATCACAACACTCAGTGCGTTAATTCTTCACGGCCACACTGCTCAACCGAATTGAATGTAATTTGGTATCATCTCTGGTCTAGAGTAATACATATATGTATGTACTACTATTTATCTAAGTAACGCGGGTAATAGCGCAAGGCTCGCTTGTACTAGACTAAAATATTTTGTATGAAAACTAATATGAGCTTCGATTTTAATAACAATAATAAATGTGATTCTCATTTTTTATTTATCACAATACTTACTTTAGTTCTGTTTCTTAGGGCTCTCTGATTCCTCGTTTTTATTAGGCTGAAAAATAATATATTATTCATTAATTAATCCATTCTTCTTCTTAAAATAAATGAGAGTCAGTAACTCAGAGAGAGTTTAACTCCGAGAGTAGTTGTTGAATGTTAAATATCAGGTCCTCTGGACAAAGTAGCTGATGGTAACAATCAGCCGGGACTTACAAGTTAGCGTGTTATCTAACCCACAGCAGTGCCTCAATGGAACGCCAGTGCATGGTCACCCGTAAGGACTAATCACATCAGTTGCTTGACATTGCTAAAATATGACTGTTAACTGTTATCTACTAAGACTACTATGTCTGCCATTTTTACGCATGTTGAAAAGATAATAATCAGTTCAACACACTCTAGAAATTATTTTGTATAAAAAATATTTAGAGTATTAAAGGTTATCAAAGTTGCTTATATCCAGCTAAGTGGCGTGATTTATTAATGTTCTGAAACTAATACTCATTACTTTATCAGCTAATAATTACACACTGAATTTATCTGTTGTCACATGAAAATGACAGCCGAGAATACTTACTTCAAAGTAACGATGATATAACACAACTCCATACACACAACCAACTGAGACTAGGATTTGTATGACTAGCCATACAATGACGTTGCACACTTGTGCTTGCCCAAACAGCTCCTTTCCATTCTTGATGCACAGCATGGACTCTGTCACCATGATGGCTCCGTACACCCAGCACTGGGTGCCCACCCGCTTGCAGTTGGGGTCCGTCACATACGTGTAGTATTGTCTGCAAACAGTAAACACACACTTGTGCTATTAATTTGTAACATACACCCAGCACTGGGTGCCCACCCGCTTGCAGTTGGGGTCCGTCACATACGTGTAGTATTGTCTGCAAACAGTAAACACACACTTGTGCTATTAATTTGCAACACTAATAAAATAGTTTTCATTTGAAATGTTTTAGAAGTTGCACAAAATATATATACAATAGTGTACCACAATAAAGATAAAAAAAAGGTAAAGATAAAGAATCTTTATTGATACTGTAAAGTTGTAACATACATAGGTATAGGTATAAGTACTAATATCATAGAATATGCTACACAAATTACAATATCTTGTCAAATTGAATTTATAACTTTTAGTATTAATAAAATTTTAGAAGTTACAATCTGTATTATTAATAAAATAATGAAAATTTTTGTTCTTAAAATCATGTCAAACATAATAGATAGGTATGTAATCATACAATGTGTCAACTTAAATAAATCTACGGTCATTTTAGCTGTATAGGGTTGTATATAATATGTAATTACATATATATTACTGCATCTGCATAGCTGTTGTATGATAAAATCAGCACAGAATAGATAAAAATAGGGCTAACTGAAAGCACTTTTTACTTTATGAATAATTAGGTACTAGTCAGTATGTGTGTACTATATGACTAAAAATACTTCTTAAATTAGGCTTGTAATTTAACTCGGGCTTTTTGGGAACAACAAAAGGCAATAAATACCTGACTGATGGCGCGACAATGACGCCTACAAGACACAGGCGAGCGATGACTAGCGGGTGTGAGGGGGGCATCTCAAATATATGCTTCAGGAAGAACGTGTTCAGCTCCGAGATCTGCCAGAACACCACCAGCTGGCTGAGCGCGCAGAACCGCATGTACGGGCTGGTGGGGTCCAGCCACCGCACCGGCGTCCACGTCACCGGCGTGAACTGCAGGATGGCGCGCTTTATCTTACCAGTTGTAGAGGATATGTCTCTGAAAAATTAATACATAGACTGCACTGTACTAACACAAAAAAACAAGTAATAATAACAGTATATCACACAACAATATTTGTAGTTATTTATTAAAAATCAAAGTACCTCAATGCTTACCTTATGCTGACCCATTTATACTCTCTCATCTCCAGCACCTTACATATTTTCAGGCCACACCATATGCCAAAGCCATTGCATATGAGAACATCCAAAACTATTGAGTCCCACCAACATTCCAAGAAGTTGGGTAGCAAGTGAGCAAATGCAATTTCTGTGATTTCCCACATAATAGAGATGGCCCACAGTAATCCAGCATGCCGGAACAGAATTGCCTTGAACATCCAACCCAAGAAGTGTCCCCATGCAAACACATCCACATGGGACCAAACTTTTGCAAAACTTATATCAGAGCAGTTGACGGCATATTCCTAAAAAGTATAACAATAATCATTGTCTCTTATTGTGTCAACTCATCATTACATTCAAGCAACATAAATAAATGAAGATATAAAATACATCAATTGTGGATAGATAAAAAAAAAAATTAAATATTAAGATAATTGCTTAGTCAAGCGTAGTTATGTTAATCTAGCATACTGAATATGATTGTATTCTACTTCAGATACCTACTTACTTAATAATACTTAAATTTGTTGACTATGATATTATATACACATAATTTAAGATGGGCCACTTAAAATTATTTATTATGTAGTAATTTATACACAAAACATTAAAATAAAGATATGTATGCAAAAAATTATAAACATTCTCATACCTTATCCATGTCAATGTGGAAATTCCTTAAATTTGGATCAATCCAGTACATAACCTCATATACTGTAGAGTAACTTTGAAAGAGTAGAAACAAGAGAGCAAGCAAGTACAATACAGACATGCCAAATACAATCCTCCAAACTGCAGGATGTGGCCGAGTGAACGGCCCATTGGGGAATGTGAGGACTGACACAATGAGGAAGAAGAACACCACACAGCATATTCCAGACCATATGTTGTCCTGGATGCTGGTCTCATCTCTGGAAGCCAAACATTACTAAATTATTACCTGCTTCACAACTGTACTAAGTAAGTTTCAGCTTATTTATATTCCAATATATATATGTATGATTTTGAACTTTGTGTGGTCTATATAAAACAATTTTGACACAGTGTGATATGGGCACATCAGCAATTTACAGCTCACACATTAATAAAATAAATAAATAATAGTTATAGTACTGTGCTTTTTACTGTCTCATTATTTAGGAAAATTAATGAGCATATTTATGTTTGTATGTAAGGGCTCAAATGTAACTGAAAACAACATAGAAAACTATGTTGCAATAATAATATCCATTTAAGTGTATAACCAGAGGCATTCAGTTGATTGTTCATTCATGTGAAGAAATAACTACTGGCTATGAGTTACAATTTATTTAAATTGGGTTAGTTAAGAGTGGCAACAATGACTATTATTAGAAAGATAATATGGTTAGAGTTGAACCACATTGAAGGTAAAGTTGGGTTCAGATTACATCACGATCATTGTATTCAGGTAGGTGGTAATCATGGCAAATACACAGGGTACATACCTTACAAATGCTGTGTAGATAACAGAAGCTATAGATACAGCTAGAAGTGTTATCGTATGAGGTTTGTAGAAAAACTCAAGTGATATATCATCCACCGGTCGTTCATTGATAGAACTAAAGGCATCTGCAAAATCATTTGAAAGCATGGAGCTGGTACTTCCAGACATCGCTCTTTCCTTTGAGTCTTTCATTTTGTAATATTAATTATTATTTTTCAGTGTCTCATTCATGTAGGTAATTCTTTTTGAAGAAATGGAAATGGAATTGATAAAAAAGCCATAAAATCTCGTGACAGGTAAGTCTGTCTGTCAAACACACACGGCCAGTCACAGCCACACTACCTACTTTTTTGAGGGAAGGGATGTAGAAAAGTTATCTTTGATTGCATTTTGCACACCAATTATGATTTGAATAGTACATGAATTATCATTGGCCGATAACTTTTGTACATTGCGCTAGTACCGCTACGTCGCCTACGTCCGCCTACGTCGCTTTCAGGCTGTCAAGTCAACGCTGTGTCATATATTTTCATGTGTCATTTTTTTTTTTTGTAAATCAATGTTGTCTTGACATTTGACAATAACTTTTTCACTTTTCAGTTTCAGATTCAGAGCCTATTGGTTTGGTTACGGTTTGGTTAGACGGATTTTAATTTATGTAGTTTCCGGTTCTGTAGTGTTTTATCAGTTAATTTCGGCCGATGATCGGTCAAATCTTTTCACAGTACGTTTGTGCACTTAAATATTAGATATATATCTGTAATCTATATTATGTATACTACTTCGTCCGTTCAAATTTGTTGGTAATTGCTATTTGGCTAAAGCGATTTTTTTTTTCGTTTGCTGTTACTCAAAATTATGGCTTTGCCTCTACCCATACCCCCCTGTGCTAAAAGAGATGGCATCAGTGGTTTGAGTTGTGAACGCTTCGAATACGCTAGTAGTATGGCAACGACATTATTAGCACCGGTTAAAACCGAACGACAGATCCTGGAGCATTCCATGTCGGAGGACGACCCCAACGCCAACACCCAGGTGCCCAGCGTGGTCGGCAAGCAGCCGCGGTGGGGCCCGCGCCACCGCGGCGCGCAAGAGCTGGCTGAGCTGTACAGCCCAGGTACGTGCCTGTCTCCGCGCCGAGACCACCACACATCAATCATATAGCCTGTCTGATAACAGATATTAACCTTGATAAATTTTGAATGACAACTTTTATCATACAAAGTACTTGTAAGAAAAAAAAACTAGACTATATTTTTCATGTACCTTGTGCATGAAAAATAATAAATAGACTATGCTAATTGAGAACAGGTACTGTACTTACTTGTTATTGTATATGCTAATCCCTGATTTGAATACAAATACTTAATTATGTTAAAATATGAATGGTTATTTCACTTGGTGGTGGTTGCAATTACTGTTTCTCTGCAAAATATTGCAAATAGTTATAAGTATGTATGTATCTAATATTTTATATTCATCTTATGCTACTGAGGTGATGGAAAACTATAATAAATAGCAATTATATTGAAATATATATTCTATTCAGCAGAAGTAATGTAACTTAATGAATAACAGACATTATTGATAAAGAAAATAAAAATTCAATGACACATAGCTTTTCTACTTTTATGACTCACTAGCTGTGCTCGCGACTTCGTCCGCGTGGAATAGTTATTTTGGGTATCATATTTATTTTTACAAACAACCTCTTCAGCTTTATAAATTATAGCTGTTACCCACAACTTTCTGAACCATTTTCCCTCCTCCCTCAAAGATGAATAATTTTCTCGTTTTTTCCACATTTTCCGTTGTTTCTTCGCTCCTATTAGTTACAGTGTGATGTTATATAGCCTAAAGCCTTCCTTGATAAATGGTCTCTTCAACACAAAAAGAATTTTTCAATTCGGACCAGTAGTTCCTGAGATTAGCGTGTTCAAACAAACAAACATACATACAAACAAACTCTTCAGCTTTATAATATTAGTATAGATTATTCCAGACAAAGAAATGATCCTTGCACATACAACAAACTTTACTTAACCTGAACTTAAATGACAGTATAAATGATTTGGTTAATTAATATAATTTGTATCATAATATGTTATTATTCACACCAAGTACACAATTAATTATCATTGATAGAGTAGTATTTCATAGGACATCCCATTACATTACTTACTTGGCTACATCTTTAAGAGAGAGGTTGTTAAGTTAGAGTAGAAGCTCACAATAGAGTTAGTGCTTTAGATATTTCATGACTATCAGAAAGTGATTTGAACCTAGTCCTGTTATACCTGATACATAAATGATGGTTTTGGTTAACAGGCAAGAGACTGCAAGAGTTGGTTTGTGTGATTCTTTGTTGCACATTATGTGTGAGCGCTGGCATACTAATGGCACGGCATATCCGGGCGGATGCTTCGCTGGTGTTAGCGGCGTTAGCGGGAGTGTTGACGGCCGACTTTGCCTCGGGAGTGGTTCACTGGGCTGCTGACACTTGGGGAGCCGTAGACTTACCTATTATAGGCAAGGTAATTAAGCATCAATTTCATAATTCCTAACTTAAAGGTACTCTTTGTTTTGGGGGAAATTGCTTGTGAAGTTGTAACATACTCAACTTTGTTTGGTATTTTGGCGTGTGAAATTAGGATAATAGAGCTGAGAACTTTTGTTACAAACGGAACATTACTTTTGGTAGTGTTACATTACATCAGAATTTACATCAGCAATAATATCTATGCTATTGATTGATATTATTGCTTAGCCTAGCAAATTACCTAAAATTCCTAATAATATACATATGTACTTGTAGGTTTTCTTGTCATTAATAGTTGTACCTATCTCTATTTTTATTACTATTTTACTGAAAACCGATAAGGTAAGATAAGATTACTCATAGAAAAGTATATTGGCTTTATTGACTATAGGTGCTAATGTACTTGCAGTCTGATAAAGGTGTTAATCATAACTTTATGAAGGTAATTTCTTACTTGCTTGTTTACCTTCTTTCTATGCATTTTACTAACCAGACTAACAAACTAATACAAGTATACTTACTAAATTCTTTGCTTTATATGTACACTACCAAAATATCCTTTGCCTGTCAATATGGTAATGTTTTCAGAGGCAGAATAGAGCCCTTAAAAAATAACCCATTATGACTGGAGTAGAGTTTCATTAGTTGCAAATTTCCATACATCTAAGTTTTCGTTCCAAAATCTTAGCAGGCATGCAGTTGGCAGTCACACTGGTTTTGATTCCTACAATCTGTGGTTCAATTCATCAATTTACTTACTTACTTTTAAAGTCATATAGTCCAAAAGTTTGTATGAAAATACACCCTGGTGGCTGCACCTTAAGTCCACTCATACCCATAAGCCAATATACAAATATGTACATATATTCGTATATTGGCTTCATAAAACGTCACTAGACTAATATAATTTACATCTTTGAGTCCCATGCGCGAAACTAAAATGCTGCTAATCATCATGAAAATTATTTTATGTGTATTATCCAAACTTCTGCAAATAAATGACTAATTTATGACAGTACTTGGATAATACTATTATTTAACATTTTTCCAAGAGTATGTAACAGTATTGAAATATTTCCAGAACTTTCTCCGTCCATTCCGGGAGCACCACATTGACCCGACTTCGATCACTCGCCACGACTTCGTGGAGACTAACGGGGATAACTTCGCCATAACGATCCCCGTGGTGGCGCGCATCGTGTGGCAGCTCACCACCTACAGCGACCAACAAATTGCACAACAGTTCCACTGGATCTCGTATTGGTACTTGTGTTGCATCTTCGTCGCGATGACTAATCAGGTGAGCCTTAAGCAGGATGTTACCTCTTAACAGCAGACCAGCTGTAGCTGGACTGTATTTGCTTGACAATACGGCTTACGATAACTGTCAGCCTCGTTTACTTGCATTCTCAATTGATGTGAATGTCCTGAGCTCTGGCTCGGAACTACCTATCACAATGAATGTTATTAAGTATGTCTGAGTTGAACTGGAAATTTTTGGAACACAAAAACATAGTATCAAATTTTGATACGAAAATTGCAAATTGATAAAAACTAACTAGCCTATGTAATTAGTTATGTTTACCTAGTTAGTACTAGGTATATAATACGTACGTACGTATAGGTATATCTAATCAGATATCAAATATATCATTTAGTTTCCTGTTTAGGCCCAGTAATGCCAAGCATGTGATATAGATAGTGACCTAGCGAAATTAATACCTTCGCTATTCTGAGTTTCCATTGCAATATGTTTAGTAGGTTTCATTTCTTTCATTTCATTTCATTTACCTTATTTTTAACTATATGGTTACTGGTTAGTCATTTGAGCCCAGATCGCCTAGAGCGAGTGTCACACAAGCGATGTAGTGGAAGGTAAGGCATCGCATGGAGCAGAGCGAGGTGTGAGTGTATGTATGTCTGTCGTCAGATCCACAAGTGGTCGCACACGTACTTCGGGCTGCCGGGCTGGGTGGTGGCGCTGCAGGAGTGGCACGTGGTGCTGCCGCGCCGCCACCACCGCATCCACCACGTGGCGCCGCACGAGACTTACTTCTGCATCACCACGGGCTGGCTCAACTGGCCGCTGGAGAAGCTGCGCTTCTGGCCCGCGCTGGAGGCGCTCATCGAGGCGCTCACGGGCTGCAAGCCGCGCGCCGACGACCTCAAGTGGGCGCAGAAACGTTCCTAAAATGCCATCCACTTTTATACTATTGTACTGAGTACTTTCAATTACTAAGTTAAGTCTCGAGAAAGACGGATTACGCAATGAGTTTGTATTCGCTTGTTGTACAAACAAGACTTTATGAAGACGAATTAAATGTGTACCAACGTACAAAGTAATTTCTTTAAAAAATGGGTTGAATCTTTTTTTCTAATACAGGATTGAACTGACCGATATTAATGAAAATTACATTTTAAGTGACCGTTTTATGTTAATTCTTCATAACTCTAGACTTGTATATTTCAAACACATTACTTGTCTTCATTAAAGCCTTCTTTTTCCTTGTAGGTGGCAGGTATAATGGTGTGAGGCAAGCATAAGCAATTGTAAAAGATTTTTATGTTTATATATACAGCAGGGTGAACTATTGTTTTGTTTATTATATTGTCAATTGCATAAGTTTAATACTTTGGTTGGGTTAGAGGTCGACTTTGCTTTGATATAAATATAATTATATTTATTGTATCTATAAATAGTTTGAGTATGACGATATAAGAATCTGGAGATAAATAAGACAAAGTGAAACAATTGTCAGGGTACATGTACCTATGTATGTGCTTATATGAGTTTACAGAACTAAACATTTGTAATTTCAAAACGAATATTATTATTTTGTCGTATCTTAGACAAGAAAGAATAAATGTTATAGAAACAATTTCTAAAGATAAAGAGGTTCATCTTACACATCAACTTGTACGCTAACATACTTCAACTTTTTCATAATGAAATGCTATCAATATGTTTGTGTGTTGTCATGCGCAGGCAGCTTTCATTAAATCTCTGCAGACTTCGTTCAGAGTACACATGATGTGGCCCAAAATATTTACTACAAGCAGTGACAAGTACAATATTTACTACAAGTTTAGAGTCAAAGTATTTTTTTAGCTATTTGATATATTGAATTGATATTATGGAGTTAAAAACGTTATTTATACTGTCGTCGCAAAATGTCCCATAATGTATTTCATAATTTGGCACTAAAAATGTAAATATAATTTGCATACCACTATAAAATGAAGGCAAAAACTGGCGACACGATATTGTATTGTGAACACGAAATTGGCACCGTGTGCTGTGATTGTGATGTGAACTGATCTTGTGTCTTATTGGAATACAAATAATATTTTAGCTTTATTTAATTAGCCTAAAATTGTGATGGATGACTTATTATTATAAATTGCACTGCACACAATTAGATGAGGTTCTAAATGCACGGTTATGAATTAACCCTGGAACTAGTACAAGGAGTGATAGGAAATGTATGGTTGGAAGCCAACCTAACCCGCAGTGGGGTGGGGGCGGCGGTCGTGCGGGGAGACGACACTCACTCGGTACATGTCGGCACTTGAGTCTCGCGACAGACTTGAGTGGAGCCACGAATAGCGCCGAACGCGCCCGACTATAGCCGAGCGCATCGAGTTGGCTCCGCGATGGTTGATGCGAGCGAAACGGCGGAGCTGTCAAAATTGATGTTATTGTTCAAAACAATGATTAAATTAATTGATTATGAGTGTTAATAAGATAATAAATAACTCGTTAACAATTATTATTTGTTCTTGTGTAATATTTGCTGACCAATAGTTTATTATTTAATTGAAACTAAAAACCACTTGGAATTGGTTTATTGATTTTCAGACGGGTCCGCGCGTTCGATCAAAATGGTTCGCGCGGATCCCGTCGCACTTGCAATCGATTTTAATGATTTGTATTTTCGTTTCCACACCACTCTATGAAGTAGATAATATTGGCGCGTTTTTTTTATAGTGGTATCCCCGATAGGCCTACATCCACTAGTACTACACTCTCTGAAACTATACAAATTAAAGGTAAATTCAAAACAAAGTAATCGGTAAAACATTTCATCTTATTGTCCTAGTGTTACAGGATTATCACAAGATTCGCCATTGATTAGTCTCATTATAAAATTTTGAGCTAAGTATACATATTTTCCGAGACTTAGCAAACTGACCTTTTACGAAGTAATCAGTCAATATACTTAGTATCCATTGTTATTTTTTTATTTTTTGTAAACAACAAAGGAGGGTGTTAAATCCTTTGTGGTGTTTAATCCTTTGTGGTGTTTAATCCTCCTTAAGAAGATTTGTGGCTACGAAAATACCAAAATAATTAATGTTGTTATTTGTATAGTTTCAGAGAGTGTAGTAGTAGTGGATGTAGGCCTATCGGGGATACCACTATAAAAAACGCGCCAATATTATCGACTTCTTAGAGTGGTGTGGAAACGATAATACAAATCAATCGCAAGTGCAACGGGATCAGCGCGAGCGATATTGATTGAACGCGCGGACCCATCCAAAAATCAATAAAATCAATTCCAAGTGGTTTTAGTTTCAATTAAATAATAAACTATTGGTCAGCAAATATTACACAATAACAAATAATAATTGTTACCAATAATATTGTACTTATTTATTTATTACGCGCGAACCATTTTCTAATTAAAATTTATAATAAATTCATTTAATCGTTGTTTTAAACAATTAACATCAATTTTAACAGCTCCGCCGCTATCGCTCGTATCAACCATTGCGGGTCCAACTCGATGCGCTCGGCTATAGTCGGGCGCGATCGGCGCAATTCGTGGCTCCACTCAAGTCTGTCGCGAGACTCAAGTCATGTCGGCCCTTGTCTAATTGCAATGATATTTCTCGGGGCGGCGGTCGTGCGGGGAGACGACACTCACTCGGTACATGTCAGCCCTTGTCTAATTGCAATGATATTTCTCGGGGCGGCGGTCGTGCGGGGAGACGACACTCACTCGGTACATGTCAGCCCTTGTCTAATTGCAATGGTATTTCTCGGGGCGGCGGTCGTGCGGGGAGACGACACTCACTCGGTACATGTCAGCCCTTGTCTAATTGCAATGGTATTTCTCGGGGCGGCGGTCGTGCGGGGAGACGACACTCACTCGGTACATGTCAGCCCTTGTCTAATTGCAATGGTATTTCTCGGGGCGGCGGTCCTGCGGGGAGACGACACTCACTCGGTACATGTCGGCCCTTGTCTAATTGCAATGGTATTTCTCGGGGCGGCGGTCGTGCGGGGAGACGACACTCACTCGGTACATGTCGGCCCTTGTCTAATTGCAATGGTATTTCTCGGGGCGGCGGTCGTGCGGGGAGACGACACTCACTCGGTACATGTCGGCCCTTGTCTAATTGCAATGATATTTCTCGGGGCGGCGGTCGTGCGGGGAGACGACACTCACTCGGTACATGTCGGCCCTTGTCTAATTGCAATGGTATTTCTCGGGGCGGCGGTCGTGCGGGGAGACGACACTCACTCGGTACATGTCGGCCCTTGTCTAATTGCAATGGTATTTCTCGGGGCGGCGGTCGTGCGGGGAGACGACACTCACTCGGTACATGTCGGCCCTTGTCTAATTGCAATGATATTTCTCGGGGCGGCGGTCGTGCGGGGAGACGACACTCACTCGGTACATGTCGGCCCTTGTCTAATTGCAATGATATTTCTCGGGGCGGCGGTCGTGCGGGGAGACGACACTCACTCGGTACATGTCGGCCCTTGTCTAATTGCAATGATATTTCTCGGGGCGGCGGTCGTGCGGGGAGACGACACTCACTCGGTACATGTCGGCCCTTGTCTAATTGCAATGATATTTCTCGGGGCGGCGGTCGTGCGGGGAGACGACACTCACTCGGTACATGTCAGCCCTTGTCTAATTGCAATGATATTTCTCGGGGCGGCGGTCGTGCGGGGAGACGACACTCACTCGGTACATGTCAGCCCTTGTCTAATTGCAATGGTATTTCTCGGGGCGGCGGTCGTGCGGGGAGACGACACTCACTCGGTACATTTCGGCCCTTGTCTAATTGCAATGATATTTCTCGTAATGCAATAGCTTGATGTAAGACAATATGCTATTTTTATACATTCATAGGAATAATTTTTAAGAACTTACAAAATCTATTAATGTTAATAAGACAAAGTGATAATTTATTATATACAAACATAATATACTAGTGATTACATTATTAATAAAATAAAATTTATAAATGTAACGAATTATATACCTATTGCTCTTTGTGCATTTCTAAACACAAATTAGTATTAATTTTCATGCTAGATAAGCAATGGATAAGTGCAATGCTTTAACAATAATATTGATTTATTCTTTACACATTTTATTGTTATTTATGTTAGTAAAACGTGGGTAAGTTTTTAAACTGTATTTTATTTCCTTCCATTGATTTAAATTCCCAGAAAAAGTTCGAATTTAAGTACCTAGTCTAAGAAGTAAAATAGCTTATTAATTTTCTAGCTACCACAACAGATGGTGTCGATGCATATTCGTCTATTGGTGGATGTGTGTCGTCGGTCAATCTAAATATAACATTGGCGCGCACGCGCAGATATAACGCGGATTTCATATTTCGGCTAAGGAGCAAGCCGGGGCGGCGATACGCTGCGCCCACGCATTTTACAAATAAATAACCATTTCAATATTATTGTATAAGTGCAAGTCTTTTTGCGAGCAGATCCAATATAATAAAGAAGAACTAATAAGGCATATAAATGCCACGCTTATGTTGAAATTAGAGTGTGTTCGTTGCCGTTGGAAATCAATCAGTAAGTAAATATTTTGTGTCGTAAGAATAACTTCACTAGTAACCGAGCCGAAGGATGATGGAACATTGGTTTCTGATTAAATTTCTACGTTAGCCTAAAGCCTTAACTACACTCCGATGCTAAATGATCTATTATCACCAGCACAAGCCAAAATACGAGGCTGATATTCCAACCATATAAATAAACATTTAATCCGCTTCGTCCTTAACTACATAGGCTAGGTTATGAGTATCTATCTACTACTTAAATAATTAATCAGAGACATAGGCATACCTAGGCATACCCATAAGTGCTATATCTCGTGCGTTGTTAATAATGAAAAAATATTCCACATAGGTACACACAGGTTATACGTTAGGTGGATAGGTTCCACATATCATGTGCCTAGATTAAAAAATATTTTAATTGATTCTTTGAGGACTTAATCTTGATATGTATGTATATTTGTAATATTCTTGGAATATCTAGTTCCAAGAGGTAATCTGTACCTATAAACTACGAAGACATAGGTACCTATGGAATTTAATTCCTTACTTAAGTCTATTTAATTGTTTTACTTGAGGTTTATATTTACCTACCCACTGATGTTGTTCCAGGTGATATAAAAATGTCCAGATATAAACAACCAGATAAGCTTGAAAGCTTGGCCATAATTAAGCTAGGGGACTGGCTAGCGTCTCAAGCTGAAAAGTTCATGAAACCAATATCTGCGCTCAACCAGCGGGACACGAGCGGCGCGCAGGCTGCGCTCGCGCAACAAATAGAAATAATAAAGAATTACATAGACTATAACATGCCCTGGATGCTGCACGATACGTTAGTGAAGGAAGCTATAAGGGCGCTATCGGAACTGTTGGAGAAGACTAAAAAGTCGTTGGGATTCCGAGGAAGCATGGGGACATTTGTCAGCCAAATGAATGTCATCGTAAAAATGGCCGAAGCACTCTTTACTAAAAATTTAACATTTGTATCGATCGACGGCATACCAAAAATGCTCCGTGCGACGTTTTACACCAAGCTGCACCTGCTGCGCGGACTCGTGCACCTCAACCTGGGCTCTCTGTCCGGCGGCTGGAAGACCGCCGACATGGAGACCGCAGTCATACACTCGCTCAAGGAGCTGCATCGCCTCAAGTACTTGTTCATCAACTACGACTGCACGGACAACATTCTGAGATGCATCGCTAACAATTGTAAACTAATCGAGAACTTGGACGTGTCCTGCTCCAAATGTATAACTAATGATAGCATAGAGATATTGACTCAATTGGTTAACTTGAGGAGTGTTCAACTTTACAGAACGTTCGTGAACGTGGAAGGGTACAAGAACCTACTTCTGAATTGCAAAAGTATCGAAGACGTCGGCAGATGTGACGATATAGGGAAAGTGCTGGAATTCATCGATTTATGTTATGCAGAAAATAAAGTATTTAAACTAAAAACATATGTAAGTCGATATGCTACGTTAAATCAACTACAGCTGGCCGTACAGATGTGTCCTCAAATACAGAACATGACAGTATTCCACAACACTTTGCAGAGCGATTTGATGGTTCTGATAGGGTTGCAAGATTTGCGCGAGTTAAAGTTGTTGTCGTGCGATTTCTACGCAGACCAGATAAAGCAGGTGCTGCAAGTGAAGGGCTGCAACCTGGCGCACCTGCACCTGGAGCACGTGGACCAGATCGACCTGAACGCGCTCATGTACGTCAGCCAGATGTGCCCCCTGCTGCGGAGCCTCACCTTGTACAACTGCACCCTGATCAAACATACGTCCTTGTATACAAAAAAATTGGAAATTGCTCCTTTCAGGAATTTAAAAAAACTGACTTTTGTATCAGCCTGCACCGACGAGCAATTGATATTCATGCTTTCCAATTGCTTAAACGTAGAATATATTCATATTGGAACAGCGGTACAGATCACGGATGATGTTTTGCTGAAGATTTTGGATAAAAACCCATTAATATATTTAAAAGAATTACGAATTATGCAGTCCGATTTCTTAACAATGGTATCTGTAGATCGAATAATTCAGACCTGTATCAATTTGGAAGTACTGGTTGAGCTAGAAAGCTGGGCGCAGTTGTCAGAGACTGACCGCGAATATATAAAAAATTACATAAAAACTAATAATTTCAAAGTAGATATTGCTCCAGTACGAAGGTATGATATGGTGAATAATTAACGAAGTTCAATGATTTTAGGACAGAAAGGCAGGCGTTGTAAGGACCACGATCGATTACGTTAACCTACGCAAGTTGAACTGTAAATTCAACTTTGTATTCGCAATGGCATTTGTATGCGTATGTTACCTATTTTTATACTTACCCAAGAAAAAATATTTATTTTGTTTACAATAAATAGGTATGTAACAATGTACATAATTATTAACAGTGTTAAAACATTTGAATTATTCCCGTTTTAGGCACTTTCGCCAAGGTAAAATTTATTCCCCAACTGACAATATACTGATATATTCGACGACATCATAACTGGTATGTAGGTACCTTCACCTATAAATTATCAACCCTCTAGGGCAACAATATACGCAAGGCATTAATATATGGAACCGCACCTATTTAACCTTTAGATAAATATCACGCAATATTAAGTGGTAACAGTAAACAAGAATTTGTAAAAAATAAGTACCTACCTATACATAGTATAACATTTTGAAATACAACTACATATATAATTCAGTTGCTGGTGTACCATATTAATAATTCATTACGAACAATAATCATGTACTGTACTGCCAGCAAGTAGCCAAAAATAAATTTTGCTACATTTAAATACCCGAAAATGAGCAAAAAATATTGATATCGCTATATTTTTCTATTATTTTGACATGATTCTCAATTCTTGATATTTTTTATTGATTAGACTACGGACGACTAACATAACATCTAGACGCGAAAATTCATATCCTTTTTTTAGCTGATGGGTGGCGCCACTTGTGCTGTTAAAATTCGTCTTTGTACAAGCACTCAATGATATGACGAAAAATAGATTGATTCGCTTGGTTGGTTTTGATTTTAACTCATTTTCAAATAAGTTTCTTTAAAAACAAAGTTAATATACTTTGTGTCATTTTTGTACAAACGGTTAAATATTAAACAGTTTCAGATGCTAATGGCTTTTCCCAGCTTAAATAAACTTGGAAGTACATAATTAACTAAAACCACCCTTTTTATTTAAAACACAGCTTGAAGTTTGACTATATGGTGCCTAATATAATGTAGAAGCAGATTGAAATACTGATCAACCTTAACCTACTCTGGATGATAGACATACATTCAAAATCTAGTTTTTAGAGAATAAAAAATGTAAGACAACAATTATCACATAATTTATTATATTTAATAATAAATAAAAAGTACTTACTGCTTGGCTCTGTAAGTACATATGTAAGTACATACTTAGTGTGTTACAATGGTGAGCTGGATCTCAACCAGCATTGTAGATACAGTTGTATAATATCTATGTTAGTGTTAACTGGTCTCCAGAACATTTGTAGTTTGGTTGGGCACTAGTGCAAACATGTACACAGGATATATGCCATTTGGAAAGTTAGTTTGCTTTGATTGTTTGATGATCTTCAAGTTACAATCTTTGAATATTTGTAGAAACTGCTTCAGAGATCTTGTTACTGATGAGTCTGTTTCATCTGTCTCCGGGCTGCCGGATGAGGTCACATTTTCTTTGACTACAATGATGCCATTTTTATTAAGTGCATTCCTGAAACAAATTAAAATGCACAATTTGAGAATTATTAAATTTATAGTATTTGTTTTATTGTTTTATTAATAACCTTTAGATTATCATGTACATTAATTCCATCCTACCTTAAGTTGATATGCCATCTTATAATTAATTAAGAGGTTCACATTAGCTAGCTGTTCTATTCTATTGGTTTATTACATACTGATTATGTTGTTTCTAGAAAATATACTCTGTTTTAAGAGGTAATAAGAATTGAGCTCTCTATAGTCTCAAGATTCAATAAATATAGTACAATCCAATTAAGATGATCACATTTAAAACAATTAAATCACATGTAGTAGGTACATCATTTATGTAGGACCCTTAAAGCATTTTTTTATCATTATTTTTCTTTTAAGTATATGTGTTTTTTTTTAGTTCCCCTAGAATTTGTATTGATAGAGTTTCTACAGTAAAATCAGAGAAAAATTGTCCTTGTCTACTTATGAATGAGTCTAGAATCACACAATAGAACACAATATGCTGACTTTCACACAGAAATAGTGACAGTTGTAGCAAATTAAAACTTAAGACCTTGGCTCCTCATACTAAGGTCTATTCAAGGTTGACATTATTATGGTTTTATTTGGGTAATTATTTATACTGTATAATAAAATTGTAATTGCCTGTAGCTCAGCTAGCGGAGGCAATCACATGTGATTACCAATGTTAAGCAAATATCAATGTAAATAAGATTTGTTTACCATTTTTTTCATTATCAAGCCAATATTGTACAAGTGGGGATCATGTGGTAGTACATACTCCTTCCTCACAATTAACAGAAGAACCAAGAAGAAAATCTCACCTGCAATGTTCCAGATAGCGAACTAAATCATTATCTGTGAGGTATCCTAACACCCACTGATTCCAAATAACATCATACTTTCGAACTGGTATAAATTCTTGTAAGCCAATTTTGTATAAGTTGCATACTTTATTACAATTTTGTTCGCCAACATAATTTCTAATTGAACTAATGAATTTTTCGTCTGGTTCTACTACGTCTACTTCAGCAAAGTATTTTATAAGAAGATCTTTAGTTATTCTTCCGATCCCTGCTCCACAATCAACCGCTACATCCTTCGCCGGTGGACTTTTCATAGCAAACAGAGATTCAAGAAATCGACATGAACCATCTATATCCACGTTTGATATAAAACCAAAGCCTCCAAGCACACCGTCGACGGTCGGCGGAATATCTGCCCAGTATTCTAAGGATTTTTCATAGTTAATACTATAATCATCACCATCACATGGCAGTGTCGTATTTAGGCTTTGATTAGCCATAACTTGATAGGGTTTTAGAGCTTTGTGGGTTATTAGCTAAACTTTAGCACTTTTTCGATTTTATTCATTTAATTTAATTTGAAACCCGGAAGAAAAGGTAATATAATAAATGTGCCGTCTTAAAAAAAAAATGAAAACACCTGTTTCCCGGTTCCCGGACTGTTCTGTTATTTTTTTTTTTGGAAATCAAAATACGATCCAAACAAAGTACGGCAGTAATCTGGGTTATTGCACCGAGATTATGTATGATAATTGACCAATTTAGATTTGTACATATTTTCTTGGTAAACAATAAACAAATATCATGACAGAACATTTTAAAAAGCCTTGTACTTGTCTATGAAATTTTCATAGAGGGTTTGGTGCTACCATAATGTATAAAATATTTGTATTTATACAATTTAATACAAAGAAGCACGGGTACGAAAGGAGGCGGTTACTTCGTTTATACCTCGACCGACTAAAATGAAAAAGAAAGTGGCAGCGCCACTTGCACTACAAGTTCTATTTATTTTTCCATTTCCTGGAGAACACATTGTGGTAAAAAAAAAAAAACTTAATGGTATATAAAACTATTTTGTTCCATTATAGGTAATATTATGATGATATCCGTATAATAATTAATTTTACTATAGAAAATATATTAACAAATTAGTTCCTTTTTAACACATTTTGGTTTCATTGAAGTTTTGTATGTTAATGTGACGTAGAACCTCTTTGAATGTAGGTGTAAGAACTATTTTGTTAAATGTAGGTATAAGAACTCTTTTGTTAAATGTAAGTATAGCAACTCTTTTGTTTTTGTAAATAGGTTAGTAGTTTTTTTGACATGTTAATTTTGGCGTGAATGGGGAGTGGTGAAAATAAAGGTTGAGTGACGTGACGTTGTGCAAAATTAAAACGATATATTCTTTCCTATCCCTGAACCCGCTTCCGTAACCAATGTGACGTAGAACCTCTTTGAATGTAGGTGTAAGAACTATTTTGTTAAATAGGAACTCTTTTGTTTTTGTAAATAGGTAAGTAGTTTTTTTGACATGTTTACTTTGGCGGGAATGGGGATAGGAAAGAATATACCGTTTTAATTTTGCACAACGTCACTCAACCTTTATTTTTCACCACTCCCCATTCCCGCCATTAACAATAATATCAATTTAGTTTTAGTTTTATTTATACTTACATTTTAATTTAACATTGTACTTTATAGCTCTTAATCTACAACTAAGTTTGGGTAATTTGGTTTTTAATTATTAGGTATATATTAAGTAAAGTTTTAGTTTGTATTTTAGTCAGTTTCTTACATAAAATTATATTTTGTTTAGATAAGGTTTATAACTATTAACATCTGGTAACACTGAGTTCAACTTTTTTTTGTCTTTTCACAAACGTCAAATACCCGGTGTTGAACGTTTTCAATATGGTAGGTGCGAAATAATAAATTAAATCTAAATTTACGTGTGAAATCTTGCCGAAATAAGTGAAAATATTATAGCCCTGACGTTTTTGTGTATATACTTAATTAGACTTTTATATTATTTCTCGACCATATAGTTCTTAAATATTGTTTCAATCGATAGTGTCATACTGAAAACAAAATGTTAAAAATGATTGTAACTAAAGTGTATTTGTTGATTTCAATGCGTAAAATATTCCCATACGGGTAAAAATCTAGTCTAAAGTTATTTGGTTCATAAATGAAAAAAGTGAAAATGTGAGGTTATCATGTTTGTTGTGAAGTGTAGTGATGGATTCATTTTACATTCCAGGGGAAGGTCAAGTGCTCCGAATTGCGGAACAAGGATAAGAAAGAGCTCTTCAAGCAACTTGAAGAGCTAAAAACTGAATTAACCAATCTGCGAGTTGCTAAAGTAACTGGCGGTGTTGCTTCCAAGTTATCCAAAATGTGAGTACTGACATGCTTATATTTAAAATCTAATCAAAGCAGTTCAAAACAAATTCCATTCACAATGTGGTGTTGCATCGTTGTTATTATATTAAATTATAACTGTCCTAAATCACTTCTATGAAAAACATTCACCTACCTACTTTTAAAGTTGTGATTTGAGTGATTTCAAAGCATGACAATTAGTAAAGTAAAATTGATAAATTATAGGTAGGTCAGTTCCAACAAATTAATTAAAATCCAGTATTGATTATGCTGTATGTGATGTTTGACTGCTAAAGACTTCCTATCTTTGGAATAAGTTTTACTTGAAGTGGTTCCAATTTGTATAAATAAATTTAAATCACAATTTAATTCAGGTTCATAACATAAATTATTTCTGAGAATCGTTTTATAAGTTATTAAGTTAAGTAAGTAGCTGGATTAAGAAAATTTCATCATCAAATTATTCCTAAGTGGAGTAGTCAAGCTTCAAAAGTCAGGGGTGATTATTACAAATATCACCATGTCCCCATAATTAGAGTAATATTTTTTTTAGTGAAATAAGTTATGATTGATTTCTAGTAATAATGTGTATGTTTTCTCAACAATCAAGACTTATACTTTTGTATGTCCATTTTCAGCCGGGTTGTGAGGAAAGCAATCGCCCGTGTGTACATTGTGTACCACCAGAAGATGAAGGTGAACCTCAGAAATCACTACAAGAACAAGAAGTACAAGCCCTTGGACCTGAGGAGCAAGAAGACCCGAGCTATGCGCAAGGCCCTGACCAAGCATGAAGCTAAGATCAAAACTCAGAAGGAGATCAGAAAGAAGTCTCTCTTCCCCCCTAGAGTTTATGCTGTCAAAGCTTAATTATAATTAAGGAAAGAAATATGTTTGTTTCATTGACCATATCTATTCATTTTATAAAGTGCCTGTATACTGTAGTGTTTGTGGTTATCAAAGATGAACAAGTGATGCCATTGTCTGTCATTAGATGGGAGGCTAGGTACTAGAAGACTGGTATTTGCATGTGGGTGCTTTTATGGGTTGGATAACACATTAGTAGGTCCTGGCTGTTATAGTACCTACTTACTACTGTTAGTACACCTAAGCAGAAGTGCTCTTGACACCTGAATTGGCTACTCATTTAATAGGAATAACATCATCATCTACCAAAGTTTCATGATAAATAAAAAACTGATTGTCAGGAAAATAATGTACCTACACTATGTACTAGTAAATATGTCATCTATTTTAGGTACATACCTTATTCAGTTTTTGTCCTTTCTAATAGGTAGATGCATACCTACATGAAATAAAGTTTTCTATGGAGAGATATGAAAAAAATCCTTCATTGTGAAACTTACATAGCAGAAAAATATTTAACAATTTTGATTAATTGTACAGTATGTATGTATATACTTGAACACAGATTATTTTTTTAATGCAATATATACATATATATCGAGATTGGATAATGGACAAAATTCTGTAAATTGTCCATAGAGTAGGTACTTAGTCCTATAATGGGTTCATATTACATAAATATGGAAAAGTTATATCTTGCCTAATGATCGGTGCACCCATTGGTGTTATATGTTGTTTATAGAATACAAACATTGTAGGGCATGAACCTATAATCAAAAGGAGGGCCATTATCTCAGTCATTGTTTGCGCCGCCATTCAATGCCTGAGCAACCCTATTTTAAAATAGCAAGGTAAGTGCTCTTAGCTTTTTTTGATGGTAAGGTGGTATTTGCCGAGCATTTTGCAGTTTGTTCACAAAAATGACCACACAATATTTTGGTCGTACATTTCGTATATTTTTGTTTTCTTTTAGCGGTTTGTCTGTCGCTTTGTCGTAGGTCGTAGTGTTTGATTTTCCGAAAAATTCTTTGGCATTGTTATTTTCTAATTTGAGCAATGGATCTTTCGTAACATAAAATTTACAACATGTATGTTGTCATACGTAGTGCATTAAAAATGTACTCTATATTTCTCTTGTGGATGTTTCTATCAGTTAATAATGCAGAAGAAAGTGAAGGTTATATCGCCTATTGCCCTTGCATGGGTAAGTAAAATATTTGAGGAATAAATAAATGGTTCCTTCAAATTACGTGAAAATGTACAATTGGTAATAAATCTATATTAGAGAAATAAAAAGGTGTCGAGTGATGTATCTAAAACATTATTTAATTAATCAAATAAAGGAATAAAAATATTTAAAAAACAATTTGGGAAATTAAATGTTAGTAAAGTTAGTAATCATGTTATGGTGTGTCACACACCTAGTGAATATGCAACATTATTAAAGTTGTACCAACTATAAAAATGAACTATGCTTAGTAGAGTTCTATTTTATTAATTGCTAATATATTTATTTATTTATGCTGTACCTACACAATACAATATTACATTTTAGAACTTATTCTAAAAAAAAGATTGAATTGTGTGACATATAACACGCAACAGGGCTGTTGCTTGTTATATGTAGGTAACTAAAAGTTTTTTTTTTTAATCTTTATTTATTAAAAGGAGTTTTGTCATACATTGACTATGCAACTCCCGTATGGCTAGTAGCTAGTACTTACTTAAAGATAAATTTATATAGTTGTAGCAACATTTTGGCATCTCCAGACAATGGAATGGCCAAAATGCTACTACATTGTCCTACGTTGTAACTGTCATAAGTTGTCATTAATAGATCTCTTCTAAGGGCCTCATTTCGGACACATTCTGTTAGCACGTGAAGCACATCCTCTACGGCTGTCTCACATTCCGGACAGTTTGGTGAAGCAACAATTCCCATGAGATGTTTAAATTTATTGGACGGAATATGTCCGGAACGAATCCTAAACATATTCACTACATCTCTTCTATTCCATTCAGCCTCTTCGAACCACGGCCAGTGAGGAGGTCGACTTTGTATGGTCTGATACCAGATATGTTTCGAACTAAAAGTTAAATTTTTAACAAATTAAAAAGGTATAAATAATATAATCTTCCACTACCTATATATGTACATTTTTCTACATCAAAAATATTTTGATTTTTTTAAAATTTTGAATTCTTATTTTGTTTCAGGGAGATTTGGTAACCAAGCAGATCATTTTTTGGGTGCATTAGCATTCAGCAAAGCAATAAATAGAACATTAATTTTACCACCTTGGGTTGAATATAGATATGGAGCACCAAAATCAATGCAAGTCCCATTTGATACATACTTTAATGTAGAAATTTTGCAACAATATCATAAGGTTATCACAATGGAAGATTTTATGAATCACCATGGGCCATTTATTTGGCCCCAAGACAAAAGAGTGTCATTTTGTTATACTCAAAGAACTGGTGAAATAGAGAAGAGCTGCAATGCCAAATCTGGTAATCCCTTTGGTCCATTCTGGGATACATTTAATATTGATTTCATTAAATCTGAATTTTATGGTCCACTGAATTATGATGCACAAAATGACATTATGATGACCAAATGGAAGCAAAAATATCCCACTGATGAATGGCCTGTCTTAGCTTTTACAGGTTAGTGGAACTGGTATACTAGACACTACTTTTGTCTTACAAAAATAAAAATTAAAGTAACTTTTATGTTTCACAGGAGCTCCTGCTAGTTTCCCTGTTCAAAAAGAAAATGTATACCTACAAAAGTATTTAATGTGGAACAATGATATTTTGAACAAATCTAGAACTTTTATCAAAAAGAATATGTCTGGAGGTGGTTTTATTGGTATTCACCTGAGGAATGGACAAGATTGGGTGAAGGCTTGTCGCCATGTGCCTGATAGCCCCACACTGTTTGCTGCGCCTCAGTGTGTTGGCTACAAGAACGAACGAGGACCTCTCACGTTGGCAATGTGCTTGCCACAACCTGCTGAAATAATAGCGTAAGTAACTAAATATCAAAACACCACAAATTTTAGTACTTTATTTTTCTTTTGAAAATCTATGTATATGTTAGTTTATTAACTGAAAGTGTATGTAAATATAATATTTACTATATTATTATACTCAATTGGTATATCTAAACAACCTCTATTACAAAGATTCCACAATCTCTATCTTACCTGCCTGTTGTGGCTATTGTGGTATATTTTAATATACACTATGATTATTATTTTTATTTCAGCCAGATGAAACGAGCCATAAAGAAGCTTGAAGATATAAAATATGTGTTTGTTGCATCTGATTCAAACCATATGGTAGAGGAGCTCAGCAGAACACTACAACCACTCACAGTTAACATTGTAAAATTACAAAATTCAGATCCACATTTGGATTTGGCCATTTTAGGACAAGCTAATTATTTCATTGGTAATTGTGTGTCATCTTACACAGCGTTTGTGAAGAGAGAGAGGGATGCTAAGGGTTTGCCGTCAGAGTTTTGGTCTTTCCCACATAGAAAGAAAGCAAAACATGAGGATCTGTAATGTTCTTCAAACAAGGAATAATGTATAGGTGCCTTGTGTCACAGATTATGTCTAGTTGTAATGAATTAGAATATAAAGTACCTAAAAGAATGTTGTGTGATACTTTTAAATGATGCATTTCTGTCACAAATTTAAGATGTAGTTTTTAGCACAGAATACTGTTTTTAATTTTATTAACGGAGATTCAAATTCATCCCATTGATCTTACAAAATAGGCTTATTTTTATACTATTTTTACATAATTATTTTTAAGTGTATCATTAGATTCTTTAATTTATATTGATTTTGAGCTAAGCTATGACAATGGATTTCAATGAAAGTACAGTATTTTTGAAATATATATTATAATAAATATTATTTTTTATCATTCCTGTTATCTTTCACAATAAAATAACCCACTATATCCAAAATCATATACTTATATAGTATTGAATAGTGAAAGTTTGTTGCTTTTTCAAATTCAATGAGCAAAATACAAAGTAGCTTAAATAGTTGATTTACACATTAATATGCAGATGAACTGTCTGAACTGTATCACCATGTGAGGACAAATAGTTTACTCATAAAACAATAATAACAACTGACACTTTAGGGCTTACACTAAACCAGAGAAAAAATCTGAGGCATTTTTAACACTGCTAGAAGGAAGGTTGTTTGATAAATCTTTTTTCTTATTCTGTTTCTTATTGACGTCAATAATGTCATCTATTGACTCAAAGTAGGAAATATTCCAGAACTTGACATCATTATCATGTGAGCATGAAGCTATGTACTGGCCGTCGTGGCTGATGTCCAGGTGCTCCACGGGCAGCCGGTGCTGGCCCACCACTCCCAGCTGCCGCTGCGGGAACATGTGTGCGGCTCTCAGCACTCCATCCTCTCCAGATGTCACAACAATGTTTTGAGTAATCGGTACCATGCACTGAATTGAATGCTTGTGGCCCATGTATTCATCACTGTGCAAACCAAATTCTTTCCAATTAAACAAATATAGCTTCCCTTTAGAAGATCCAACTAACAACTTGGTGTCAGTTCTGAATAGGCCCATGCACGTCAATTCAGATTCATATTCTTCTGAAGTTGTATATATTTTGCTGTGAAACATGGATAAATTGTTAAAAATATTTACAAGGCTGTTTTATTGACACAAAAGTTAAAATTCTTTAGTATTTCTTTAAAGATAGGTAAAAATAAGATGAAAAAATCACTAAATCTCAAAAAGACCAATAAATCTCTTGTTAACTTGTGATCGTTGCACCAGTGGACTGTTTAATTTTTTATCTTTGTGTGGACTATATAAATCAATTTTGACACAGTGTGATATGGGCACATCAGCAATTTGCTGCTCGCCCATTATTCAAATAAATAAATAAATAAATTTACCAAAACAAAAATTAAATTTACCTTCCTTTTAGATCTATTGAAGTGAGAGTGCCATCTCCTCCTGCACATACTAAGTATTTCTGAGCATCATTTGTGATCATATCAGCAACATATTCCTCCCCTATTTTAATAGTGAATATGGGATCTGGCTTTCTCATGTCCCACAATTTCACAGTCCCTCCATCGTCACCTAAAAAGTGTGACATTACTGGCATTAAAATTTGCATCACATAACAGTGTACATATAATTTGCATTAAAATGTATTGCTACTTGTATTACCTGTAACTATTTTGTTATTATTTAAACATATCATTCGATACACTGGCTCATCATGGGCATTTTCAAAACAGTTTTTTAGTTTTCCTGTTTCTACATCTGTAGCCATAATAGCTTTGTCCTGAAAATAATGGAGAATTTGAAGTTGTTAATGTGATTCTATAAAACATGTATATATGTAACCTATATTTATAAGAGTAATGAACAAGTTAAAGGCTTAGTGAAACCAATCTTTGGTTTTATTACTAGTGTTAAACAGCTGCTTGTTTGTCCAATGTAATAAAAATTTAATGAAACAAAATGATAGGATAATAGATATTTTTCTACTTTACCTTTGCTGTAGAATACATTGTGACACCATCATCATCAAACTCTACATCTCTGCATGCCTTTAGATGTAACTCAAAGGTGTTGACAAGTTTTGTTTCATCATTTGTATATTCATACAACTGGATATCACCCATAATGTTTGCTAATGCTATTAAGTTTTTAGAGGGGTGGAAGCATATATCTACTATGAAGTCTTCACTTATTATAGCTGGTGGGTGGTCGCGAGGTTTGTTCTTTTCAGCTATTATTGCTTTCACTACTTCATCATCCTCATCCTCAGCATTCAATTGAGTTTCAGCTTCTTCATTTTGTTTTTCCTCTGTCTCATCCTCACTCATGTCTTCTTCATGGCTGTCTGAAATATTGAAAGTTTAACAACATTGGTGTGACTGAGTTTTCATAACCATACTTTTGATATAAGAAGCATATATTTGAATTGCCAAAGGATCTATAAGCAAGCATGCAATAAAATACGTTGTCTGCTGGAAACTAACCATTATCTTGTGGAAGATCTTCAGAGTCAGAGTTGCTAAAATCGCTATCATCTTCATCTGAAGAGTTTTTATCAAACTCGCGGAAATTGTTAGTCATTTTAAGACCCTGTTGAAAAAGAAATTTAAGTTATTTGTATTGTCATTAGTATTCTACAATAAATATGATTGCCCAATAAATGAATTAAAAATATTACACAAATTTTGTTATGATAGGAACACCGAACACGTGAAAAGTTGACAGACTTAATATTTTTTTTCTGGTCTGGTAGTCAGTAAAAATAATAACAATATGCATATTGCACAACCAATTAACAGTTCTATCTAGATTAGTCACTTACCAAAATATTGGTCGTGATAATTCTTTTAAGTGTATACCTATTTGTCCAATATTTCAATTATTTTGCTTTATTGGTTGTACATTTTATTGCTTGCTGTTATCTGTTTCATACGTTCAGTGATCGATCTGTGTGTGACTGTGATTAGTGATTACTTGATTAGGAAGTATTTTGTGATGTGATTCTCGATTCCAAAACTACCTAGAAATTGTACGTTTTATAAAAAAGTCTCAAAGAATTAAAATTAAGATTATATTATGTTCCTAGGCTGAACGCTGCCAGTACTGCGATTTCCTTCTGTCAATATTGAATTCAGGGGAAACTAAAAAAGTAAGTTATCTTTTAGAAGATTTATTTTGTGCTTATTATTGTTACAATAAGGTTCAATTTATTTATTGAAAGCAACCACAAGTGAAGACAAGTAAAACTATTTTTTACCATCAACCATTGGTGTTTGGCAGTCCTCATAGAGTTATTCAACAAATCCAGCAACATGATAAATTTAACTAGATACGAACAAGTTATTGTAACAATAAAATTGTAATCATCATTTAGGAAGTTTTTCATATTTTCCTGTAAATATTGAGTTCTTACTACTAGCTGATACTGTATTATGTATTCTGTGCTGATACTTATTACAAGACAATCTAGTTACTCAGTGTGGTGTGCATTACATATGGTGGAAAAGTATACTGAATAGCAACAACTTGTTGTGCTGTCTGAGACTGAGACAGACTCCAAATATACTAATAACCTTGGCTTGTTGATTTACTCCCTGTACTACCTGTTCAAATCATAAATTTACTTAAGTTCTCATGAGTTATTTGTTGATGAACTAATGTATGTATATTACAAATAATAGTAGGTAGGTATACTTACATATTAGTTTCACATTTTGTTTATTCTACCACATTTTTCACATTTTGTTATACCAAATGTTTTGTTTGTATGGTAGCTGCATAATTAAGTTTTTTTTGTTTTCTGAACCCAAAGGTATTATTACCTTGTTATTAACCAGATTTGTCTGTCTGCTATGACCAGGCTCACTCATGTATCTTATGAACTATGAAAGGTTTATAAATCTCGCAGAATTAAAAACTTAAAAAAGGTTAGTTCTTACTCATTTCTCTATAATAGCTAGACAGTTTAAACTTTCATAGATGATATAGTTATTTTGATGTTTTAGCAACAAACACAAACAGGATAAATTAGATATATATAGGTTTCACATACTGACATCAATCAAAAGATTCTTAAGACTATGATCTAGCACACTTGCCTAAGAAACAAGTTGATGCTTGCTTTAACACCTATAAATTATAGTTTTTATATACCTGTGGCTTCACCACAGAGCTTTGAAGTCCATGCTTGTCGCCCTGTGACTAGAGGCGAATTCTTTCTTTATTCGATACAAAACAGGTGTCACCATTTACTAAAACTAACACACTTTCGGCACACACACTACGACGCACGAGATGTTCATGTACACCACAGAACAACGATCGGGCCACATCGCCCCCGCGCGCGCCCCCCCATAGAAGCGTAATGACTAATAATACGCTTCAACTTCATCGGCTGTGCAATGTCGATATTTTTTTATCGATTATTTACACATTTACTTCGAAGATGGAAATATATGTCTTTAGTATAACTATATTATTTAAGTTCAAATTATAGTTAACTAGCTATGGCCCGCGGTGTTATCCGTTGTAAAAACTTTTTTATCCCGTGGGATAAAAACTATCCTATGTCCTTACCGGGGACTGAAAATATATAAAACTATAGCAAATTTATTTTTATCTATTTTATTTAATTATCAAATCATCTTCAAAATGACTGGAGCATATTCTGGCATTTTTATGAGGAAACCAGTTGTATCTACCGGTCGCCAATATCCATCTATTTTTTAACACTGGATTTTTTGGAAAATGTAAATTAAGTATGTGTTAAATAAAAACCATATCCAGAAACATTTCCATACAAATCCAGAAACATCATATACATTATATCGATTATCAATAATTTGCTAGGTTCCATTTACACATCACTTAGCTATCAAGAAGTAGCTCATGACAAAGAATGTGTTAATGCCATTCAAAATGTCAAAAGATTTATTTATTAAAATTATGAAATTTTACTACTTACCGATGGTATTTCACGCCGGTAACACTGGAACTTGTTCTTACAATTTTTAACTTGACACCAGGACATATTTAATAGTTTATCATGCTGTAAAACGACCGAAAACTCTCTCTCGCTCGGACTATGTTTGACAACAGACTGACAAGCGCTGTCGTAGGTGAGGTTGGCATGTTTACTGGTCCAAACGAGAACCACGTATTATTAGTCATTTCGCTTCTATGGGGGGGCGCGCGCGGGGGCGATGTGGCCCGATCGTTGTTCTGTGGGCTTCACACATTTTACTTAAACCTACCTAACTTACCTTCACCTATCCTAAAAAAAGGCGGAAACACCACAGACCCAAGTAGTTATAGGCCAATAGCTCTACTACCAGCCATTTCAAAAATCTTTGAACGAGCTATGTCCGATCGCCTCTACAATTTTCTTGAAAAATATCAACTAAGTATTACACAAAAACCAACATGGCTTTCGCAAAAACTCATCCACAAGTCTAGCAGTATATAAATTCACATGTAGCATATTAGAAAACATCAAAAATAAATATTACACCATTGCCATTCTCCTAGACATGACCAAAGCGTATGACAAAGTCGTTCACAAAATACTGTTAAAAAAACTATCGCAAATTGGAATAAGAGAAAAACCACTAAACTGGCTACGCTCATATCTAACAAATAGGAATCAGCATGTGCAATTAGAACATCATAACCATGACCAAAATGCAGTAAAGTCTATAAAGTCAACATCACAAACAATAAACGCCTCAATACCGCAAGGTAGTGTCCTAGGTTGCATTCTATTCTTAATTTATATTAATGATCTCCCCCAGCAGCTAAACTCTCCAAGTATCCTATTTGCGGATGATGTGTCCCTTATATTTAAAAGCAAAAGTAACGAAATCACACAGCAAATAGAAATTACTCAAACTTTTAATATTTTAAAATCGTGGTTATACGAACATAATCTGGAAATAAACAATAAGAAAACAAAAATCATCCAATTTCACCCATATCAGAAACAACCTCTAGATTTAACTGTTATCCGAAAAAGTCTCAGCCTTGAAGAAGTCAATAACCATAGCCTCCTAGGCCTAACAGTCGATTCAAATTTAAACTGGAAGGAACATGTTAAAAAAATCAAATCTAAACTATCCCAATTTGTTTACGCCCTGGCAAATTTAAAAATCAACACTAACACAGAAACTGCAATAACCGCTTACTACGCCTACGCCTATTCATGGTTAAAATATGGTATACTACTATGGGGAAACAGCACAGATGCAGAATCACTACTCATCATACAAAAAAAACTTATAAGAATAATAGTTAACATCAGACCCAGAGAAACTTGCAGACCTCACTTCATCCGCCTGAAAATACTCACACTTCCATCCATTTACATTTTAGAAGCCGCGCTATTCACCCGAAAACACAGAAATCTTTTTACTTACGATAGCAATCCCCGAAGACCAAACAAATTACTGCTACCCGTACCCAGGTTAGAATTATTCAGAAAAGGCCCAGAATATATGACCATTTCGATACACAATAAACTCCCACATGATATCCGAAATGAACCCTCAGAAAGAACATTCAAAGCCAAATTAAAAAATCTCCTAATAAAAAAAAATTATTACTCAATAGATGAATTCCTACAAGATGATTCCATTTTAAGATCCTAATAATGTAAGTAACTGATCTCATAGAGAATAAATATATTGTAAGTATGCAACAAAATTGTATACATATAATGTATGTAAGAATATCGCAATATAATGTCATAGATAACAGATCTCATACATATTTATATTTATCATAAAACTATGTACATAATGTTTACAATTTTTAAAGGATATTATTAAGTATTTAGCCATGTAAGTAACTAAATTAGTATAAGTAAAATAGTGTTTAAGTTGATATTGTAAGAAAAGTGCAATGCCCTAAACTAAACAAGCAACAGGGTCACACAATTCATTTCTTTTAGAATAAGTTCTAAAATGTAATTTTGTATTGTGTATAGCATATATAAATAAATAAATACTTAAGGATTTAAAAAATCATATGATACTCTGTGTTGTATATATCTATCTATCACTTTATAGATGTCTATATAGCTATCAATCTACTAAAAGTCATGATGTCTGTCACTTACTTTGGGGGTTACAAACAAACAACTTCTGTATTTAATGTTTCAATTTGCCATTGAATAGAATTTCCACATAATTCTTAAACACCTTGATTAACTTTATAGCTGAAAATAAAAGTGTTAATGTCATACATAATACTCATACTGATACATGAAAAATGCCATAATATTCTGTGCATTAGTTTAAGCCCTCTTACATGTATATGTACATAGAGCAGTATACATATAAATAAATATAATATAAATCTAACATCCCTCCTCCACCTACAGGATACAATTACATAACTATGTATAGGTACTAGTGATGTAACGAATATTCGGAATAATAATAATATATAATATATATATGGTGCTTAACATCAGGCAGGCTATAGTCAAACGTAAGCCTATTTAATGTAAAAAAAAAATAAAAAAAATTCACATTCGCATTCGCGAATATTCGCATATTTTTGCACATTCGTATTCGCATTCGCATTCGCAAATTTCTGCGAATGTTTAGCGAATATGAAAATCAGAAAAAAAAACAAGTTAAAGATGATAGTAGGTTAATAAAATTAAAATTAATTCATTTCTTATGTTTTTTAATACAAGAAAAAGTAGATTAACCTCGTAATCAATCACATTACCTATCAGTCTTCACTTCACTTTATCATTTGCCTCTGCATTACTTATTTACATATTTTACTTTACTCTGGGCAATGAAGCTTAACAATTAAATTTTCTTTGGAACTTATAAGACAAAATATATAATGCAATATAAGTAAACAAACAAAAACAAATTCTTCTAAGAACTTTTTATAATTTTTTACTATCACATAACACTTTAATGTTATATAACCAATCACATTCTTAAACAAAACAAAAAATGATAATCAGATAAAGCAATTTTTCTCCTACATTAATCTATAATAAAAATTCTCGTAACAAACTACAAACGGAACGCACTTCGTTCAAACTGCCATCAAGCCATAGAAGATTGGCGCTGAATTTGAAAACAAAAACTGAACATTCGCATTCGTATTCGCATTCGCGAATGTCAGTTGTAGATATTCGCATCCGCATTCGCATTCGCGAATGTTTAAAAAATGACATTCGTTACATCACTAATAGGTACTACCATAGACTGTACTACCTAGTACCTACTAACACTAATGAAATTACACTCCCTATGCAATAAATAAATTTACATACACAAATTTGTTTGTCTGTCTGAATTCTAATATAAGAAAGATAAATATTAGATTTTTAATTATTTTGGTTTGGCGATTTTTTTGTGGTAAATTTTTGATTGCTTACCTATATAAAATATATAAGTACATAAAAATAGCCTTGCAGAATGCATTTAACTAATTTACAGATTCTTTGATGACTTGACTTGATTCAGTCTATTATCTCTGTATTAGTATTAGGTGTCACATCTGTGACAAAATGAAATTCTCCTTGACTACCTATCGTAATATTGGTGAAGGGTAGTGATGCGGACGAGGTAGCGCGGCGCCGCTAGTGCGCGGAGTCATAATGAGTGGGAGGGGGAGGGCGAGGGAGAGGGGGCGGTGACGGGCGCACGTGCAGAGTCCACGCGACTCGCGTGAGCGGTGAGCGTGACCTACTATTGCGGCGGCGCTCGAGGCTCACGTGGAGCGCTACTACCGTACCGAGCCAGCTCTTGCGCCGCGCGCAGCTCCGCCGGGCCGTGCACAGCCTTCATGCTCTCTAAAACCACTACTTGTATCCTGATCTTCAAAGGGATGACACGAACACAGTGATGTTTGCAGTGTTTATATTCAGAAAGTAAAAAGGTGCATATCGAGGACCGTGTTTGTGCGCGATAAACTGATACCTGTTGAAAATTCCGGGAGAAATCCAGGAGTTAAACGGTAGGGCTACCGTTTTTATATAGGATCACCTTATGTTGTATTTACAACATGAGGTGAATAATCTATCTATCTATTTACCATTGTATAATTAAATATATTAAATGCAGCTAAGAATACATGAAACAGTGTTATTGTTGATGTAGGTTTGCCAAGGTAGGTATTATTGATCAAGTCTACGACGCGGTGACGCTGCCACTCACCTTACCTTCATTCTATGTGTGTATCCTCTAATGTTCAAGCTTTTTAATCGACGAATAGCGAATTATGTTCCCTAGCCCAGGCACACATAAGAGTACTTTTTGTATGATCACGTACCTAGTTTTTGACAGAGTACCTAGTCCGATTTTGAAAATTCTTGTTTCAGGCGGTAGGGTGGGACTTGGGATGGACCAAAGGAAATTCGTAATGAAAATGCTACCTAAAGATTATTTAGTGATTGTACACCTGCTGATTACGCACCTGCTAATGCATGATCACACATATTTTTTTGCATAGTAGAGGATATTTTGATAGTTAAGTAACTACACAATTGAATTATCACGTTACTTGCCTTGCATTTGTTGTTTCCAGGTTTATAGGCTTTCAAATCAATGAATATGTCACCGAAAAATAACAAGATCCGTACGTTTATAAATTTCGTAGGAAATTTATAAATCTTCGTAAGATTCTAAACGAGAGATAAATTGTAGTATTTTACGTCCACATTTTCGCTAATTTATGAATTTACTACATCTTGTGGTACACCTACTTACTTACACACAGGTCGAATTTATAAGCTCCTTTTTGACGAAGTCAGTTCAAAATAAATAGTGTTTGATAAATAATAAGTCCTAGAAATATTATTTTGTACTTAATAATTACGTAGCTTAAACTGACGATTACATAACCAAGTACATGTGGTTTATGTTCAATTTTGTGTCAAAGTTCTAGGATATATAGTCTAATACCTACCTGACTACTGCTTGTTGAGTTGATAGGCTTCAGGCTTCTATTGTCACACTCTGTATTACAGTAATGGTCACGTTTGCTCCGGTCGATTTATTATATTACGGGAAGCTTTATAGTTTTCACGTGTACAGCTCCAACCTGATAAAACTGGAAACTTTCACGTCGGGAAATGAAATCATTTGTTCAACGGATGCTCTTCGTGATAAATACATTTTTTATTGTGTTTATCTTCGTGGCTGACTAAGTCTGCATTAAGGGTGGAATTCCCGTTATGATTGCATAAAACAAAACGATTTTAGACATTTTATAGGGTTTATCGCTACATCGCCTCACGAATATTTCAAATTTATAGCTAGGAGGTAAGGCATTTTCCCAAAAACAAAACCCTTCTACTTGTTTTAGGCTAGGGAAGCCAAAGTAAGTTTAGTAAGTTTAATAGGCTCCTCAGTTAATGGCAAATAAATGATTTTGTATTAGTTATTGTTGTGTATATTAGTGAAAACTCGTTTATGTATCGCAAACCCGGCAAACTCGCCTAAAATATGATCGTACTTTGAAACTGCTAAACATTGACATTTGCTGCTATTCAATTCGCGTACATCTTATGACTATGGTCTTCGAGCATCAATCTCGGTCATGTATAATATGAGAAAGAAGATTTTATGTCCCAGAATATACGAGTATGTAGGTGGGCTGGATTTCAGTGTTTTGAAAATAATTCCATGCTTACATCTTTGGAGTTTCTAGTTGGTATACCTACGAATGACGATTCTAGTATCACTAAACACAGTATTAAAATCTTACTGCCTTCTTCTTACTTTTCGAGACCATCTGCTAAAGAGTGCGAAGCCACGCAAGGCCAAACTCACAATTATATTTTCATTGTATTGTTACAGATAGAATATGGAATGGGTACTCCGGAGTCCGCAGATCCATAGCATATTCAGCAATCTTGGCTATCTGCATGCTGACGGCTACCATGTGAATGAAAACTGCAACGGTGAGTTCTGAGTTCTGACTGGCCTCCAATTATCCTTGGATAATTTACATATGTATGTACACGGGTACATACACTTATTTACATATATATGTACACGGGTACATACACTTATTTACATTTATAAAATGTTTTGCTATTCGGCAGCCGCGCTGGAAGCCATCCTTCTTAATATACTGACCGAAGACAAGTACTTGCGCACTTACCGGAGGAGTATCAGCTTCGGAGAAAATATAAAAAAGGATCTGATTCCGTTACTCATACATGCGAAGGAAGACAAGACCATAGAGTTGCTGACGAGAATATTGGTGAATCTGACCATTCCCATCGAATGCTTGCTGTCCGTCGACATCATATCCAAAAATGATTTCGGGCGTCACACAATATTCGAAATTAACAATTTGCTCGCATCTACAAAAGTGGCATTTACGGACCACCGAGCCACCAGAGTAGTGATCGAGTTTATGAAAAAGAATGTAGACTCGGAGCAAAAAAACAAGCTCCAGCCCGCGCAGTGCTCCAACGTGAAGAACAGCTTGCTGCTTCTGCGCAACATCCTGCACATCCCCGAGGAGCGGCCGGCGCGGGGCGCCGGGCCCGCGCACACCGTGCAGAACCAGATACTCTGGAACATTTTCAGCCAAAGCATTGACAAGGTTCTAATTAAGTTGATGTCAATTCCCGATGCGGTAAGTGACTTTCTAATATTTGGTACGATAATAATTAATTATATGAATTTCTATTTTTAACGAACACGCCTACTACTGGTATTAATCTGCTAGCTGCGGAATGTTCTAGATGCTAGCTGAGAGGGCGTGTGTTGTGTTTGTTTCTTTGTGCGCCCATCCATATCCATAAGTCCAAAAGTCCGAGCGAGGTACGAATTGTTTCTTTATAATATTTTGAATTCGTGTAATAAAGAGTCGAGATGTGTGTTTTGTATTTTCTTCCTTTTCAGTGCAATTGGGGAGTGACGATGGTCCAATTCATAGCGCTGTTGTATAAGGACCAACATGTCGTGACTCTCCACAAACTACTGAACATGTGGCTCGAGACCTCTCTGTCCGAGAGCTCGGAGGACAACGAGAGCAACACTCCGCCCGACAGAGGTACTCGCTTTATTTCCCATGAGATAGACTCAAGTTTGACTACAGCTTGCTTGATGACTATAGCTTCCATACTAATGTGTACCTACTATGTAGTCTCAACACTCGATGGCTATGTCATATCTATATTTGGTGCTCCAATTTTAGGCAGCGACGATTCGTCCCCGATGTTGACATCGGAGCCCACGTCGGACTCGTCAGACACGGGTGGCAAGAGTCACGACGAACTTAACTCCGTGAACAACGAGTGGGTGACGGCCGCCGAGCCCGCCGCCGCCGCCTCCGACCCCACCTCGGACTCGTCCGACACGGGCGGCAAGAACCCACACGAGCCCAGCCCCGAGAGTAACGAGTGGCAAGCGGCGAGTGATACTGCTCCCGCGCACCAACACGAACAGAAACAGATTTTCCACAATGAGAAGGAAGAAAAGCCAGCACAAGAAAACCAAGGAAACGCAGCCGATGATCCCTTAAAATATGACAATACATACAATGTAAGACTATTTTTAATTATAATGTTTATCCGATTACATAATTGATTTAATTATTTAGAAATATCTTATTACTCTGTATGTTGATATAATATAGTAGATATGATTCTTCGTTCGGTTTACACGGAATGATAGCTAATTATGTTTTAATCCAGGACACTGCCGTATCATGTTCGAGCGGAATTCAATCTGAGAAAAGCGATCCTGCAAATAAGAAAAATGAGAAAAAGCCGGGTATTTCCGAAACGTCGGATTGCGGCTACGGAACGCAAATAGAAAACCAAGAGTCTATATCGACGTCCAGCAACGAGGACGGCCTTCCCTCGAAGAAGCCGGTGCATCAGAAGCCGCACAACCCCAAGCAGCGAGTTAACACCAAGGTGCGCACCGGAACTACTCTCCAGGAGCGCAAAAGGAAGAAAATCGTAAAAAGGGGAAAAGCTAATATGTGAGTAATCGATTAGTATAATTATAGTCCACAATGAGGCCTTTTTAATATGAGTATGTACGATTAGTAGACTGTGTCGTAACGCGTGTCGGTGTCGGCAGCATCAACGTGCGCGGGCTGACGCACAAGACGCCCACGGACGACGACATCTCCAACGTGCTGAAGGAGTTCACGGTGGACTTCCTGCTGAAGGGCTACAACTCGCTGGTGTCGACGCTGCACCACGAGATCCTCACCAACCAGCAGCTGGAGATAGACACGTCGCACTTCTTCTGGCTGGTGACGTACTTCCTCAAGTTCGCGACGCAGATCGAGCTGGACCTGGAGAACGTGAGCTCGGTGCTGTGCTTCGACATCGTGTCCTACCTCACGGCCGAGGGGGTCAACCTGTGCGAGCAGTTCGAGCTCGGCATCAAGCTGGACGGACACGCGCTCACGCCCACCGTCCGCCGCCTGCATCTGGTAAGTACACATCTCCACTCGTGTCTATTGTTTTCTTTATTCTTGATACAACTTACAGTTTTACCAATGTATGAAAATTGAATATAAAAATGATTTCAGGTTGTCACGGCTATTAGAGAGTTCGTGCAAGCCATAGAGGAGTATAAAAAGATATCGGGCAGTAACAAGGAGGACCGGGAAAGCCTGATCATGCTGCAAATAAACATGTGTGAGACCGAGGAGCTCCGCGCCTTGCTGATGCTGCTTATACGACATTACAATCCTAAATACCACTCTAAGCAGTATTTACAGGTACTTATACCTTGTCTATTATTTTCTGATGTTAGACAAATACTTAGGTTGACACTAAATTTATATGGCTCGTGTCTCACAAAAACTTGCAAAGGTCTACTTCTAACTTGTAGCTATATACTATTATCTAAACTTTCCCTCGCATAGTCAGAGAAACTCCAATCTCTATATTACATTTTTATTTGTTAAGATATTTTATTAGGAACTTCAACGGGATTGTGTACGCGACATTTCCCGAAACTTTATGATGAGTTTAAAAGAAATGATTTCGGGAGCGAGCCCTGTCTAGTGCCTGTACACAATCTCGTGGAAGGTCCGCTATAACTTGTGTTCTGTATCTTAGGACCTCATTGTTACCAATCACATACTGTTGATGTTCCTGGATAATGTAATGAAGCTCCCCGAGTACAGCGGCTCCGCTAGCATGGTTGACCATCTGAGACAGTAAGCATAGTTTAATTACTTATTGAGAGTGTGCTGCAGGTGCGGCTTATTAGTAGTATCACGCCATTTATTATCTCTACTATTACTTATCAATGCGCGCCATTACATGTAACCTCACACAATATAAGGATGTACATGTCCTTATCGCTTGACACGTAACATACCACGGCATGCCAGGCCCATCTAATGATCCCGTCCACACGCTTGGCAAACCGACTATCAACAGCCCACTCTACCAACATGAGAGTGGACGGTGCTTTATTTGAAATACGCCTAAATAGTAAAATAACCCCTAACAAACTAGTTTTCGGTTTGGACAGCGTAAGTAAAATTATTTAGTTTGATTTAGCAAAGACAGTTTCGGAGTGCATTATAATATTTCACTAATATTTGCTCGGCCTAGTCATTCTTCTTATCGAATGAGAGTGGCCAACTCTGGTGTCAAGAGTTTATCAAGCCGCCCTAAGTGCTCGCCCCAGTTACAGTCGCTTACTCGTTCTCGTATATGTTTTCTCTGAATATTTTCTAACAGTAGATTTAGTTACTATTTCTATACATTATAAACGATAGATGATACGTTTAGTTGTGCTTCCATTTTTATTTACAACGCAAATACTTTTGTTCTATTTGTCTAGAAATAAGGTACTCGTAAATTCCGTGTGCGATCCGTCACTGCAGCTAGTAATTACACATAGACATTCTTTCATAGAGCCAGTGTACAGGCTCTATAGCACATGTTCTGTAGTTATAAATGTTCGTGTAAATAGGAAAGAAAAAAGAAACTTCCGCACTAATCACTCGCTTACCTTGATTGGTGGCCTTTAGATGTACTAAACCTAACCTTTACCTACTTGTTAGTTATTTACATGTAATTATTACATTTAATATATGTTACATTTAATTACAGTAAAATGTGTAAGATGATTTGTAAACTTACCCTAAGAATGCTTTGCAAACAAATCAAAGACTGCAAATATTAACTAGGTATAGGGATATATGGCAGAGAACAGTAAAACAAAGAAATAGTGCACTTTTTAGTTCTTTTCGCAATTTATTTATAACTAGCTGTGCCAGCGACTTCGTCCGCATGGAATAGTTATTAGGTTATTACCATAAAAACGGTTCTAAGTGAGTTGATCTTAAAAGATAGACATATATTGTTGCGAACATTTTGTCAGATTATTTCAAGAGGAATAATTCTTTCATACATATTTATTTGATATCTTGAACCGTTTTCGCAGCACACGCAACGGAAGCCCTCAAAGATGAATAATTTCCCCGTTTTTTTCACATTTTCCATTGTTTCTTCGCTCATATTAGTTGCAGCGTGATGTTATATAGCCTTAAGCCTTCCTCGATAAATGGTCTATCCAACACAAAAATAATTTTTCAATTCGCACCAATAGTTCTTAAGATTAGCGCGTTCAAACAAACAAACAAACTCTTCAGCTTTATAATATTAGTACAGATGTTATGTTTCGCCCTGATACGTCAACAACAGCCTTGTTTATATTAGCATTTTAATTGAAAGTTAGAACATCTGTTAGATACTTAAACTTTTATTGGAAAATGAGCGAAAATAAGTTGAGTTAAGTTAGTTGGTTAAGGCGTTCTGGACGGTGATCAGAAATACGCAGGTTCGAATCCTGTCGGCCACAAAGTTTATGGTAAACAACCTTAGTGCGGGTTTAGTACTTAACAAAATAACTCATAATCAGTTAGATACATTTATCTTTTATTTCTATGAATAGGTACCTACATATATGGAGTATGAATGTTCTGCCGGAGCTCGCGATATTGACTTCCCGCTGCACTCCAGGTTCGCGACGCCCGAGATCATGAACCAGTACGGCGCGCTGCTGGAGGACTACAGCAGCAACGGAGAGTTCGTCAACGACTGCATCTTCACCGTCATGCACCACGTGGGCGGGGACCTGGACTCGCTGCAGACCATGTACCAGCCCCGGATACTCAAGACATTCACCTCCATCTGCAAGTCCGAGTTTGAGATATGCGATGTAAGTCATCTTTGCCATTTACCGAATAATTAATATGTTTTTTTAGCTTGGTGTGCTAAAACCTAAATGGATTGATATAGAAATATATAACGAGCATTTTCATGACAAGCAATTCATTGAGATTAACCCCCTCTATTCGATTGTAAAATGTACCATGCTATGCAAACATAAATTAAAAAATTGCTCATGTAATTAATTGAAATGAAACATATTTATAGAGTAGGTAGGTACGTAACGTACCTACTCTGTCACAAAATTTCACAATCATCCCAGGAGAGTACCTGCGTACTTTCCTGTGATGATTGTTAACTTTGATGTTGCAAATATTGTCCTAAACGCGAGCTCGGTTGTGACGCGTTTGCATTGCGAGAAGGAGAAGCCGCGCGAGTGCCGCTCGCAGCGCGTCATCTAACAACGACGTCGGCAGACACGATTTCGAAACATCGCCGCGCCGCGAACTTTTCACTGTTGACGTCAAATATTAGTTGCAAGCAGCTTGTACCTACTAACGTAGCACGTTTCCAGGACTGGACGGACCTGGTGGAGTACGTGCTGAACACGTTCATGAAGAAGCCCACCAACCTGCAGAGCGCCGCCAGCTTCCCGTTCGCGGCGGACTCATGCGACGACGAACTGCTCAAGCTCCTCGGCATCGCGCCGCTGCAGACGCAGGAGCTCAACGAGATCGAGGCCAAGAAGAAGCTCGTGCAGAAGGCGCCCAAGACCTCCACCAAAGAGAGGTTCATTTTTTGATAGTTTCCATTTCCGCTACGCGTTTGCTACATAACTGGCAGTTAATACGTAACGTGAAGCGTGCTGGTGGTGTATTCCAGGTGGACGGAGGACGAGGTGGCGTCGCTGAGCTGGATGTACCTGAAGAGCAGCGCCGCCGCCGACGCCGTCGCGGAGGTGGTGAGGCTGCTCAATGAGAACGGGGTCGTCAAGTCCAAGGAGGCCGTCATTCGGGAGCTGTACAAGCAGAACATCATCAACAAGGACGAGTACAAGAAGCACATGCGCGGCGACAGCGAGCGCTGCGCGAGGCACGCCACCAAGGAGATGCGCGAGGACGACATCTCCAAGCTGTGCGCGCAGCTCGCGGAGGACGGCAACTGCAAGTTCCTGGACTGGGTGCAACGAGTGTTACTCGAGACCTGCTACGCCAAAATTTATTTGGAGAAGAGAAAAATGGACGAGTCATCGGCGGATGACTCCGACATGCTCAACTTTGAGGTGTTCAAAAAGAAGGCGGACGACATGCCCGTACTGTCGCCAGTATCCTACCATTCTCTAAGTAAGTAGCATCATATGTTGCATATCGCTATATTTCTTATGCATTTCGTATCAAATATGTGGAAGAGAGACAAAAAGTGTTTACGGAACTTGCAAGATTATTCATGATGCGCGTTATTTATTTTTATAACAATACTTTAAGTAAATTGGAGTAGCGTTGTGTACAATGTTTGCTTGCTGCTATATATGTATGGGTGTCGTGCGTTGCAGACCTGAACCAGTCGGTGCCGCTGGTGCCGTGGAGCTGCCAGCAGGCGGACATCTGCAAGGACCGCAAGTTCCTGCAGCTGCTGCACAAGCTGGGCTTCCACATGCCGGTGGACTCGGGCAAGGTGTTCATACGCATCCCGCACTTCTGGACCGCCGACTTCCTCTACGACGTCGCCGCCAAAATATCACCCATTGACACATGTAAGTGGAAACAAGTTACGTATCATATCAAACTTACTAGGCCTGTTTATGTCGATGTTAATCATTTAACTATTGAATTCGAATAGATACTCGATGCATCTTACAGTAGGTCTAACTTTTGAAGAAAAATGTTTTTGTTATTCTATTATTTTGAAAACAATTAATACGTAAAGTGAGACAAAAACAAAAAACTGACCAAATTGGTATGTGACACATTTTGTGAAAGTACTAAAAACCGTTGCCAATTATTTTGCAGCTAAACTGAAATTCTCAGTGAATGAGTTCTCGGAGAGCAGCGCCAGCATGCCCCCCGCGGAGGACTTGTTGTACGGCGACATGACTCGCACCACCGCCATGCTCAAGGCAGACAACTTCTACCAGGTGCACAAGCAGACCCACTTCGCGACCATGGTCAACTTCACTCCCATGTGAGTACACCACACTCGTGAAGTAATCTCCAAAATTGTGAAATGTGCAAATAACTGGCTATGAGAAAAGTAAATATAAAATTTGGCAAAAATATAAATTTCCAGATAATGTTTGTACGTCTAATGTGATCGAATATAAATTGCAGTTATCTCTTTTTCTATAATGAGGTATTTTGAATCCCACTTTCGATTAATCTCTTTGTCTTGTAATCGACCTCCACCAGAGACTTTTTGTCGGTTTTTGGAACCGTTGTAATATTCCCCGCTCCAGTGCAGCCTACATCAACCTAAACCGGAAGGGATTCGAGGGGATCACCAAAATGTACACATTGATAGTATCTTTAATTAAAATTATCTTTCTAAGTTGTATGCTTGTTTTCTTTGTGGTTACACAGAGAAAACAGCATTAGCGGACCTAAACTAATAACGTAAATAAACCAATAACATTTGTTTGCATATCGTTTTGGTGGGCGCGTCACGTCCCCTTGGCAGCCCAGTTTCGTTTGATGGTGGCCGGCGCGCTACGTCTGTTCCCGATACTTGAACTGTGTGTTTCTTTTCTAGGCCTGGATGTTCTTACAACTCTGAAGCTAGTGAGATAGATCACAACTGGCTAAACGTGGTCCAAAAATCGCAAGAGTTCAAATTAACTCTAAATCCAGAAAGGTAATTAGATATTTAATACAGAGCCAGAGCGAGTAGACAAACTAAGAACACGAGTTGAGTTGGGACACTAGTTGACAAGTCATTCAACTAAATTAGCTTCAGTCCTTTTGTAAACAAGTTCACGTTTACTTATATGACGATTGCTTTCAAACTACTCCAGTTCAATTAGTATGAATTCAATATCAAAGTGGCACATTTATCGTATTGCGATCGGTTTTATAAAAAAAAACGTAAAGTTTCAAACACGTCGCTCTTCTTTCTTTCGAAGCTTGATTTGTCTATTCTCTCTGTGCTGTGTAAAATGTAGTGTGAATGTCGCAGACATGGATTTAAATAGGTACTCCGGCTTCATACGCTGTGATAATTTTTTGTCTTCCATTGTGGTATCTATAATACACATAA
>OZ026818.1:6757380-6818261 GCA_964023185.1 Macaria liturata | reverse complement strand
CTGAGTGCGAAGCGCGCGACCCGCGATGCTCGCCGCGAGCCGCCGAGCCTGAGGCCGAGCGCGCGGTCGACGGGGCGCAGCCCTGCAAGCGGCCGCGCTTCTAACGCACGCTCCCGCCCGATATCATCAAATTCATGTTCAATATTTTAGTAACTTTTATAATTCATGTTTTGATTATGAAATAGCTCTAAGTTTTATGTTTTTTACAAGTAGAAATTAATCGGCGGCGCTGTCACAAGTGTATGAATCAAATTACGATTGTGATAAAATCGAATTCCAGTTTTGTACCTATCGTAGGTTTCGATGTTGCTTTTTGAACGAGATTAGCCTCGTGATGTGATCCCGCTTCCCGCGGAGAATTTATGCGTTAATTATATTTATAAAGATTTATTGAATGTTTACAAGAGGATTCTATAATTTGTATTCTTAGCTGATGGTGTTACGGACCGTTAACCTGTCTGAGATACGATCAATGGTATGAAATAGAAACTTAATTTTAGTTACGATCGTTTTATTTGTTTTATTAATAAATTATACAGTATTAACAACACTTAGGTACTTACATAACTACAGGTACACATCTAGTAACGAAAATATTTTTTAATACTGCTTCTTGATGTGCCATTACGTCGTATGGCATTCTGAGCGCCATGGCTAGTGATAACTGTTGAAGGCGTGCTGGCCGGTGCTGGGCGGGAACTTGCTCAGGTACGCCTGGTTGCCTTGGTCGTAGCTTCGTGCCTCGAACGACTCTCCGCCAGCGGCTTCTGGGGAGTTGAAGCTGCTGTAGTATGAATGCGAAGGAGTTTCGTACGAGCCGCCGGCTGGCCCTTCGTAGGAGGGGTATTCCTCCGCGAATGACGGTACGTTCTGTCCGTGTCCGCCCCCACTGTAGGAGTCCTCTTCGTGCACCGCGGTCTCCTGCACCTGGTAAGAGTGGCCCGCGTGCGCGTGCGAGGGCTGCGGGACCTTCACGATGTGCGGCACCGGCACGGGGTAAGGCTTCACGATGTGCACCGGGTACGGCACTTTCTGCACCACCTTCACGGGGTACGGCACGGGAACTTTCACGGCGATGGTTTTTGTTATTTTGATGATCTTGACGGGCGTCTCGTGGTGGTCCACATGCTCGCCCAGGTCCTGCAGCTCCGTCTCGTACCCCTCCACGGGGATCGTGTGCGAGTGCTGAGATGCGTAACTGTAGTAAATGCAGCCGAGAAAAAATAATAATTTCTGAAACAAAAGAGGCGACGCTTTCACATAATGTAGAACGAGTACATACCCTAATAATAACAGTGCACTACTTTTTCCGGTCGCGGTTTACAAAAACAGGAAGTAGGTGATAGATATTATGCAACAAATGACATAACTTCTGAGTTCGGACAAAACACAAGTTGCGATCGAAGCAACGGCGCAAAGAAAAAAGAAGACTAAAAGCATTAAAAGGTGACCGAGATCTACTAACCGGCAGTCCCATTGTCGCGAGGTATGAGCGTCTACCTACTTACGGTGCAGTTGAAAAACTATCGTGCCACAAGTGTATCGGGGGGCTTTTATAAGGAACATTCTCTCTGAAGCGAGAGGCGGGCTTTTGGTTAGTTAGTGCGGTTACTTTCTTCACTCGAGCAGTGGCTGGCGGCGTCGATGCTGGCTGTTGCGCCCGGCGCCGCGCCATGCGAGGAGAAAGGAACATCATTTGTTATACAACTCCTCTTACCTACCTACATACGAACCAGTCTAGACAACGTAGGGTTTTTTAGTTTTTATGTAGATACATAAGTACCTACAGGTAGGTGCCGCTACTCACTACTTTGATTAGATAATTAATTTAGTTTGCTTCTAGTTTTATTTGTAAGGAACCCAATAATTATACTGTTAGTTATTTGTAATAGGATGTATCATTTGTTTGAGTTGCTTCCGTGTTTCGAAGACTCGTCAGGTGTAGGTAAGTGAAACCAAAAAGTATAGAAAAAGAACTAATTTCTTAATTATTTTTAAATACAAAGACAATAAATTAATAACTAGCATCGTAACGCAGTGTTATGGCTCAGTGCGGGACTAAAAGTGTGTAAATCCAGGGTCTTATCATTCTCCATACTAAATTTCAACAAAATCAGTTGAGCCGTTTGACCGTGAAATGAAACATACTACACACTCACGCATAATCTTTCGCCTTTATAATATTAGTGTGTATGATTAAACATGCTGTTTTCTTATATGTACAATAAGTTGTATTGTATTGCTCTAAAAATGTTTAGTGAAGAAAAAGTTTATTATAGTTTTTTTTTATTTGCGTGATCATATCATCGTAATTGTCAGGACAATTAAATTGAACAAGTTCTGAGTGGCGTCGCCAAATTTTCTACACTTTCTGGTTACACTTAGCGGATTTGTACGATTATAATAATCGTAAATGTAAGAAAGTACCTACCAGTTATCAAAAGAATACTACTCTACAAACGTTTGCACAGTTTTCTTATTGGTACACACTGACCAATCACATTATTTTAAGTAACATATTATATACCAATTTGTATGAAATGGTTAATTATCTTAGACTTCGTAATAATAATCATAACTGATTGATAAAAAGAATCTTCTGTACTTTAGACATTAAAATATCCTCGATATTATCAGACTGAGATAAGCTTAGAAAAATAAGAATTAAGATTTGACCAAATATTTTGACATCATCTTTTTGGCGATTGTTAGTAGTAGTACATAAGTTATAAATGACCTCCATTTTTAGATTAGCTACCTAATTTATTTTTGCTAAGTGGTACTACACAAGATTATTTTACCTCATTACCAGAGAAGCTAAATTTGGATAAAATCAACACCACACAACTATTAAAATGAAATTAATACAAATTATGGCATTAATTAAAGCATATAATAATACAAACATTGGAATACAGTATATTTTTACAGTGAGTGCTTTAGACTCTCATTCTGTCGGAGAGTACTCTGATGATGGAGCCATAGCCTCCTACGCTGAATGCTTTCTCATGCCAGAGGAGCAGGTGGCCGCTGGACCCCTCTGACGGGCACTCAAACCCTCTGTAGATGTACTTCATAAGTATGTCTATGTCATCCAGAGACAAACTGGCGACTGCTTCCTCTATTTGCCCTGACTTGATTGCCAGCAAAACTTTAAGTGTGAGCGCCAAAGCATTGTCCTGTAAAAATAAAATAAATCTAGAATAATATGCATGCAAAAGATATAGCTTAAATAAAAGTATTGGCAGCAACCCATGGTCTTAATCTGGCAGAGATCTAGAGGGATCTAATATACATTCATACTCAATTTTATCTAAATTGGTTCAGCTGTTTGAAAGTGAATAAGAAAAAAACCTACATTTATTTTTACTCCATACACTTAGTTGCAGATCAATGAAATGATTATACAATGCATCAATTTACTTAACGCAACCTATTTTTTTTATTATACACTTAATGTGTTTGCACCTTACTAAAGTACTACTGTTCTTGCAGTGGCATAGCAACATTTTTAAATGTATTTAGTTTTGATAGTGATTGAATATACATAACTTGTAAAATTGTTGCTGATGATGTTCAGTACTAAAATAAGTAAATGAGTTTACCTTAACTTGTTGATTAGATAATCCCATAGGAGCATTGCTTAAAACAAGCTGGAGCGCTTCAACATATCGGCCTGTGTTCATTGTTAAGGAAAATAATCATGGAAAATATAGCTAAATATAGCTTATTATATGATTGGATTTTAATAATAAAATCCAACCATATAATAAGCTTAGAAAAAACAGCATTCAGTTGAAAACAGAAACTCCTAATGGCTTAATAAAATAATATTGAATACATATTCTAGAAGTGTTCATTACATGATCTAAGATTGTCTTAAATTGAAATAAGCCAATAATAACCAACATATACAAGTGACAGGCCACATATTAGTAGGTACTACAACTGCATTACTTAATATTGCAACTTGTTGCAAAACCATAACAAAACTAGTTTGAATTATTTTGTCAAGTGGTAAACCCACACTATAACCATAGTGTGGGTTTAACAGGTGGATTTTCACACTTGGCAGTAGTCGAGAGGTTTAAGGTGTTCTGGCTGGTAATCCGGAATATGCAGGTTTGAATCCTGCCAGTTGTGATTAAGTTCACTCATTTTCCAATAAAAAGTCTAAGCAAGACTAGTATGTTCTATGCAATACAAATATTGTGGGATGTACAAATGATGATTTGTACATGTTTTTATTTTATCAATGTAAAATATAAGAAGGAATAACTGAAAAATCTACTTCTAAGCACTAATAAAAAAAAACTTAAGGAAAGCCTAATCATTATAGTTTACCAGTGATCCATGTTGATGGCAATGCAAAATCACCGAGCCATTTTTTTCACAGGAAAGGACAAATAAAATAAATGGTGCTTACCAAGTTGCACTAAATCATATTATATGTAATTAGAATGAGGAAATATTCATTGTTAAGTTATAGGAATTTGTATAATAACATATGTATTAGTCACTTAAAATTATATGTATTAGTCAGGAATAAACATAATGACTCAGACTGATAATAGTGTAATAGGATGTGTATCAATCAGAATCCAATTTAAGGTATTGTATGACAGTCTTTAGAGTATCGTAAACGAATATATTTTAACAGATTAACTCAAATAACTGTGATAAAAGGATATTGATTCAATAATGCACAAACATCGCCTTCGTCAGGTCCAGTGGGTATAGCTTGATCGGCTTCATCATCTCTGAAATTGTCTTCATTATATTGGTCTATATCAATTTTTCTAAACGCTGAACTGAATGTGTTTTTAGCCATGATACAGCTCAGCCTTTATTGATTTTATCCTTTATTTTATTTTAATGTGTATAAAATAAATTAATTCGGTACGGCTGTTGATTTTTTTTAATGGCCTCTGCGGTACTGTTAACTGTTGCAATTTCGCCAATGTCACGTCACAAAGGCTGTTGATTTTATTAGAAATTCACACTTACAATTTTACAATCATATGTCAGTGTCAATTTGTTTTGACCTTAAAACCTTGACGAGGCCTTAAAAGGACCTTAAGCTTCATTTTTTTCTTCTTCTTTTGGCCATAACTTTGTATTGTGCCGGTTTTTTCATTATCTTTATATAACAATAATAATAATGCATAAAACAAGGGAAGAAAAACAAAAAAATAAATTATTTGATATAATGTACGGCCTTATACGACATTGGCAAAATTGCAGCAATGCCGCAGATTAAACTTGTTAATGTACGGCCAAACACTCAGAAACACTATTTTTTTTATCCTTTGTACAAACACTGTTGTTGCAAAACGTGTCTGGTTTGCAACTGTCATAGTGAATGAATATGTTATTGTCACAGTCACTTTTCCACGAATTTGTTTTTCTGTCAATCTTTTTCTGCAGCTGTCTCGAAAATATTTTTCTGCCTTGTTGTAATTTAGGTTTCAAGAAACAAATTCAGAAATTCATCCTTGCATTCAATTAAAATCCTCACCAACATGACGATGGGTGATGAACTACCTGTTACTTCTTTAGTTTTGCCAGTTCTCATACGTCCTGTTCTTACTCAGGTAAGATTTCACAACACAATACTTTCGAACAACATTAGTCGTACTACATTTTACATATTATCATTTCACATTCTTCTTTTTATTCATATTTATCTTGATTGGAGATGTAGAAAATCACTTAAATAATTATATTTGATATAAACGTTCACTTACTTGGCACTTGTGGTAATCAAGACCTTCACTTGCATATTCCCAGGGTTACAAAATACTTGTACAATTTTGTTACAGACTCATCTACCAAACATACATATATTGATTTACCCAATTTTCTAGTAAGTGTGCCCGTGTATATATTCTGTGTGTAATAGTTAATGTTGCTTGTTGTTTTCAGCTAGAGAAATATGATTTGGGAGCATCTCAAACACTGCGCGCGGCCCTTACCAAGGCAGAGGCGTCAGTCCCTGGCCTCAACTATGACCTGGTGGCTGGCATCATGCGGAGAGCAGACATTCCAGTCAACATGAACGAGAGCCTGCTCCGCCTACAGGGATCCCTTACAGATGCTGAATGTAAGATGTTTAATCTAGTTCTTACATATGTACTTAGATAATATATGTTTTATGTATATTATATATTAATATGTATATTAATGTATATTGATAGCTACCCAAAAATAAACATGGGATAACTTATTACTATAGTCATTGATGACTACACTTACCTAACTTAAACAATGCACTATTGTGTTTGCAATTACTCATAAACTTTACTGGTTTGTGAAATGCATTAAGTACTTATTCAAGGTTTGTTTTGAAAACCACTCATTGGTATATTTAATCATTATGATTTCACAAATACAAATATAATTGGTAGTAATAAAACAACAACAATTAAAATAAGTAAAAAATGAGCAGCCTTTGAAAATACATTAATTACGTTATATATAAAAGTATATTAGAGTAAATGGAAAATAGTAAATAAATAGATAATAATGCTTTCCATGAAGTGAATAACGATCCTGTACAAACCCATTTACTTAACATAAAAAAAAAATATGTGTATGTGACTAGGTTATTTTGTTAGTAGACTTTATTTCTGTATTTTTGCAGGTGCTGATTTGAGACTGAACCGTTCGGAGGAGGCATTCCAAGAGTTGAACAAGAAATCTTCAGCTCTTAAGAAGATTCTAAGTCGCATCCCCGACGAGATCACTGATAGGAAGACATTCCTTGAAACCATCAAGTATGTTATTATTTACTAACTTTGTAATTTACATCTATTTTAATAAACTATCTATTTTATCATCAAAAATTTTAATAAAATGTGGTGTTTGTGTTGGTAGTGTTAATCAGAGAATACTAAGTGTAGTAGCGTCATTGGATTTTGAAGATTTAAAAGCTAATAGGTATTGGAAAGCAATGAGCACATTGAATATAATTTTGTGTGTATTTTTTTGTTGAGTGATGTAATAAACTTTTTAACCTACTGATCAGATCTTCCTTTGAGCTCTTGTTTCAACAAAAAATAAAATCCTTTTATGTGAAATGTTTGTCCAAAGTTACATTAATTTGCCAATGTACTGAAAGATAACGAATGTGATTTCCAGGGAGATAGCATCAGCCATAAAGAAGCTGTTGGACGCAGTGAATGAGGTGTCCACGTACACGCCGGGGCCCGGTAAACAGGTGTTGGAGCAGAGGAAGCGTGAGTTTGTCAAGTATTCCAAACGATTCTCCAACACTCTCAAGGAGTACTTTAAGGAGGGACAGTAAGTATAGTACAGGCAAATTTAATCATTTGTTTATGGCCATGACCATATTGTAAGTAATAAAGTCAAGTGAAAATAATAGAAATCATAGTTATAGATAAATAGTTAACCATATAATACAAACAATACCAAATTGGCAAACGTAATAAACACAATGCCTAAAATATGACCAGTGAAGATCTTATGTTATGCTGATATGAAATGTTAGGCAATCAATAAAATAGGTGATTGATTAATTATTTTTTTAAACTTTGATTGTGTCTGCCTACTGCTTCACCAGCTTTGTTTTACGATAAAAGTAGTGTCACTTTTGGGTGCCTATACTAGCACCACACCAAAAATCACGACAATCAGCTGTTTGTGGGGTGAATGAAGAAACCAAACCCACTTTCGTCACAGCATCAGCATTATGTTGAGTTGGGGCTGTGTTGGGACAGACTTATTTATTAATTGTATGTTTGTGTGTGTGTGTGTGTGTGTGTGTATACCTACAAAATGTCAGTATATCTGTCTCAATAAATGGTTTCTATTCTACTTTCGCTATTATATGACGATACGAAATGTATGAATTAGAACTGTTTCATGAATTTCCTGGATAGGTTATTCATACACTGTCACTAAATGACTACTGCTGCCATTTTATCACAGTATAGTATTACAAATATTTGTTTCAGGGCCAATGCAGTGTTTGTGAGCGCTCTGTACCTGATCCATCAAACCAATCAAATCCTGTACACTGTCAAGAGCAAGACTGAATGAAGCAATATGTTGTAATCTCTGTGCAACAGAACTCACGGCGGTAATGCTGTGTGAGTATGTAATATGTTAACTAAACGGTTTTCACTCACGTGTAATTCGCGTAAGTTGTTCACATATTGATAAAATGTCTCACGAAAGTTTTTATATTTAAAAAAATCTATGTTAAAAGATATAAACCACACAAGTCTTTTCTTAAAAGATATAAACCTTTTGTAAACATATATCAACTTTGTAAAGTTGATAGCATTTCACATGCACAGAGATTATTTACTATCAACCAAACTCCAACATGGTCAAAGTATTACATTATAATGATTAGTCGATTCTTTAGTTGTAATATTACTAAATATTAGTGTAAAATGGACGTCGAGAATGTAGAGAAATATTCCGCACAGAGCATTGTCTAGTATTTAGATTCTAGTTTACTAACAGAGGTACATTATTATACAACTAAAATACATAATTATATCTGAACTAATGACCCTCTTCAATGTATACTTAACAACTGATATGTTTCCACACATTCCAAATTAGGCACAGGGCCTTTATATTATGCCAAAAATATATTCAAACTGGAAAGATATACATACCTACTTACTAAATTGAAAACATTATTCTACTTTGTTCACTTTACATACATGTATTATAAGATTTTTTAGAAAATTCCTAACTTAAAGATCTATTCCGTAATATTTGAAATTATTTGACTAAATCTGTTGTAATATATTTTATTTAGCTTAACTAGTATTAGGGTGGGTATTAATCAATATTATTTGTTGTAGTTGTTAATTATATTTTATGTTGGAGATGCTGTATTCTTAATTTTAATAAATCAATACAAAATACCACCGGTTATTTCTAATTAAATATACCTTAGTTCATAGGTATGTAAATGTTGCATTGAATTCAATACAGACAACGAAGCTGTGACCGAACGTAGCCCTGAATTTATATCGAACTACTATTATACTGCCTGTCAAAATTTGTAGCATTTAGTGTCGTTAAAATGATGATTATCATGCACTTGCGTAGGCCCACACGAGCGATATCATGTTTTATGAGCGATCGCGGCATGCGGCCCGCTCGCTGGCGGTCACCGGTTCAAGTTTAACCAACTATTTTTTGCTTTTTGTATTTATGTAGTCTTCTTATATTTTTCGTGGGCAAAACGACGATTAGTTCTAGTTTCGATCGATTTTCGTGAGAAAAAATAAAAGTGGTATAGTGGCTAGCACTTTGTCGACCAAGTGTCGTCCGGTGAAAGAGTGGCGGGATGGTATCGTGACCGCGTTAATGGGTCATGGCGTCGTGCGCTCGCACAATGCACGGTCGTGCTCCCGCCCCGGCCCGTGACACTTGACACGGGAATCCACGACCTCCAAATATTTCCGCGTACAACTTTTTGTACAATTTTTTATTTTACTTTACCCAGCGAGTCTTTAAACGAAACCATGAAAAGTTAAAACTCATCGCTACTGTCCTCTGAGCGCGGATCCATGTCATCATCATCACTGATTGGATAGGGCCTGCTCGGATGCTGCTCTAATTTTACGCCCCAAAAAATTACAGGCAATAGTCACTGAAATAACTTTTTTATTGTTGAGATGCTGAGAGAAGATTGTATTCTAAAGGGTTTGTACCTACAAATATTGTCTCCGAGTAGCTGTTTCCGTTCGCGTCTCAAATGCTTTTTCTGTCACCTAAACCTTTTAAAGCGTACACCGTACAACAATAGGCCACTTTCTTTCCGGGCCAAATACGACAACATATCTATACTAATATTATAAAGCTGAAGAGTTTGTTTGTTTGTTTGAACGCGCTAATCTCAGGAACTACTGGTGCGAATTGAAAAAATATTTTTGTGTTGAATAGACCGTTTAGGAAGGCTTTAGGCTATATAACATCACGCTGCAACTAATAGGAGCGAAGAAATAATGGAAAACCTGGAAAAAACGGGGAAAATTATTCATCTTTGAGGGCTTCCGTTGCGTGCGCTGCAAAAACGGTTCAAGTCGTGGGTAACACTTATGTAAAGCTGAAAAGGGTATTTGCAAAAATAAATATGATGCCCAAAATAACTATTCCACGCGGACGAAGTCGCTGGCCCAGCTAGTCTACTTATATAATTGTAAGTACGAGTAAACCTCAACAATGAGTCAATCATACGGATCTGTTAAAATATTCATAGCTTTAGAACGGAGGTGTTATCGGTTTTAAACTGGTAAATACGTTACCATTCGTACAATTATAAACTTAGGTAAAAGAAAGCCTTACGTAGTTTCGAAGTAGAATTTGGTATAACTAAATAGCTTAACTACAACTGCCCCGTAGAGTTACGTAAAGAATAATCTAGAACTGAATTTAATATTGGATTTATTAAGCGTTGGGCGGCTAGATCGATAGACATCTTTACACCAACAACGTTGGGACCGTGTTTTGTTTAGTGAGGATCTACGAATGAATATTTACCTATTATTGACATACATATGTATATGGAATACCAATCGTAAAATGTAAATTTTTTTTAGTGAGACCTTTTTTTATATTGTTTCTGTTGGGTCATGATAACTAGGTAGAGCTTTTTAGAAAAGCAGTTTTCTCCTACGTTACTAAGCCTAAAGGTCATAGCACACTTAAACGACTCTGCTCCAACACCGCTCCCACCCAACACTGCCCTAACTGCTCGCAGTCCACGCGGCGACAGCTAGCAGGCACCCAGCAGTCCACGCGGCGAAAGCTTGCAGACGGCCAGCTGTCCACCCGCCGATCTCTCTTGTTTTTCTCGATAGACACAGTTCGCGATCGGTCTCCGTTAAAGCAACTCGAATTTTTACTATGTCTCGATTCAGCTCAAGTCTGCTAGCACTGCTAGCAGTGAGCGCGCGGACACCGCGCCGACCCCTCGCCTACATCGTGCGGCCAGCGAGGCATCAACTACCGAGCAGTCTGACGGCGGTAAGCTCGCTGACAGCGGGCTGTCTGCTAATTCATGATGTCAATGTAAAATATATCTAAAGAGCAATATTTAAAGACTATATTTGAATTATATTATTTTTGCCGGGTGGGATCAGAGTCGTTTAAGTGTGCTATGACCTTTAGGCCGCTAGAGGTCGGTATGAATTCAAGTTTTTGCAAGAAATAAGTACACGTGTTGCCCACTGAAACATATTCAGATTTGATCAAGAGTTCTCGGTGTCCCATCTGCGATGAAAGCAAGCGATATGTACGCGTAGTGTTCATCATATCGAAGTCACCATATCATACCTACCAGCCTACCAGTACTCGTGCGTGCATTCCACGCGCTGTGTTATATTGCTCACAACTGATTATTATCAGATCGGTTATATTGAATAAAAAGTAAAGAAAGAAAGAAATATATTTATTGAGACACACAAACTTAAACTTATAGTACTCAGCTTGAATAAGTATTTGCGTAAACATTTAATCAGGATGTAAATTTGATATCTTTGTGAAGAAATTTAGCGTATTAAATTGTTGGAAGGATGAAGCTAGTCAATGGACTGAAAAAAATTGAGATCGGCTTTGTGGTTTCAGTTTTTTTCGAATACACTCACAAACTTTTTTTATTCTACAATAGGTGGAGTGTAGATCTAGAGTAGAAGTTTATAGTCTAAGAATAATAATACTCCTTCCTATTTTGTTAGTAGAAAAGATTAGTAATTTTGAAAAAAAAATAAGAGTAGTAGTTATAGTACGAGTATGTCCAGTAAGTCTACATATTTGAACTCTCTGAGGTCAGGCACGTGTGGTGTCAATGAGTGCCTACTTCCGTCCGAATCTCGACAAAATATCTCCTTCGCTGATACTTCGCGAGAGCATCTATAAAATGTGCCTATCATTTGATGTAGACCACTCACTCAACGTCGGACACGAAGTCAAATATAAAGTGGGACGATGGATGTGTCTGGTGCGTTCCATTTGTTTCCATGCAGGATTAGCATCGCAGATCGCACAAAAAGCTAGTTGTGGATGCAACACATTGGCCATGCATGCTCCGGGAACATCCCGTAATTGTTGCACATCAATCTCCGCTTGTGCTCGCAAACACAATACATTTGTTATTGAACATATTACCATTCGATAACCGAAACTGTTGCTCTGATTTATACAACACGTTCAGAGCGCTATATTATGCGGGCCGAGCTGCATAAAGCGACGCGATGACTCGCTTAATTCACGACATTAATGTGTAAAGTGCGTAGGTGAATAAATAGACCCAGTGTTGTAGCTTTTTACATTTTGTGGCTTCCGTTGGTATGTACCTTACTAAAATGTAAGAACGTAAGTTTTAAGCACCGGCTTAAGGATAATTATCGCGCAAGTTTAGACTAGATACCTACTAAGATATATCTAGTATTCATGGATAGTAGGTATACATGGATTATTATACATTTCGCAATAACTCCGCAATGAAATAAAAAGAAAGCGAAATAATGTGAATAGCGAATGTATGTGAATTAGTTTCTCTATTTCTTGCCATGCCAATTTATTTATATTTTTGAAACTATAAATAATTATCGACTGCGTGATGAGAGGACCGGATCCCTAAACAGGCTTTGGACTGGAACCCGCAAGGCAAGAGGAAACGTGGTCGTCCGAAACAAACTTGGCGTCGCTCCGTCATGGACGAAATTAAGTACATCCACAAGACCTGGCCAGAAGTGAAGCATGAAGCCCAAGACAGGACGAGATGGAGAATCACTGTGGACGCCCTCTGCCCCACTCAGGGGACCTAGGAACATAAGTCAAGCGTGATGAGAGGCTTATATGTTTAATTAGCTAATAGTATTTTGAGTAAGTACCTATATATAAATAAATAAATAAACAGGCGTCGTATTGATGCATTTTTGAAATGTGACTCAAGATGGCGGCTGCGGGTAAGAACCAGACGCACGAATGTATAATGTATGAGTGTGCGTCTAGATTTCCTGTACGAATAGAACATCTAGGAAAATATTGATAGACACCATGAATTGTATATTTACGTAAATGTTTTCAGATTTGTCAAATTAGCATGTTTCAGCAGACAGATGTGTCGAAATGGTTGATGGTATAGCAACGACTTGTGAACAGAGTTAAATGTTATGCGTGATACAATATTAATGGAGCATATGGACGGACAGCGAGCGGGGCGGCGGCGCGGCGGCGCGGGCGGCGGCGGCGGCGCATATGCAATGTCTCCGGAGCACCAACACGACCCATGCTAATCCATCTCGCGCTGAATAATACGCTGTTTTGACGGGTCAAGTGTTTATTCGGTGTATCACGATTTATCTCCAGGACAAAGATATTTTTCAACGAATTGTTTGTGCGTTTCATGATTTTACAAAGCGCATATATTTCACGGCTGCAAACTGACGAATCTCTCTGAATTTCTATGACTTAGGTATTTGAGTGCAGATGTAGGTGCTCGTTGATGTGCAGTTATATCGTATTGGCTGATCGATGATTCAAGCTAGCAAGAATTGATTGAGAATTTACTTCACCTTCATCCGTATTTTAAAATTGTGGTTGGTTTTGTAGCAGCAACTCCCTCTACGTAATATAATTACTTCAATAAAGGAAAAGCAACAATACATTAATGCAAGTGACGTATCGGTTACAAAGAGCATTGTTCAATATTTGTACGAGTGGTTGTATTCCCATGGCGGGGCGTATTCCCACAGGTCCCACGAGGGTCACTGAGACAATATTGTGAGTGTCTGGTGGCTGTCGGCCGCGCAGCCGCCCCAGCGCACTCGTGGGAGTGCTCGCCCCGCAGGATCGCACATCACGTCAACAATAACACACAAATCACCCGATGACGGCCGCGCTCACCCCTCGGAAGCTGCGCTCGCGAAATAGGGTTGTCCGGCCTTCCTACCTATTTCATTGTCGATGTCCAACACACAATTAAGTCATAATTTTGGTGGTTAATTCCGATCAAATATGTATATGCATATTCTCAATATCTCACGTTCAAATGATTTGTGTAAAATGATTGTAACATGTATGTAAATATTCTCTTATTTATCTCTTGTTTACTGAACTAACATTGGTCTGCAATTTTACCGGCGTAAATCCGGGTAATAAAGAAGTCATCCATGTTAATCCAGGTTCTTACATATATGTCCATACCAAATATTGACCAAATCGGTTCAGCCGTTTGAGCATGAAGAAATAACAAACTTATACACACCCGCCTAAACATGTACCTTGGATTTGTTATCGGGAAAATGCCTAATTTTTATAACATGCCAGTGAACGGTAACTTCTTAAACAAAAACAAATTGCACTCATACAGAACGAAAAAAATTTGAACTTTTTAGTTGCCTGATGAGTGTAGGCTACATTGGTTGTGGAATTTTGTATAATTTATCATTTTTCAAATTTGTATCGACAACACGTCCTTAACAAGCACATCCCTAGACCTGTGGGAACCAGCCAATTAATAATATGATTCGCAAATCCCTATCGAATCTAAACAGTACTCGAGGCTATGGGGTGGCATTATGGCTGCGAGCGCTGACCGGAAGCACCGCCATCAATGCATCTCCGTTACTTGCAGCGGGTGCAACGGGTTTGATATCGCCCTTCTATTGTATTTGTGTTCCTAAGATTTTTCCACGACACAGTTGCATGTATGTAGGCCGTAACTTGGACCTCTTACTTGTTAAAAAGTTTTTTTCGCAATCTCTTCTAATCCCGTCATGTTCGCATCGGTATAATAATAAGCAATTTCTCGGTCATTGTGTTAGACAAAAATAGACCAAGTAACGTGAGATAGTCTTGTTAATTTCAAAAAGTTTTTTTTTATATTTAATATACATGAGATAATATGATGGGACATGGGTAGGAATAATACGGGTAGCAATTGATTAATTAATTTCAGCTCAGTTATCTCGTTGTAGTTAGTTAACATATGCCAGTAATTATTTCTTTGACCAAAAATATGCTACTCATTACGTATGGGATTCAATTTAGTAAATGACGTCACTCCCTTTACAGGCGAGAGATGGGGTACAACCACGAACAAAGTAACTGAGATACTCCCAACTATTTATCTATGCTTTTGTGTTAATTTTAGGCCATGAGCTATTTCTATTTAATTTATACAAACATACATAAGTAAGTAGGTACAAGCCATACATTAGCAGTTGGGCTTAGTAGCCCAATGCGTCCGCGTCCGCATTAGCTTAAAATATGGGTTGAGCGTAATATGCCAAAAACTTTTAAAGTAGGTAAGTATATAATATAATAATATGTAGTAAGTTTGAATAATACTGACTGCTGATGACGGACCAATGTGTATCCAAACCCTCGTCTGCTTAAATTTATCGAACCCGTTCTTTTATATGGATTTATATCATAAACCTTTCGGTGTAAAAACGCGTAAGTGAGGTTTTTGATGTTTATTCTTCCTTCTCGTTTCAACTTGGCACCAGATTATGGCAATTTTAGTGAGGAGATAGACCACCTTTAACATCGACACAACGCGAGCGAAGAGGCAATATTCACCACTCCTACATAGAGCTCCGCGATGTAACCCGCGCATCTAATCTATTTCCATACCAAATATTACACAAATCGGTTCAAATATTTGGATTTGAGTGTAAAGAAGTAACATATGTACAGACACACAAAGTTTCGCCTTTATAATATTAGTAGGAAGGAAGAATGATATGATAGTGTGTCGTCTGTTTGTGGTGGTTGGGCACCACCTGACGCAGGGCTGATGAGTGCGTGTCGCCACGGTCTCGGTCACTGCTCACCACCACCGCACATGGCCTCAATTAATTCACATTATATGTGGAACTGCCCGGACGTGACCGATGGTTAACTAATCGGTGGTTGATAGGCTCGTACTAGTCTCATCCTATTAAAAATAGCGATTACCTGAAATTACCTACTTTTTAAAAATTCGAAGTACTAGTTCTGATCTTCACTAATATCAATGTTTTATGTCCGAGAATGCTATTATAAATGTGTGAATTCACATTATATACCCACAATTTTTTATTATTATAAATATCAATCCTAAGACACTTTACATTTCATAAGGTTTATTGTTTTGGGTTGGAGTATTTACTTGTAGCATAATAACAAATTTTAAGCTTCTGTAGGTATGTTCTTTTAACTCGTACTCGTAGCTTCCAAGTTTATCTGAGTATACCATACATACCTATACCATCTTACGAATATAAGTCAATTTACACGAGTAAGTTACTCTTAGAAATATCGTTTAGAACTTACAATATTTAGCCCTAATATGTATGTACAAATGAACAGACTGTATTTACAATCGTAGAATCATCCGTAGTATGGCATCAGCTAAATAAGTGGAGTGGTGGGTGTCACGGACCATAAGTTACTCGATTAGATCGCGCGCGTGCGCCGCAGCAGTCGGCCCGGGGGTCGCGTGCCCGCTTAATAACCTCTTAATGAAATTAACGACTGCGGACCATATTGTTAGGGATGACCAACTAAATGTATAAAAACCCAACAATTACAAATTCCGTATGTTGTTTGATATGCTACCCTCGTTTCTGACGAATAAATTACACCTAATGTTACCTGCATCGGTTGCATGTAACAACAGAAACGAAAACGTATTATCGCGTTTGCTGGCCCATAATTAGAATATTGTTTTTGAATTTTGATGACATCGTTAAATTTTATATTCGATAAATAGAACTACATGATCGGTGTAGTGCAGCTCTTAGTCGATATTAATTAACTTGATCTTTATGTTTTGCCTTCTTCCATTAAGAATGCTATGAACCGAGTCGTTGCATCGTTTGTAGAATTAACTAATAATATCTTTTAGGATTATCTTATCAGCGACTTCGTCCGCATGAAATAGTTATTACCATAAAAACGGTTCTAGTGAGTTAATCTTAAAAGATAGACATATACTGTTGCAGACATTTTGTTAGATCATTTCAAGAGAAATAATTCTTTCGTACATATTTTTTTTGATATCTTAAACCGTTTTCGCAGCACACGCAACGGAAGCCTTTAAAGATGAATAATTTTCCCCGTTTTTTTCAAATTTTCCATTGTTTCTTCGCTCATATTAGTTGCAGTATGATGTTATATAGCCTAAAGCCTTCCTCGATAAATGGTCTATCCAACACAAAAAGAATTTTTCATTTCGCACCAGTAGTTCCTGAGATTAGCGCGTTTAAACAAACAAACAAACTCTTCAGCTTTATAATATTAGTTAGATTATCTTAGGATTTGATTTGTTTATATTTCGCGGAACCCTAGAAATTGTACAGCATCCTAGATTTTCTGGTAAATTCATTAGGCATTCAGGCACATCCTGGTTTGTTTTTCGTTCACAATATTTACCAAATGGTCTCGTTTCTACACCTGAGCGATTTTGTAAGCTGACCCATAATTTGGCATTTAAAACTGGTATTTTATGATGGATGAGAGGACATATGGTCGGGAACGTGGCAATGCACGGCTTATATTATGTGCTATTATGAATTATGGAACTTTGTTTTTGTGGCATTTTTTGTTTCAACCAGTAGAAGTGTACCACGGCCGTGACTGCTTGATTGACAGGCTAGCAAAAATCTTATGTACATAATGATTTACTAAACAAGTTTAATAAATGAGGATTCGAATAAAAATGTCATTTTACACTAACAACCGACTCCACTTATTTAGCTGATGCCATACTACGGATGATTCTACGATTGTACATACAGTCTGTTCAATTATACATATTTAAGGCTAAATATTGTAAGTTCTAAACGATATTTCTAAGAGTAACTTACTCGTGTAAATTGACTTATATTCGTAAGATGGTATAGGTATGTATGGTATAGGTACTATCACTAGCACAGTCAATTACATCATCATCATCCACAACTTTTTCGCGCACGCGAGCTAATGCAATCTAGTACTCAATCAGTGCATCGATAATAATTAAATATGTAAAAAAAAATACATTTCACATACAGTTTGAATGTACAAAAAAAATCTAGTTACCTCTAGGTAACCGTAGCCAGCGACACCCAAACCTCGAGCGCAAACTTATTTATTATTGTGGACTCGTAAAAACACGTTGTTGTGTGCAATTTGTTTTGACCGTGATGTGTATGAACAATAACGAGGAAAATACACATTAGATTTATGTTTGTATTTGAATTCAGAGAATGTGAAAGTTGAAAAAAATATCATTGAACTTTGTAACATTGAGATATTCATTCTATGACGTACTTGTGTCTTATTTGCACACATGAGTAAACAACTGGACTTACCCAGGCTTGGGGATAAAATATATAGGAATAAGTATAAGGATTTTCTTTGTAAACATTATCAATGGTGTGACATACATGAGGTGTTTACCTTTGGCTTGCTTAATGGAGTTTCTTCGCCCCTACGAGACATTTTATGTTGAAAGCAGTGTAAAAATAGAAGTAGGATAACTTATAATGTACTATTGTAGCTTTGTTAAGTAATATGTGTGCATTGATATGGATAGATTGTCATGCATTGTTGATGTATTATGTCGTAAGAAGTGTAGTGTAGTGTTTAAGAGTTTTCTGACAATATTGGATTTCAGACTCCAGCTACCTACTCGTATACAAAATAGTAACTATATCTTAGGCCGTTATGTTGAAATAATGTTTTCTCATCAATTGGCAGGTACAGGTAATTAATCCAAACCCTTTAGGAGCCGTTTCAGGACGATGGTTTTGGTAGTTTTTAATTGATACTTATCTTTTTAATTTACATATTACTTAAATTAATATTTTAAGACTTGCTCTCAGAAACTAAGATGTGAAATATTTGATATGTTTTTTTCTAAAGTTATATACATACATATTTCTCACGCTTAGTATGTGTAGTGGTCCTACCTGCGTGGCTACCCTGTGTCGTGTATTTTGAACACGTGCGCGCGAGCAAACACATGTGTGCGCTGCGCGGCCGCACACCGGCTCTTTCAGAACCTGATTAGATAAGGCGGGCCCGGGGTAATTAGTTCACTAGATTGAAGTATCGATTACTATTAATAGCCTTATTCGAAAATCGATTAAATATTTTGCTGCGAACTGTTTATTGCCTCATTCTAAACTAGATGCCTGTAAGCTTGTTAGTTATTTGTTTACGCTGCAGCTTTTCTTTTATTGCTAGTGTATATATGCTACGTACGTTAAGTACATTCACTGATAGTATTTTATGTGGATGAATCTTTTAGTACTGAGATCTTAATATTCACGTTCTATTGTTTTATTAAGTTAGTTAAAACTAAACACAGTTAACATAATATTTAAATTAAACTTAAACAAAAATTTAAGAACTTTTCTGTGAATTTGAAACCGATTAATAAAGTAGTTAGAAACTGTAGCTACGAGTATCTATTCATATTAAAACATTGTGTGTACTTATACTTGTTAGAAAGTTATTCTATTTAAAACAGAAGGGGAAGTTTACTATATTTAACCACTTCGTATATTTGGGGTGGTATATAAATGAGTATTATGTGCTTAGCTTGCTTATGTTACGAGCACGTGGGTACTCACTGAAATATTTTATCATTATAGAAACAAAAACATCTAGATACTATAATATCCAAAAGTACCTACTTACTCTCCGTCTAGTTTACAAAAAGCAAAATACGCGTATAAAATGAAAAGGTTAAAAAAGTTATGAATTGCAAACTGATATATTCCAAACGACGTAGGTATAGTAAGTAGGTCAGATCGACTTAAACAGGGGAATTTCCACTGGGCAGCTATTTATTTATCGTTTCGTCTACTCTATCTAAATACGTTAAACGGAACAAAGACGTTGTTATACTTATGTACATCCAGTAGGTACTGAGTGGATAAAAAGTTCGTGAGAACCTTTTTTTTTTATCGAAAATGAATATTCAGTGCAGGTGATTTATTGAATTTTGTTGATAATGATGAATATGTAACAGTAAAGTGCAGTAGCTAAGAGCAAGGATCGGCCGCACCTGCACTGCTTCCTACTAGTATTTCCACGGCTCGGTCGCTCCGTAACGTTCATTCTGACAAACACAATTGAATACTGGTTTATAATTAATTCCGTGATAAATATGCACTAGTTCGTTGATCCGGTTACTTTTGTTCATCTACCGACAAACCGACCGATCGAATTCTATTAGCAGCATTCAATAAATGTCGTTTTGAATAATAAAGAGAGTAATATTTTACGATGTCAGATTAGTTGTCACGTGAGAATATGCTCGATATCGGATAATATATTTTATTTTAAATTTATTTCTCAATCTGTTGAGTTTGTTAAATCTATCTATAAATCTATTTGTAATTCAATGTTACTTTGCTCTATAACAATGGCTTGATAACTGTTATTCAGAAACATTGTCTCGAAAATTCAAGTAGGCAGGATTCATACATAACATAGACTGAGTGTTGTAACAGTGCCTGGCTAATACCGCTTTTGGATTTTAAATAAGTCTTCATGGTTAGATAGAAGCTCTTCAATTGTGTTAGGCATATTTAATTATTTAGATGATCCACCGTACCGGGCGATAAGTCCAGGCGCAATGTGGGGCAGATCACGTTGCTAAGTCAACATCCAGTCGGAAGTCCCGGGCAGGTGTGTTAACAGATACTCCAGTGGTCACATCACGCCGCTCGGTTATCTCCACAATGACCCTCCAGTCTTCCATATGAATGTATCTGCGGCGTACGTAACTATGCAAATAAAATCAACTTGTGAGCTACATTAGGCGAGTCGCCCGCGCCCGCGCCGGTGCCCGGATGTGAGGACTTCAAATACAAATCGTATTTACCCAAGAATCGAGGGTACATATAACACGTGCTCCGCACATACATGTTCAGGTAAAGGGGGAGCTTACAGCTGTCTCCACTGAGTAACTTTAGACCACGCCTGAACCGCCTTGTGCAACAGAACTTAACGAATCTTGTCGATACGGAATGTGATAAACGCCGAGATAAAATCCCGTGCGTTTACCATTAGTTAAACACTGTGAACTATTGCAAACGTTGCTGATTAGAGAATTATTCAAATGAATCGATGAACTTGGACAAGTAGTTGGAATTTTACGACGATATGTATAAAAAGTCAAATTACTTATAACTGTAAGTAATTTGACAGTTTATATACCTTATTATTTAAGTTTGTTCGTATCCACGATAATAATACCTTTGCGTGGTGAACACTGAGTCAGTGAAGTGCCTTCACCTTTTCTCATAAACCCTAATTCTTTTGTCTGGAATGGGTCGTCAATGTGTTGGTTGGTTCCGGCAAACAATGGGCCATGCAGCCCGGCCTGTATGGATTGAAGGTGAATTTCTTTGAAAGTGAGATCATTCCGCGGCCGGCTACAACCTGCAAGATCCCATTGTTGGGCCGCAGCTGCCGCTCGCCACGCATCACTTGCGCAACCTTTCTTATATGATGCCTCTCTGCAAATATGTGCAGACACTATCGCAGCATCTGTAACGATTCACAATATATCACATGCTAAATGAAATTGATATCGTTGTGAGAAAGCCACGTGACTAAATCAACTGCTTACACATGAAACTATCGGGGGAGTTAGACATTTACTGCATATAAATAGAACGGTTAAATATATACGTGACTCAAAACCTTTCTATATACTCGTATATGTACTAAAGTAGTAATGCTTGCTCAAATGCACATATCTGATGATGAGCTGATTTTTTTACGTGGGATAGGTTTGTGTATGACTACAGCCTGCCTGATGTTAAGCATTGCTTAATTAACTTAAACATTTATACATGTCTTTAAGTAAAAGATTTAAAACAAATACCAACTTTTATTGAAATAATCAGAAAAAAAAAACAATGAATAAGTATTATAGACCACAATACGTAACGTCTTTTCTCTAACCATCGCGCGTCGGAATTTCAAACATAATTTCATTGACGCCCGAGAATGAATGAAGGTTGTGATTATTTTACGACATTTTTTGTGTTTCTTGTGGATTTCTGTATAGAAACGGCTTTTATTTTGGTGTATAAAAAATGATATGTCATTGTCACATGGATCTACCTGTGGACGAGCACATGCCAGTTTTTGTGCGAATAGTTTGAGGGGCTGTGAAGTCGCCGACACGTCGTTAAGACGACTCTAGATTCCTGCGTGGTTTACGGTAACTGATTGAATTAATTAAAGGTCAGAGCAAGTGAAAGAGAATTTGTTTTCTCTTATTAACATGAAGTTGCGCAAACGTGGTGCGATAGCTAGCGCGATACGGCGCCGGCAGCGGGCCCTGAACCCAGTCACCTAATTGACAAGCGGCTCCGCACACATCATCCATCAACCTGACCACCTCACAATCGACTTACGAAATTCACATTCGTCTAGATATTGATCCTGTACAATTACCGTAACGGCCGGATCGGAGCCGGCCCAGTTCTATTTCATTACGCGGAAACATTCGGTAGGTACCTTTCAGTTTCGATCGAGACCGACTCGACTTGTCTTCTGGGCGCAAGAACAAAGCGGTCCGCAACATACTCCTGTGCAAATTTTTGTTCACCTGTCAAGGATTTTGTACTCGAGTACAGTCATGCTTCAAGTGGGGGTTGCTCGTATCCATTTATCTTGATCATTAACAATAGAGAAGCAGCGGGTTCTCCGCGGGTAGAATAGAAACTCCGCGAGAAGGCTGGATATGGATAGTATTTCCGCAATTTTGCACGGATTGCGAACAATAGAACAAGTGGCAGGCGGCGGCGGCGCGGCGCAGGCGTTGTATGAATTACACTAACTAGTTATTAGTGCGCGTGCGCTCGCGCCACCGGACTGGTTTGTGTGTCAATTTTTCATGAGCCACATTAGTGTCTCGGCTCCTGCGAGATATATCGGACCGGTAGTACATCACGAGCGTGCTCTAATTGGAATGCTGAGAGCTAATAACTCATACTGGTTATAACTGTGCGAGTCAACTCATTGTACAATTACATATTTATTTTTAACAGCTCTAAAATTCGTCTGCGGTAAGTTTAAATTCTTTTTTTGGAGACATCGTTTTCCTCTGATTTTTATATTTTATTTAGTGATTTTTCACAATACAACAAGTATTGTAAAAAGTCAAAAGTAAAAACAAAGTGTTATTCTTATTGGATTTTATAATTTTCATAAAATTGTCTTCTGAACCAAAATATGCCTGCTATGCTTACTAGGCCACGTAGGTATTTGTGCATCAAATTAAAAGGGGTTGGTCTCATTATAAAGTTACGACTGCTTCAGCTCAGTATAGATCTCCGGCAGGTCCCGGCAGCACATTATGTTGATGGCGGTGGCAGCAGACAGGGGCGCGCGTCAACCGCGTGTCGCGGACAGCAGAACAATCGCCAGGCGGCGCGGCGAGGCGGCGGCGCCCGCCGGACTCATCGGCGGCGGAGGATGCGGCGCAAGTTACGAGTAGGTACTACTCAATTGTAGACTCTACTAGTACTTACTACCTTCCAAATTTAGACTACATTTCGATGGCACGTGCTTACTGAGCTAACAGAACCTTAACTATGTAACAAGGCTCATTTACTCAAGATGTATGTGGTTTCTACCGTTTCTATCGTACTTATCCGTGTTTTCCGCCTCATTGATTAAATAAATTCATTGTCTCCTGCTTACGATTGCAACTACCTTAATTGAACGTTATTGTCTAACAGCCGTTTATCATAATAATAGCGTGGAACAGTTCTTATATCTTGTGGCACATTTCGAGCGCCACAGTATTGCATAAAATGGTTTTGTACACGCAATGGCCGGGTATTATCCGTACATCATTATTTCTCGTTACTGACAGCCTAGATAACCGAGTAGAGATGTTAACTGGCGCCTGCTTGTTACAGATATTGTATAAATAAACAAACGTTTACCATTATCTACTTAGCGGTACTCCTTAAAGTTGGCTCGTGCCGCCTAATAGCGGTTCTTGAGTAGCGAGAAATTCTGTGCTTTCATAAACTATTTAAGTTTCTAACTAATTAACCGTTAAGGCAATTGTGGAGATTGCAGAACCTTATGCGACCCAGACGGTACTCAGACGGTATTTAGATAGTTACGTAGATATCTAAGTAGTCGTGCAGTTTGTAGAAATTGGTGTGAAAACGAGCAGGTGCGAGTGTTATGTAAATCTGGTATGAATTGCAATATTATTTGTCTGTTGGTGTTGTCTGGGCGAGTTAATTGCGCGTGCGCCGGTCGGCCGGAGCGGTCAGATCTGGCTATCGACAGATAGTGCCTGTAAACACGTCGCCTGTATCGCAACAATCTATTTATAATCACCGCCGCCGGACCACTGTGTGTTAAATGTCTGATATTTACGATTACGGCCCGAGACGCCGGCCCTAGGGACGCTAATGCCCGGACCTTATATTACACTATCGATAAAATGCAAAAAGTTCTTTAGGTTACAATATTTTTTTCGAAACTTGTTGCCTTTGTTGATAAGGCTCTTCTATGCTTCGGTTCAGCTTTGGTTCAATGCTATTAGGGTTTATGGTAGTCGTATAGCTATGACTTGTGTAAGATATTAAAAATATCATTGCATCTTCGTAGTAGCGATGCTCGCGTTGATGTCTTTTGGTCGTAGCGTGTAGTCTACGGCGTAGGCTGGCTACGAGGTGATAGTTTCATTATGATTACAGTGTTTGTGTTATTGCGCCCGGCGAGCTATCGACAGCGAGCAGGCTGCTCTAGCGGCGGCTATTAGCGCGCCCCCCCACCCCACCCCGCACTGCGCCCGCGCACGTGCGCGTGAGTAAGCGCGCGGACACCCGACCTGCGACACCAGGTACATACATTTTATCGAGACTTGCTCTTGACTTAGCTATGAATATGAAATATTTTGTAAATTAATATTTATAAAGCTAGTAAGGCACACATCCAGAGAGTAGCAAGCGTGTGTAAGAATTAATTTACTTGTTTTGATAAGTACATGTTTTATTATGATTATGACGTGCAATGCATCTTCGAGATTTTGCGATCACAATGACGTAAGTTCTGATAAACGCAACACCATGAGGCCGGCTGTTCAAAACCGTTATAAAATAAATTTTATACAATGAATCAAATTTGATGCCGAAAAAAGCGAAGTATACAGTTGTTGTTGTCGCAGAGGCGTAGTGTTCGTCACCTGCGGGCGGCACGTGCACATCTGGCCGGCTGTGATTGTGACGCCTCTCGCCAAACACATACCTACACATGAGAGAGCTTCACAAAAGCTATAAATAAGCAGAGGTGCGTGTGTGCGTTTCAGCTGAATGAGCAGGGGAGTACCTGCGCGGCGCGGCGCGGCGGCCGCGGGGTACATCGCATTATCTACGCTCATCACATCACAGCGCCGACCACCCCTTCGTTGCGCCTCCTGCTGCCTGCGACTACTCATTAATTTCCATTAACCAAACTCTATTTAATTTTAATTCCACATTCGATAATGATTCTGTGATGATTCTACGATATTTGATTTAAATTAGTTCTTCGAATTGATACGTTTATTTTTTATCCTTTCAGAAGCTGGGAATTGGCATTGTGAAATGAAGCAATTATCTCGTTTCTCGATACGACTATTAAATGCCCCTTGTAGAGCGATTTATTTCTTTCTTTAGATTATTTTCTTCGCTGAATGAATGGAGAAGTCGTTATTTGTAATGTAACCATTATTTCTCGACTTCAAAGTACTTGTGTTGGTTTTCAATGATTACAGAGTCGGTCGCTAAAGCGCTTAATATCGTTTGTTCAAACAAACTGAATGTAAAAATAACCCGTTATTATATTTGAGCAATGTATTAGGGGACAAAAGAATATTAAAATAACAATAAGGAAATGTGAATGTTCCCACAGAGCGAGCACTTTCCCGATTGCTCTATTTCGTTTCACTGGTGAGGGTCATTAGTGATCGGCAAAACACTCCCTTAGTTTGGGACAAATTCACACTGAAGCCGCTCATTACTGTATTGTGATGCAAACTGTGATTATTCACGAGTGATTTGGTTGCAATGTACGGAACCGTTGTATGCATATTTACGTAGGTACAAATTATAGCGGAACCTACAATGAGACCAACATTTATGCCTTATTATATTTTTTAATTATATACCTCCCCATTTATAACATACTAGCTGTGCCAGCGACTTCGTCCGCATGGAATAGTTATTACCATAAAAACGGTTCTAGTGAGTTAATCTTAAAAGATAGACATATACTGTTGCAGACATTTTGTTAGATCATTTCAAGAGAAATAATTCTTTCATACATATTTTTTTTGATAAGTATCTTGAACCGTTTTCGCAGCGCACGCAACGGAAGCCCTCAAAGATGAATGATGAATAATTTTCCCCGTTTTTTCCACATTTTCCATTGTTTCTTCGCTCATATTAGTTGCAGCGTGATTTTATATAGCCTAAAGCCTTCCTCGATTAATGGTCTATCCAACACAAAAATAATTTTTCATTTCGCACCAGTAGTTCCTGAGATTAGCGCGTTCAAACAAACAAACAAACTCTTCAGCTTTATAATATTATAGTATAGTACCTATATATAGTATAGATTTTTTTAAATCCGTGCGAATACGAATGACAAGAAAATTAAGCTTCCGAGGTCGTACTATAATCATAATAAGTACATATAATGAACACAGTAAAGCAGTAAAACTAATCGAACCCAATAATATGTGGCTTGTAAAAGCATTCGCATACTCGCTATAACTATAAAACGCGTTGAAAATGTCGCAGGTATTCCGTACAAGTGCGTGATTTTTATCGGGTTTTAATGAAATTCTGTGCGTTGCACAAATGGCAATTACCAGGCTCTTTGTCAGGGCAGATAAAGCGGCGGCGACACTAAATAAAAGATAGAAAGTTGCTTTATTTCAGTACAAGAATAGATTCAAGGAGCTCGCCGCTGCATTTCTAATTGAGTCGGCGCTAGTTGGGAGCCGCCGCGCCGGTCGGGTCAAGTATCCTTGACTCCGGGATACGACTCACTCCTGCGTGGGTGTTTACATGAAATATGTGTTTTGTGGTCATGTATATTTGCAAAATTCATGCTTATTCTATTCAATTGGTAGAATTATTGACGGTTTAAGAAGGTACATACTTATACCGGCTATTACAAATGAAAATGGAGAAATCCATTACAGTTTTGTATTTGAATTTATTGGATATCGTAAAATTGAATATTAGTATTTTATTGACCAATATTTTCTAACATATGTATATGTATTCCACGTATTTATACTACGTTTTATAAATTGTATGCGTAACCAAACTGCCACTATTCTAAAAGTGGTTGTGTGAACATCATTATTTATTTTCAAGACCGACCTGTTTTCGTAATTCCTACCAAAAAAATATAAAATTGTTGGTCTGAGCGCACGTAATGGACGAGTGGCACGCGAGATGACTTCTTTATTGATAAAGAGCGTAAAGTAAGCTCTAAACGAGCTTCGATATCTTTGACGAGTTAATCCCGCCCACTCATTATGTTGTCACTGCTTAAAAAATCACGCTTTTGCGTATTTTAGCAAAACACTTTTCAATCTGATGTTTTTAAATTAAGACTTTTTAACTTTCAAACTCTCTCGCTGTATTTGTTTGTAGATATATTTTATTTGTTTTGTATTAAAGTGCTTGTATTGTGTAGTGTTTGTTGTCAGTTGTGCTCGAGTGTGGCGGCAGGCGCTGCGACGCGATAAAGCGCGCGCCAAGTTAGCGCTAAGTGAGCCCCGATAGCGCTGACGAGTCAATCGCGCCCACGCACCCTGGCCGCCTGGCCGCCGACATATACCTTCCTCAAGCAAATAACTCACAGACATTGCACTTTCAATTTGTTTGAAAAATACGTTAAAAATTAATGCAAATATTTACTACTACATACGAAACTTTTTCTTCTGGTACCCGGTATAGCTGCGTGTTCGTGTATTGGTAAGTGATAAATGTCTTTATTTACTCAGAACCGATTTTAAATAAGGATATTTTGCTGTTCAGCGATTCCATAATGTGATGCAGTAAATCACGGGGCGCAGGTAATCACTAGCACTGGCTCCTAAATTATTGAGCCTCTTTAGATATTCTTTTACCCGCAGTGTATGCACACAAAAGAGAAATGCAAACGCGATTACACGTTGAATGCGCTTATGGCGGCAAAGGAGCCGCCCGGCGCGCGTAGGAGCCCTAATGCAGTGTCTGTGTAGCGGATAGCCGCGAGCTATCTGCGCCCGCGCCGCCGCCGCCGCTACTCGCGCTGCATTACAATCGATAACGCACCGGAGGATGCTTAAAGGTCTCATTTAAAAGCTCCACTAATCAGCTCCTCCGGCGTGCTCGCTCAGCCTTGTTTTACATTAAATAATTGAATCAATACCATTCATGCCGACGTTCGAATAGATTCTCTATTAACGTCGAAACAATTGCATAAAGAGGGCCCTCTTCGCCGAGCCGTTGTTTCACAACTGGCTGATAGGCAACGCATTGTGCGCCGGAGTGGGTGCCTTCGCATTCGATAATTGAAAACGAAGTAACTCGGCGTTTGGCAATCGCGCGGAGCCACAATTATCTCGTCACAGTTCCGAGATCAATCAAACCATATCACGGTATGTGGGTCATTAATTACTGTAAACAGTAATTACTTTAATTATTCCTGACAGTCTTTGTGTGAAGTCGTGAAGTGGCCGCACGCCGCCGAAGGCCGGAGCGGTGTCTGATACAAAAAGGAGTTGAGAAAGGCGATCGGTATGATCGCGTCCAATTCCATGGATGGCGATTTCTTAAAGAACATTGCAAATCTAATTAGTACCTGCCTTATAGGAACTTTATTGTTACCGCTAATGCCGCGCCGCTGCAACTTCTGGTTAAACGGCACATGATTGAATGCGAGCGAAGAGCTTCAAAGCGGTTCAAAATTTTGCCGGAAACTTTTTATTTCTTTACGCTATCAAGAAAAAGTTTTTTCATAGCAAATTACTACCCAAGATGATTGCTGTAATTTAGCCAATTTCAAATCATAAGTATAACAAGGTGTTAAAATTGATGCTTCCTACCGAGTTAATAGCGTTAATTTATAATATTTCTTAAACAAAAAAGGAACTTAATTTTTAAACCACATTAAGATAGCGTATCCAACTATTACGTACGTCAGCTGATTAGATGATATTCATTTCTAGTTCACAATCAGTTACTTCACGATTCAAAAGCTATTGTTCTAGCATTGTATTGATCTGGCTGCTCAAGTCGTATGACGTATTCTGGCTATGATCGATGCTCTAGAAGCGGCGTATAAGTTGCGCGACTCTAGAAGTGACCCAGTGCAGAGTAGAGTCAGCGCGTGTGCGGTGCTGGTGTCAACATCGTGGCAGCGTCAGGTGAGCGCCGTGACTCAACAGACCGCTAACGAACCGGCGCGGCGCGGCGTTGCGGCGGCGACGCAGCGCGGCCTGCTCGGGCGCGTGCGGCATTGTCTTCCATTATCTATCATTATCTCGCTTAGCCTACATACAGACCTATTCAATAACGCATATACGCAATATCAAATGTAAAACAATAAACTTTTAATAAAGAGAATGCTTACCGCAACTTCTCGTATTGAACCGGATTAATGAGTTGTGCAATTCCAATAGCTCTGTCATGAAAGGTTGTCGAACGTTCCTACAGGTCAATGTTACGATATCCAGCGTTTTGTCTCTTTGTTTGACGAAATTTTAATTACGCAAATAATTTAAAGCGCTCGACGCTGAGTCACGAAAGTCACGAAACGGATGTGATTAGATATTGTAGGGAGTCGCGAGCTATGTGGCGAGCCAGGGCCAAATGTTACCTATAGGTACTCTGCTACGTTAGCGGTTGTTACAAATAGCTTTTGTCCCGTGCGATTTCGATAACGTTAAATTGGCGTGCAGTTATCATAAGCCTTTAAAGTCTCACTTTAGTCGGTAGCAGGCAGCGCGTCGCGCGGCGGCAGGGCCGGCCTGGCCGCGTCGCCGTATCGGGCCAGATACGGTGGCCGTACAAGTCCGCAGCAGGTGGAAATAAATCACCGGTACAGATTACAGATACGCGCCTAGTCCGAGTTAAACGTTTACGGGCCTTGATTAATTCCATTATGTTCAGTTTACGATACTTATCGACAGTTATTATGTTTAATTAACGATGTAAAGTATGTGTGTCGGTCGATCCATCAAGGTGTTAACTGGCTCGGCGCGATGCCCATCGATCGTCTATTTATTAAAGTCAAACTGTACCACCTGCCATATCGTAACCTATGAGGTGCTGGCGTATTCATCGCCTCGGTAAATCAACGCCGCGTCTACAGGATGATCACTAAAATATTAATTAAATAACTTATTTATTTCTATAGTCATTAATTACCTGTAAATATTACCTAATGTTTTAGACATAAAAGTACATTATATTATTCATTTAAAATTCTAATCAAATACTTAGCGAATGAAGAAAAAAAACACAACACGCTAATTTAATCTGCGAAACTTTATCACCCAAATTTTATCTTTAGCGAATGATGTAAAACATTCTTTTCTAAAGATACGATATTTATGCTAGCAGATAATATAAAAAAAAACACCTTTTTAAGTGTCTAGGAAAACACAAAAATAAAGTTAAAACGTGGATCGGGCAAGGTATAGCTTAGTAGACCTGTTTTTGTTGGAAAACATTCTGTATAGTTATAAGTTTCGAGCAACATCATGACGTGATGAGATTCCGATTTTGATGGTGGATGTTAGTCATAGAGATAAACCTAGTATCAATTTAAATAAATATTAAACGCACAGTGTACTCGTTTCATTCGTTTGTGAAAACAGACCCACAGATCGACGTTGGCTTATTTTGTATATGAGTTTGACTTCAATAAATTTTGTAAGCATTCCAGTGGTTTGTAATATCCATATTGCTATTATAAAAAACTTTATCTTTTGGGTGTTGTCAAGTAATATGGAAGCCTGTGTTCCCAGGCAGGGGTTGTGCAAGCAGCTCGCGTGACGTGGCGCGTGGCTGTGAAGGCTCCACGTCCCATTCGATCGCCGCGACATTTGAAAGCTTGACTGCGCAAATTGTTGCTCCAGAATTAATCTGCCGCTCAACCTCCGCTCGAGTAAACGATGGACCGAAAACGCTAGTCACGATCGGGAGATTAATAATTTGTTTTTATGCGATGTCGCAGTCGTTATCGAGACTGCGACGTGCCTTTTTCACAACACTGCACGTACCGGTACCGGCGAAGGAGGCTAAGTTCACCATCACGACGTCGCTACTCAACTTTCGAGCGCTGTCGATTAGGAATCACTTGCGACAACCGGCTGATCGATGTAGCCCTTGGCATTCGTGAGACATAACTGTCCGGAGCATACTCGCTACAAACAAACACACAGATGACACAGATACGCGACACGGTCACCGCGCGATTGTGCGGCTAATGGCTCGCTCCGTGTGCAGCTATTTAAATCATCGCGACCGGAGTAGGCTCGCCAGGAATACTAGGCGACAGAAACGTACGCAGACAGGTAGTTAACCGGAATCCTCGGATACTTTTACCCAGATGCCATATAAATCTGCAACGTGAAGTTATTTTTTGTCCTCAACAACCGTAAAACGAGTAGCCTCTTCTTAATAGGCTTAACATGAGAACGGGTTGAGGCGACCGCACGTGGATAACCGCAGCGGTCGGTAACATCAAAGCAAACACTCGTTTAAGCCAATTGTGCGTGCCGGCGCGCGCGCAACTACAACATGTAATTATACGGTTAGAGGGCGCATCCCCGCGCCGACCGGTGCCGGGCCTGCCGGGCCGGGGCTCGCCGGGCCCGCGTACTGCACCCGCAGCCGGTAAAAAAACCACCATCTGTTGAACCACGAGCGGGATGACGCCCGCTGCGGCAGTAATTGACCGCCGACACACTGTTTTCTAAATTAACTTTTTTATAACCTCGGAGTAAATAATCAAGTTAAAATAGGCTAATAGCCAATTTATATGATTTTTAAATATCAATAGCAGAGATATTTGATCACTTTATTTTTCATATTCTAATCCTGATTTATGACCAGTATAGAATTTTACGTATGTGTCTAAAATATATTTTTTTTATTTACAGACCATATCAACATTTTGATTGTCTTTTATTGCCTTTTACCTTCTCATATTTGCTGAAATCTATTGTATAGCATGTGAGCGTAATCAAGTCATATAATGTATTATGTATATAAAACATATAAATAAATAAATATTCCGGGACATTTCACACAGCGCCATCTAGCCCCACACTAAGCAAACGCTTGTGTAGTGGGTACTAGATAACGGATATAATACTTATATACTTTTTTTGTAAATATATACTTATTATACATACAAACGACCAGACTTAACACAATATACATATGTTTACTTACCATTTTGAATTGTTAAATTACTACTAAATAAACAAATCATAAATCAATAAATATCAGATCGAACCTCAAATATCAAATATCTATTATTTTTAAATCAATAAAACTAAGCGGAACCTATTATTACTCGACCTAAATAACAGGATTTTGAAGAAATATTTAGAAGGAGTGACCCAAAAAATGTGTTTCCTTCTGTATCATAATATTAATGTTATTAATAGTGTAATTTAAATCAATTTCCGTCGCGGCACGGGTTAACCCTTTAGCCGGGGCGTTACGAGCATTTATTATTTCATAATGGTGTGTAATCGGGTCCATACATAGAGCCAGCTGTGATAGCGGCGCGGCGCGCGGGGTTAGGTCCACCTTGATTCACTTTATGAACCGTGGTAATTATCAAATAGGCAACGATGATGCGCATCATTGTAGAAACCGTTGTGGCCTTATGTAGGCTCTGCCTGATCATCTTAGCTGATTTATATTATACATACCTGATGGATCTTACTAAAACGATATTTTTATGTTTTTGTCTTTTTGATACATTTTAAACCATAAAACTGTCTATAGGAATAATTACATATTGAATGATCACATTCTGACGACTGATATAAATTAGTGGCAGCATTGTCGTCCTTCTCAATATACAAATTGTTGACTGGCGTCACCAAAATATCCCGGAAATTAACAAACCATATGGCAGAGACGTTCTTAAATACCATACCGCTTTAAAACTATTACATCCTTTGTCGTGAACGAGGTAAAAAATGTCGTGAGAACGACAAAGTTTGTTGTCTTCGTAGACGCGTTTCAGAAACAATCAGGGTAATTTAAATCAGGTGTTTGTGAAAAGGGATGTTTGTCCCACGTGCTCGGCCTACAATGGATGGAAGTTCAGTGGTCGTTGGTCTCATTGTTGCGGGTGTAAAGCACCGCACAGGCGGCACAGGTGGCGCGCAGACCTCGCCGACTAATGGACTTCGCGATTGTTTGAGCTTTACGGTTATTACTCTAACACCCAAGTACGACTCATCTCTAACAACCTGCCGCGTCCGTGGGAACATTCCAGGCGGAAATTAAAACAAAACATCTAGATCTACCAAACAAAAAATTAAACAATTCACGATCGACCCCACCTACTCGTATATTCGTAATGAGAAGATGACACAGTAACATTGTTAAGCAGGCGGTCTCAGCATTACCATCTATTACGTGGTTTAACTATTAATAATTCTTGGATCATCAATCACTTTAAGGTCAAAACTACAAGCAGAAACAAAATGGTCAATCTTAGCAGTTTTTTATGAATTGTTTTTAGATATCATTAAGGAAGCGGGCCTCGTTGGTGGGCCAACAGCGGGGCTAACGGATCACTCGGAGCGAGTGTTGGTACCGCGAGGTCGCGAGTGCACGGCGCGGATGGAATCTACTCCTTTGTCATAGCAACCTGTTCGGGACTCACGAGCACAATGTAACGTAGCGGACCACCTGATTAACCGCCATTCCGCCCGGACTATGCAGATATCGAGCGCCGCTCACATCTCCGATCGTATTAATTTCAAATGATAGATTGCTTTTATATCGTTAAAGCCTTATTATGATACAGATAAGAGCATTAAGGTTAGTGAACTTTCCATCGCTTAAGAAGCGGTCATAATAGTGTTTGTGTGCCCACGACGATGCTGCTTTGATCGATTAAGCACTGTGGGAACGGAGTCACAAGTGCGAGCCTCGAGGGTTTTTTGTCAGATCATACTCTCATAACCATACACACAGTTTACGTCTCTCTTCCTTTATGCGTTTTTGTCATAAGTTTTTCTGATTGCGTGAAGCAGGTGTAGAGAACAGAAATTTCACACGACTTGAGGGTTAAGGTACTTACTGAAATAAGAAATTTACTTTGATATTACTGGTAGTTCTGTAAATGTTTGGTGACAATATGTTTATACTAAAATGATTTTTAAACTGTTACGGATTTTGTATTGCCAGATACTTTGTTTGGGACACTAAGCAATATGTTTGGATAAAACTCGTAAACTTAACGTGTCAGAACTTATAGCAACTTAAACAATAACAAGTGAAGCCAACCCAATATCTATATGAGAACCACAAGTAAAGCAAGCGGATATGTATGTTTACAAATCCTACCGTGACTGTCACTTTAATTCGGTGTTTGTTTTTTTACCGATCTAATAATAGATCGATCTGTCCCTTACAGGCGCTGGATGTTGGCTCCCATTTCATCAATATGTAACACTTGTAAAAAACAGGGCACCTTTCGCAACATCCGCCGCTTAAGGAGTCGATTCTCATGAGACAGGTAGCTGCTTCCGCTCACATCTCTTTAACACATGAATTGGGATAATTATTACAATATGCTTAATTCATCTTCCTCGGGTTCAGGTAGTGCTTCACTTCTTGGGAATTGTATCAAGAGGCAGGTAACCCGTTATATGCAAACGAGGCATTGTCATGCTCAATATTAATATCGCACGAATATTTTTTGCAAATTAGAGCGCATGCATAGTAATTTGAAGGTGGGATTCATGAAATATGTAATTATGTATATTGTAAATATTGATGAGGTAAGTTTGGGTGGAAACAAAACGAGAAGTAGTTTAGCTAAGGCTAAAGTAACGTATTGAATTAGATTTAATTATTTGTGCATAAATATTCACCACTTGTACTTTATGTAATTTTTGTTAATTAATAGACGGTTGTGTTTGAACCTACAGCTAATTAAAAAAAATATATAGCCTGGTGAAGAATTATAAAATGTTATTGGATTGTTTTTTATTCATTACTTATCGGAATATTAACTGTCGATATCTCATCACATGCTTTTTACACTTGGTAGATACACACGATAGATACTGTATATACTATATCGTATAGTGCGAATTATATTGCCACATTTTATAACAAAAGCTAAGGTAAAAACGCATAATCCCTACCCTAACGCTATGTAAAAATAACAAAACTTCCCAACCCGGACAGAGGATCTGTGAGAACCTGCACAATAATCATAATGCAATTCCGACAAAAAATGTAACAAACTCGTCACATTGAATTTCATTAGGAATTTGAAATGTAAATATTGGGCTAGTGCAGTATCATGCAAAATGTTTGCATGAGTAATGTAGGCAGCATTCGACAGGTTATGTGAGTGCAAGTTGAGCGATGGGCTCACAGTAACGCAGGAAGGGGCCTGTGCTGTACGTGCTGGGCTCGGAGAGGATCGGCCGCTGTGACATGTAATATTCATTACTAGGAAGCTGAATACTGTTATGTTTACTGTTTATCGATAAATATAGGGCACGGTTTTAAGTAAAAAAATAAATCAAACTGATCGAGCATTTATGGCTTACTAGTGTTTATATAGTTTCTGTCATTTGTACAATGATAATTTTTATTAGCAACCAAACGAATAAACACAACGGAAATACATTAGCAGGATGTCACATTGGCCCCATTGGCCAATACTAGTGACGTTGACGTTGGTCCGGTACTTGCAGCCCTCAGTGCGGTGTGTTGTGCGCTGTGAGTGCGCGCAGATATGGAGCGTTCACAACACCGGCGTGAGAATGTACCGCACTCGGAACTATACTGTGCTATCGAGAATTGATTTGATCACAATGACAGATAGTGTCAGATAGACAGATTTGTATCACGACATACTCACACACACAGAAATGGATAAGATTCACATACTAAGGTCATTATTATTATTTTAACTTGAACGGGTTTGCACTTGGCCATAGTTTACCTGATAGCAAGCAAAGGCTATGGCTTAAGATGGAGCGTGCTTACCCGATAAGAACAGATTCACTCTCGCTTTGAAGATCATTAGCAGGAAAGACTAACTTAATACTATTCTGCGTTTTGACTCTAACATGTATACAATAATTTATAACAATAACTTTAACTATTGTGTGGTCTTCTTCTTGAATGAGAGTGGCCAACTCTGTTGTCGAGAGTTTATCAAGCCACCCTCTCTAAGGGCCTCTGACAATGTCTCCAGTCCCATACTAAGCTAATGCTTCTATAATGGGTACTAGATAACGAAATACATACACATATAATTGTCTTTCAATAGTAGCTAACTAAACCAGAGTAAGTATATTAAATCAGCTACCGATCAATAACGCAAAGCATCTGTTTTTCCCGTAAATAAATTTCTATCACGATACATACCTGCTTCGAATATTAATATAGTAGTTTATGCAACTGTCATATAATGAAGGGTATTAAAACACGAGTGTGAGTTTATGAAACGAGCGCAGCGAGTTTCATAATAGTAACGAGTGTTTTAATACCCTACTTTACACTACTTTATTTTCACTAATGCAATTAATCAAACAACAAGAGTTAAATTCACGCGTACGTGTATTGTCACAGTGATTTTGCCGCCATTAAAATCTAACCAATGAGAGCGCAGCTGCGCGCATCAATAAAACGCGACCAACCTGATTGGCCCTGAAATAAGGTTGGTCGCGTTTTATTGATGTTATAATGAGATATTACGATATCGATGTGGATATTATACCATCATGTGAAATTGCTTAAATTGAGTGTTTTGTTGTCTCCGCTATAACAGTAGTAATTATAAGTCAAGTATTGGAAACATAAGTAGAATATTACAACATTAGTGTAGATAAAATACATAATAGTATCGATAATGTTGACTTTTTATTTCTCTGTGTCAGTAATTTCTTCTTTTCTCCCTAACCCTGTACATGTAGTCAGCTTCATTAGGATCGATCGCTATCGAGTTACTCACCGGCCGCCGCTTTGTTGGCCCGACAATTGATTTCGGCCACCATTTTTATTTTTTAATTCATTGAGTATTGCCAATGTGTTTTTATTATTCTACTTGATACGGGTCCATTTTAGACATTAGATGAGTGTGAGAAAATGCGTGAAATGTGTTGGTTCTTATTTGTCGATTTAAATATGATATTGGATTGGCTTGTTTTTTAACTGCAGGTCAGACTGCTCCTACAGAAACAAAGTCAGGGCTTAAGAAAAATAAAGTATAGAAATTATAGCACAGTATTATAGATTATTATTATTATAGGCTTATTATAGTAAAGAATAGTAGTATAGAAGAAGAAGACACACTCTGGATTCATTATTTGTTTTTTTTTTTTTTTTTTTTACTTGGGATAGGTTTACGTTTGACTACAGCCTGCTTGATGTTAAGCATTGCTGCAGCCTAGGGTGTAACACGTTTACCTAGAAGATACCTATTAACTCTAGATTTGAAAACCCCTGGATTGTAGTTCGCAGGAAACACAGCTTCTGGTAAAGTGTTCCAAAGCTTTGCCGTCCGTACAATAAACGTTGAAGCAAAGCGCTGTGTTCGATACTTCGGCACTTCCACCATAAAACGGTGTCTACCTGCGGACTTTCTGCTTGTTCGGTTATAGAAGGGAGCTGAGGGAATCAGTTCATGTAGCTCCTCTGCACACTCTCCGAAATGAATTCGATAAAAGACCGACAGACTGTGCTTGCAGCAACTCATCTGTAAATCTACAATGATTTTAGACCGATAAAAATAGCTAGCTTTAAGTACTTTTCTACTACTAGTACTAGTCTACTACAAGGTTTAACATTGACTGACCTTTTCCTCGTATTTGTGACGCCAACGCTGTGATCTAAACCAAACGTTCTGTTATTGATTGTACCTGTTCTAGACCTTACATCAGCAGCTATAAATCTCGACAGGCTACTCGGGCGCTATCACATGAATATGCACAAGAACCAGGAATCTAGAATCTAGATATATACAGTACGTCGTTAATTTGTTCAATGTTTGTTATTTATTAATAACAACAATATTTTAAACGCTTGTGGAAGCATTCACTGAAAAACAATAGCCGTCTTACTTAAAAAATGTTAAAATAAAAATTTTTTTTGGGTTGTGTGTTTTACAAAGCACTTTTCATTACTATCAATGTGAGACAAAACAGTTCATATATCAAGCCACTCGTTGATTTCACACTCACATTTACCTATACATATAAGTATAAAAAACAAGAATTGCATTACATAAGCACTAACACTGCAATATAGTACATGATACTCTATATATGTGCTTATCGAAGTACATACACACTTAAAACAAAATGAGCAAAAGTATTTTTCTTATTTCGCAACCAAGCAATGTGAAAATCGAGTAGGAAGTACATCATATAAGTTGTATTCTGTATTCTGTGATATAAGTTAGTATCTAAATTTGTAATTACTTGTATTAAGTCTGGTCGTTTCTATGTATAATAAGTATGTATTTACAAAAGAAAAAGTATACATGTATTATATCCGTTATCTAGTACCCATGATACAAGCGTAAGCTTAGTATGGGGCTAGATGGCGCTGTGTGATATGTCCTGAAATATTTATTTATTTATTTATCTCAAAAGAGAAGTTACAGTGCAGTACATTGCATCGTACGTCAAAGTAGGGCTAAATTGGCGAAGGGTCAGGGTCCCAGGTCCTTACTGAGTGTCGCGCGGTGATGGAGCGGCCGGGCTGGTGGCGCCGCGCGCTTGCAACATGCGCAGGCGCCCGCGCCGAGCCTAGCAGCCTCTGACTCACGCTACTGGACTCCTGGGGGATACCAAGAGCTATATTATTTTTTATATGAGATGAATTTTCGTTTATTTCTCGTCGGATTGAAGCTCTTTTGACGTCTATGAATACTACGCTAGTCTAAAACTCCCAATACTAGAGTTCACGGCCTAATGGTCATTTCGTACATTCTTCTTTCTTTTACTTTATAGCTGTTTGTCCTCGACGCAAAATTTATATCATTAGAGTACCTGAGAGTACTATATACCCACGCACCAAGTTATTTGTACATACTAGGCTCATGGGTTATATAATGCCATCCTATATTACAAATAAATATTAAGATTATGCTATAAAAATGTATCTAGAAACCTATGGTAACCACCCTAGCTGGACGCAGACATTCCTACTTTTACATTTAGAGACTTGCCTGGATACTGTGATCAATTTCATGTTTGGGTACATAAAATAGAGATACTCAAAGAATAATATTTTTGGAAGTCAATATCAAATTAAATATCACATGTAAACTTGAAATTGTATCGCTCCATTCTTGCAAAGTATTTTATACCCTAAATACATGTAATGAATTGGCTGTTACCTTATTACTGACGATAGAAAGTTACTGTGAAATACATCTTAACCACAAAGTACTACATAAAATGACAAATCTGCTATCATATCACAACTTAGCTATAAATATGTGGATTATTGTGATTATAAATTCATCAGCGAATAAATGGTCCTGTTACATAGACAGATATATACTCGTATAGCATTCTGAGTAATCACAGATATGATCGCGGAGTCTAACTAGTTTAGTTAGTTTTGACTATTCGGTTCCAGTCACCTCACCGTGTACCATTTCCATAACATAATGTCCAAACGATCTGCCAACGCATTGTCTTTGAACTTACTTCCCGACGATAAACGTCTCATGTGATATACTGCCTGATTTAAGTACGTAGGTACTTTGGGACCTTTACTGTAAGATTTGTCATAGTAAAGATACTGTATCTATGACGACTACTCATCTATACTAATATTATAAAGCTGAAGAGTTTGTTTGTTTGAACGCGCTAATCTCAAGAACTACTGGTGCGAATTGTTTTTTTTTTGTGTTGAATAGACCATTTATCGAGGAAGGCTTTAGGCTATATAACATCACGCTGTAACTAATAGGAGCGAAGCAACAATAGAAAATGTGGAAAAAACGGGGAAAATTATTCATCTTTGAGGGCTTCCGTTGCGTGTGCTGCGAAAACGGTTCAAGATATAAAAAAAATGTGTATGAGAGAATTATTCCTCTTGAAATGATCTAACAAAATGTCCGCAACAGTATATGTCTATCTTTTAAGGTTAACTCACTAGAACCGTTTTTATGGTAATAACTATTCTACGTGGACGAAGTCGCGCGCACCAGCTAGTACGGAATAAGTAGATATATTTTTACGACTCAGTAATTAGAAATGTCCATACAAGATTTTGAAGATGCAAGTTGCTACGCAGCGTAGTACTTTGTAGCGCTTCCGTGGTGCTACGAATTTGTATAAAAAAACTAAGAGTAATATAATTTTAATTTAAAACAATAAGCCAGTCTATTAGTGTCATTGCATACACTTAATTATTTGGTACATGAATTCATTACTAATACAACTGTTCATGAAATTATTAAAAAAAAACTATACATAAAAAATACGCACGTCATAAAATTGCGAAGTGCTGAGGTTGTATATAAGCCATGGATGAATAAATCTTTATTAAAATGTCTAAGAAAGCGTGACACACTCCATCAAGCTGCCAAGAAAAATAAACATAGTTTATCAGCTCTAAATAAATATAGGAATTATAGGAACTATTGCGATATCTTGCTAAAAAATATTAAACAACAACATGAACGTAATGCGATTCAAAATTCTAGTCAAAATTATAAGAAACTCTGGCAGAACATAAGAAATATATGTGACATTGAATCTCCTCAGGATGAACCATCACAACTCTTAAAAACTAAATGTACACCTCTAGAAGCTACTAATGAAGTCAATAGGTTCTTTTCACAAGTTGGTTCTGATCTAGCTAATAATATCTTACAACATCTTAACACGACTGAACATGATCTAGCGGCTAAAAATACTACAGTGAAATCAGGAATAGCTCACTCTTTTTATTTAGCTCCTACCGATGGCCTGGAAATCATTAAAATTATATCAGACTTAAAATCATCATCAGCTAAAGGATGGGATGGGCTGTCAAATAATGTTTTAAAACACGCTAAAATCCCTCTAGCAGAGCCAATTGCACATCTCTGCAATTTAAGTTTATCGTCTGGTATTGTACCTGATGATCTGAAGATTGCAGTAGTTTGCCCAATTTATAAGGCTGGCAACAAGGCTACTGTTTCCAATTATAGACCCATTTCGCTTCTTCCAGCCCTCTCAAAAGTGTTAGAAAAAGTTGTTAATAAGAGACTACTGCACTTTCTAGAATCAAATAGCCTATTGTCACCTAATCAATATGGCTTCCGCTGTAAGATGTCACCGGAAGATGCAGTAGTTTCCTTAGTAGATTCATTAAAAGAAAAAATTAATAATGGCCAAAAATGCGTGGGTGTATTTATTGATATGGCAAAGGCTTTTGATACAGTTTCAAGGCCCATTCTACTGAAAAAACTTGAAGCAGAGGGTGTTCGTGGTTTGCCTCTACAATGGTTTGAGTCCTACCTGCATAATAGAAAACAAAAAGTCAAAATCAGTGACATTTATAGTGAGTATGCTGATGTTGAATTTGGTGTGCCCCAGGGTAGCGTCTTGGGACCCACCCTATTCTTGATTTATATCAATGGCCTATGTAATCTTAAGCTAAAACATACTGAAATACTTACTTTCGCGGATGATACAGCACTAGTTTTCCATTCTGACACATGGGAAAAGGTCAAACATGTAGCTGAAAAGGGACTTGCCACGGTTGCACAATGGTTACAACAAAATCTTCTAACATTAAATACGGATAAGACAAAGTTCATGGCTTTTAGTATAACTGACCGCACTAGTCCTCCTGCACCCATTCGGCTGCAACTACATCAGTGCGACCATAGAAGCACCACACCATGCACTTGCAATGAAATCGGCGAAGTAGAACAGCTCAAATATCTAGGCGTTATCATTGACCACAGACTGACATGGTCATATCAAATTCATGCGTTATGCAGCCGTGTTAGAAAACTGCTGCATATATTTAAAAAATTAAGTACAACTGCAGATACAGATACTATAAGAATTGTATATCTGGCAATTTGCCAATCAATACTAAATTATGGTATAGTAAGTTGGGGTTCGGCGGGAATTACTCTTCTTCTTAAACTGGAACGAGCTCAACGAGCAATGCTTAAGGTAGCCTACCGAAAGCCTTACCTACAGACACCCAACAGACGAGTTGTACAATACCACCAACCACCTCAATATTCGACAACTATACATCATGGCCACTACTCTTAGATTCCACAAAACATCCCAAAAGGCAATCAGAGTTACTACACGACATAATTTCTGGCATCCAACATGTCCTATTGCGAAAACGAAATTTGCTTCCCGGTCTTTTGCCAAAAAGGGGGCATTTATATACAAAAAGCTTGACACAGAACTTAAGATTGTAAATGATTCCCGGTACACTTGTAAAAATAAAGTAAGGAAATATCTAATGACTCTGGGGTACAGTGAAACCGAGGCTTTTATTATCCCAAAGAGCTGACAGTAGGGGGCCTGGAAAGTCTTGAAAAACAGCATCCAGGCCCCTCCAGCTACTCACACTCCACAGGTCATGCATGCTATTAATAATGGAATACTGTATATAAATGAACACATCGTGAAGTGAAGTGACACTCGGTAACTTCTTGTTCCACTATTCACAACCACAGAAGTACCTTAATTTTAACATATGCTCACATAAGTATACAAACATACACGTTCACATATATTCATACCTAAAACTGAAACAATTACCTACAGAAGTACACACATCTACCTATACATACACTCACATACTAACACAAAACATACATACCTACCTAATAGTACATTCATACATAAACACAACAACAAACCACAAGTATTGAGATATTCATAACAAATACACTTACAGATTAGAGACTTGGTCTTGTTTTCACTTTAAAAATAAAATAAATATGATATTACATAATAAAGTAGAATATGAATTAAGTAGCATAGTTAGTAATAGCAACCTAAATAGAATCACAACCCAGGTAACTCTTGCTGTATCTATAATATAATTATTTTTATTTTGTACACTACCTTCTAGTTGTGTTCAATACCTAAGTTTTTTTTTGTTTTTTTTTTTTTTTTTTTCGAGAGAATATATTTCTCTGTGTGTGTTTTTATTTTTTCTCCTCTTTTGTTTCTTTTTGAAATGACTATACTGCTAATATACTAATTGATGTAAATAAATAGTTACAGTCCGGTCGCTAAGCAACTACCCTCTGCGATACAGGTGCGCCTAGTGCAGAGGGCAGGGTTACAATTAAGTAAAAACACTGTATATGATGCAAAATAAAGATATGTTTATGTTTATGTTTATTCATATAAATTATAAGATAAATCAGCCAAGTGCTCACCTATAGAATGAAATAGCTTTCCGTAATAGCTAGTACAATTAATTTTATATTGTAGTAGTATCAGTGAGGTCGGATCGTTAACCGGTACCCGGCAGGGGCAACCCACACTCTGGTTTGTAAATGTCGATTGCTTCTGTTCCGCGCGCGAGTCATGATTCCACGCTACTGTTCATTTGTAACCATTAAAACTATTCGCACCTTTGGCGTTGTATTTGTTTATGTCAGTGATATGGTCTCATATGAAATAAAATGTATGGATGGATGTTTGTCGGCGCTGTGACCGCGGGGCGTTACTCGCGTCACTGGCTGCGCGCACCAAACTGTACTGTGCCGATTTTATTGCTATCTTGATTAATATTTATGATCGATTCTTCGTCCGCTCGGCGAGTTCATATAGTGCTGGTCAAGTAGTGATAAATCGGTTGGAGCCAAACTTTTAAGTACTTTATTACTTTGATTCGTGATGCTTTTCAGCCGCTAATGTAGGTACGCGAGAAATGCAAAACCGACGTGAATCACAATTAACATCTGCAATTTAATAACAACAAAACTTACTGCAAGTTATTTGCCATTAACGCTCGAATAGCCCATAATTTAAGCTTATTTACTCATGTTGAAATTTGTAAGGAGACATAAATCATGGTGTATTACTTACCTAATCTAACCAATAAAACACTTGCAATGATTACTCTATCATTGTGAAAATTTAGTTGTGTGATATGAATGAATGTCTGGATAGTGTGTTTATTTCCTGTCTCTGCACTAGGTGACTAAAATAAATGAGTGCAAATTACTCATAAGCATATTTGGTGCACGCTTATCTGTCGGCGAGATCCTCTACCCTCAATCCATTGATATGAAAGTGACAATCGAGGAGGCGGCTTTGGCGCGCTCAGCCCACCCACTGCAATAGAACAACTTTCTACGTTATTTTTTTGTTCAATTTCAAAGGGTAATCTGACATGCACGAATGATTTGCGACAATTGTCAATCATGTAAGTACTTAGAAGCAAATCTGAGATTCGAATAATTACCTAAATACTTATGCAAATTGTGGTGCACGTGTGCGTTCTTTTAGAAAGCTGCTCGTAAAAAAGATGTGATGATTGACGAGCGAGCGGCGCGGACAGGTCGCCTGGCAGTGATGGCAGCCACTGCCGGCCAGTGGAAGATGTGGCGGGCGCGGCGCTCGTCCGCTGTCACAAACAAACGCTCCTGTGTGACAGATACGATCTGCGCCCGCGCACGGCCGGCCGCTGACAACGCGCCGCTCTGTTGTGACACCTACCTACTGTGCCAAAAAGAAAACTGACACAGTTACTAACTCGTACGAGTACCTAATGTACTGCTTGATCATATCAGGCTTACTAATTTCTAATCAGTGATTAGTTACTAGTGGCACTCCACGAAATTTAGTTGGGGATAAAAGTTGATTGTTTACCTTGGTAATAATTCTGTTCATCTAAACTTAATCGGTTTAGCCGTTTGGGCCAAATAAATACAATATAGTACATAAACATGTGTATCCAAATTACGGTTGCAAAACAGCATCATTTCGGACATAAATTAGACTTAGTCCGTTTGTATTTGTAATTTTATCAGTCGTTAGTAACGGAGTTTTTTTATACGATTAAAATGAACGCGGACACCTATTTAATAAATTTAATTAAATAAAGCCGTGACATTTACAATGATTTATCTTATCTGGTGTTTAATGCGGAGAGTTATTTTTAATTAACAATGGCAGCAAGTGGGTACATTGATACATGAAGCGAGCCAGCGAGCCCGTTACTCCGCTACCTATGAATTGATCGGCTGCCGGCGCGCGGCGCGGTGACGAAAGCAAACCACTTCGTGATCAACGGTGCTCCCAAATCAATGCTAAACACAGTTGTCTCAGGCTTATCTTACCAACTGGATTCTGTACCTACAATGGAATTTTAATTCGGCATAAATTCTTAAGCAACGGTAAATCGTCGACTCGTGAATAGGTAAGTGAGTCGGTCATAAAAAATACAATTTTGCAGGTTCGCTTTGTTACATTTTGGTTAAATTAGATCCGTCAATTAAATACGTTTTGTATTAGTTTCGTTTTAGCTTCCATGTACCTAGTTGTAGGTATGTGAGGTGAAACGCAAGCCCCATTCGTAGTCGGTTCAGGAGAGCTGCATAACGAGGCGGCACAGGCTTGATATATTCAGGTACGATATGTGCCCAAAGCGCATATTTTACGGCCGCCGTACACTACATTATTGCTGATCATATGATACCCCGGCTCGGTCTTTATCTTTATTGCCTTTCTATCTCTGTGCATGTTTGCTTTCTATCTGTGTGTCAATTTCAAATCAAAATATACGCACTTAGATCGAATCAATTGTATGGCAATCGTATTATTACTTTGTGGCTCGACTTCCGTTGGCCCTTATCGCGCACATTGTTGTTTAATTAAATATTGTTTGACATTTGAACGTTGTACCTAGGTCGAATGTATCGCGTGGTGAGAATGGATTCAGGAGGTAGGTACACACGAGCCGAGTGCGTCGCCAGTCGCCACACTCGCATCGGTCACGCACGTCGCACCTCGCCTCGAATATCTCCTCGTGCGTGGACAAAAAAATGGAAAGGAGTAGCCGAATATTGCGTGAGGGATGCTCGCGCACGGTCAGCGATTTACATTCCTCGCCGGGTCGGAGCGGGTCGGGTCGACTCCATTATCACGTGTGAGACCATAAAAAATAATCGTGACAAAACAAATCATTTGGAATTCAGGAAATTCGAATGTTTTTATTGTTAAGGCGTTTTTTGCAACGCGGTCAGTGGAGAGCGTGAGGAGCGGTCCCGTTCTGGTAATCAGATGAGGGCACCAGTTTAACGAATAGCTGGCGGGTGCGGGGTGCGGGGCGCGGGGTGCGGCGGGCCCGGCCAGAGGTCGCGCGCCCTGCTAGATTACCAGCGAGCGCGCCCGCCGGGAGCACGGCTACTGAATGATAACAATACCATTGTACTGGCTACATACCTACACTACGTACACGTAGGACCTAGGAACCTATTTTATTTAGAGATTTTTAGAAGTTTGTTATTAGCTCAGATATTTATTAAAATTAGGGGATTCGAGAAAACATGTCAAAAAATACATACTTATAACAAATCATAAAACATAATAAACTAATAAGTTTTAAAGTCATTATATTTTTTCTATTTGTTAAACAAAAGTAATATTTATTACAAAAGCACTACTTACTTATTTAGGTAAGTACTTACTTAACGAGAAAAATGTATAAATTTTGGAATACCCAGACTACATGTAATGAAATCTTAATAAATTTAAACTAAAAAGATTAACAAAAAGAACCTAAGTAAATGCTTGTTTAGACTTAAAACTAATTTATACTAATAATAAAACATATCCATAAGTTCGATTCCCTATACGCAACAAAACTTACAGCAAAATGAAGTAACCTAAGTTAGACAAAACTTATGCTCCAGGTGAGGCTCGAACTCACAACCCCGGCATTGCTCACGAACACTGTCTTATAAGTACCGTGCGCTAACCAATTGCGCCACTGGAGCGATAAGCTGAGCGTCGAAATTATGCTACCACTGACTCACGCTCCGGCGCCCCCCTCCCACTTCGCCCTTCGTCCCTCACTCGCCCGTAGTTAATAGATGACGTCATTATTTAGATTCGCATGCTATGAGGATGATAAAGCGTTTTTGTAGCTAGTTAAATAGTGTGAATTCTGAATGTAATTATTTAAACTTAACTTAATAATGTTCTTTACTAACTTGTAGGTAGATAAAACGTACCTTACTATAACTGAGGTTACCGATAAGGAAGACATGTTTAATTACCATTTGATACGTGTTATCATGAATTAAAAATTAGTTATTATGTTTTTTTTATTATATATGTATAGTTACTACGTACCTACGTAAGTGAGTACGTACTCATATTTGCACAGTAATAATGCATAAAATTTGCCCTGAAATTCCTGTAAATTGCTTAAACCGTTAAATTTTTTGTAAATTCTTATCTGAAACATCATCGTTTGTGTGTAAGCACTGAAAATCACAATACAATACGTATCCTTTAATCATCTCACTTAATACTCACCACTAATGAAATACTTCCTAAAGCATATCCAAATGGGCGCTAAAACTAACACTAAACGTGTACTTGACCCATATAAGTTTCCATTCACATTAAATAATTAAGTGCAACAAACGTCCATTAATTCTGTTATCAGTTGATAAGGGGCGCGAGCTTCGCCTCCAGCGCTGTAAATGATACGTTACGGACAGCTCAGGAAATATTACACACTAACTATATCACGTGGTTTTACTCTCACTTGTAGATGATACAAATAGCGACCTTATCTGTTCACAAATTCGGAAAGTCTTCACTCCAAACAGAAACGCCAAAAAACAAGTTTTATCTGATCCTCTAATCATACTCATCAGATCTTCATCCATAATGTCTCAAGGGTTTCTATTGTAAGCGTTTTGAATACAAGTAAACACTTTTCGACATTGTGAACACCATGCTGATATTCTAACTAGTGTACTATTCGTAGAACAAGCAGCTCAACAGATAGTGTCCAATGTGTGGAAATAAAGCACGTATAAGAAGTCGATCGTGCAGCAAACATCTTGTAATAGCACAGAATAATGTACGTTTCCTATGTGTAGGTATGTTATGTATATTGTAAATTGACCATTTCTACTACATATAACCAGATACATATATTTCTGTAGATATTTCAATATTTTTCAGAAAGTGTATGTTTTTGTTATAAACATGTTCATCTATATTTACCCACAGAACAACGATCGGGCCACATCGCCCCCGCGCGCGCCCCCCCATAGAAGCGAAATGACTAATAATACGTGGTTCTCGTTTGGACCAGTACACAGGCCAACCTAACCTACGACAGCGCTTGTCAGTCTGTTGTCAAACATAGTCCGAGCGAGAGAGAGTTTTCGGTCGTTTTACTCGGTTTTACAGCATGATAAACTATTAAATATGCCTTGGTGTCAAGTTAAAAATTGTAAGAACAAGTTCCAGTGTTACCGGCGTGAAATACCATCGGTAAGTAGTAAAACTTCGTAATTTTAATAAAAAAAACTTTTGACATTTTGAATGGCATTAACACATTCGTTGTCTTGACGACGCTACTTCTCGATAGCAAAGTGATGTGTGTGAATGGAACCTAGCAAATTATCGATAATCAATATAATGTATATGATGTTTCTGGATTACGGTTTTTATTAAACACATACTTAATTTACAGATTTCCAAAAAATCCAGTGTTTAAAAATAAATGGATATTGGCGACCGGCAGATACAACTGGTTTCCTCATAAAAATGCCAGAATATGCTTCAGTCATTTTAAAGATGATTTGATAATTAAATAAAATAGATAAAAATAAATTTGGTATAGAGATAGTTTCAGTCCCCGGTAAGGGTATAGGATAGTTTTTATCCCACGGGATAAAAAAGTTTTTACAACGGATAACACCGCGGGCCATAGCTAGTTAACTATAATTTGTACTTGAATAATATAGTTATACTAAAGACATATATTTCCATCTTCGAAGTAAATGTGTAAATAATCGATAAAAAAATATCGACATTGCACAGCCGATGAAGTTGAAGCGTACTGTGTACATGAACATCTCGTGCGTCGTAGTGTGCGTGCCGAAAGTGTGTTAGTTTTAGTAAATGGTGACACCTGTTTTGTATCGAATAAAGGAAGAATTCGCCTCTAGTCACAAGGCGACAAGCATGGACTTCAAAGCTCTGTGATATTTACCTATATTCCGCAATAAATATCTTAGACTTTGACTTTGATGTTATAATCTGTCTTACAGTTACATTGACAGTTTATTAACATACATACAAACAAACTAAAATGCATCTTTTATGTAGATATCGTTGTATATGGGTGTATTGTTATAGGCTTGTTCCGGCCTGCAAAGTAGGCCTAGCCACAGTACCTGTTCCTTGCCCTGGGCAGAGGGAAAAGTAGCGATCTGCAGCCAAGATAGGGTGCCGGTGGAAATTACTGCGCTCTTTGTTCACTATTCAATTCTGTACAACATTTTAATCTAGTTGTTTTAACGAAAGTACGTTTATGGTGCTTGATGCATGTACCTATTTCTTCTTAGTTCATATTTGGATGAAACACGACTTTAAGTTATAATTGTATCTACTAATAAATTGTTTATCTGTTTAATCTTCCGAATGTGTATTCATATATACAAATATTTCACTTTTGTATTAAAAGAACGCTAAACATTTATCTAAAGTTGCAATCATGTCTAATCAACTAATAAAACTCTCTTGTATCTCATTTGATTGTATTAATTACTATTATCTTATTTTCATTAAGTCTGCAAGCTATATCTCTCCAGCTAAAGGCGCAGTAATGGGCCTTGTCTTTGCGAAGAACATAAGTAAAGCGCGACCGAAAGTTAATTGATAACATAAACAAGTAGAAGTAGACGGAGCAGGATTGATGCAAGAGCCGCCGCCGTGGCTCGAACTGCGTCTGCGCCACAAATTAACCGTGTTTGGTTAGTCTATCTCACCGCCGAGTACGTAGGTACATCGGGCGGCGGCTAACTGACTGATCAGCCCGATTGAACAGGACAATTGCCCCTAATGAAAGTAATTAACACGACGCGATCGGCCGATACCGATAGCGGCTCCGCGCAACCGGACACCACAATATGAGCCTAAATCACCCTACACACCCGCCTTAATTAGAGCATAAATCTATCTCTCCGATTTATTTCTCCGCCGGCGATGACAAGCGTGCAAGCACCGCGCTACAAAAAATCTTGCGTCACGAGAAAACTTCGCACATGCGTATAAAGTTGCCGGGAATAATCTCCTGAGAAACTTTCACGCAATGTGGACACAACCTTCGCAATAATAACAGGTAGATTTTGTAAAGCAAGCCTTTAGTTTTTTTGGAGACCATTCTAATATAATACGTGTCTGTAGAATGTTCAAATCAGCTGATGCAGGTAAACAAATGAATGCATCCTTTGAGAAGACATGAAAGAAGTGCTGCGTGTATAGGTAGGTAGGTAGGTGAGAATTAGTCGATGGGAAAGTGAGCCGGTGTAAGTAAATGCGTATAATATTCAAGGTGAAAATACTGATTGGCTGCTCAAACACGTGATTCGAGGAATGAGCCGATATCGGTGCTCACCAGCGCGCCTTTATTTGCCTACGTTCCCAGTAAAGATGTGTAGATCAAGGTTACGGCTGCATTTATCTTTTATGGGCACTGTAAATCAAGAACAAATTTCATCGATAACATGGTATAAAGCTAACAGTGCGACTTGTTGGTATATTTGTTTATGATATTTCACAGATACCTATGATTATGTAAACAGTTCACGGTAAACATCTACTATCTCGTCCAAATTATTCAAGGTTAATTCACTGCTCCACTGATCCAACTTTGGGATTTCAGGAAAAGTGTTTACTACAAATATGATAAGTCGAGCGTTCGTTATTTTATTCAGGCGATTCGTTTGCATCAAAACATTCCATGATAAATTATACGATTTTGAATTACTTATATTTATGAAGGAAAGTTTATCTATTACTCGCAGATAAGCTTAATTTTACTCCTGGCTTTTTAGGCTTTTTTTTATTTTCAGACTAATGTATTGTCTTATGTATATATAAACATATCATCTATTATATACTCTTTTATGTCCTAGCACTCCAATCCGAGTAAACCTAATAATAAATAATAATATTTTTTTAACTATATAGAGTAGGTAGTGGTCTAGGTATGTGTCAGGTAGCAACAATGCAGCGGTGGCAGTGCACTGCACAGTCAGTATGTGGGCCACGCCGCGACAATGTCCTCCGCGAAATGCTGAAACCAGCGCATTCAAGGCTGCGAGGGTCAAGTAGCTTTTATTTCATAACAAGTATGTATGTATAGAACTTGTACTGGCTGGCATTTATTCTGCATTAGATTTCTTGCTGCGGAAAAAAACGTGAGTTAAAACGATAAGGAAAATTATTTATAATTAAAAACTATACTATCTATTAAATAATATTAATTTTAGTTCTCTGGAGGCTTTTTTGACATAGTAATAATTTCATAATGTTACATAATGTGTAGTGTGTACTCTGCCTTCCTACTTTCTAATTAAGGAATTTTATAAATCATGGCAAAATATTGTCACGTGGCCAGTTTAAACCAAGGAATCGAAATGTTTTATGTATAGTCAGCAATACTAGAAGGTCAAGTCACGTGTTGAACTCAGCTATATTTGCTGCGTAGGTTGATTGTGCTCTTTGCTATGCTGACTGCGGTAGCTTATGATATAATTTTACTAAAAGTAGGTAACTGTAACTGTGCATGTCATAATAATGTTGAGTTTCTTTTTTATGCATGATGGTAATACATACTTATCTTAAAAGCACATTAAAGGTGAATGATGAATAAGATCGAATATCAAACTCTTATTATTGACTGCATGATATTTGATATTATCTGTAACATATACAATGCATGTACAAGTACATATGTTTAGATAGTTTACCTTCATGCTACAGGTGTATAAGAATAATACATCTTATTACAATCCTATCGTAAGAATGTGTCGCCAGTACAATAAAATTATTAAAAATAATAACACTATTGATGTATTGATTTGATCGTAATATCTCAAAATTTAAGGCATATGTTAGAATAATTATATTCACGGCACATAAATAGATATGTAATTTTTATTTTTTATTTTAGGTACCTATCTCTTCTTGTAATGTAATTATGTATAAAGTGCTTAACAAATGATCATGTTATATACACATGTTTAGGAGTACCTATAGCTCAGCTCAAAATTATTTCGATCATAAACTATCAAATGCACTGTTATCTGTTCTGTGTATAAATAAATGGCTTCAACTATTATTCTTAGTCCACGCTTTATAACTTTATGTATATAATAGTAGGTACATAACTTACGTCATAGTTATAATTAAACGAAGAAAGTCGGCATGGCCATACGATCTTATATGAGTGCAAAGCGGGGGAAGACAATAAAAATGAGATCGAGTTCGATCAATAAACATAAAAGCATTCCTGAGCGAAGGATGAATGAATCGAGGCTCGTCTGAAGAAGGTTTAGTAGTATTTAGTATTCTGTGAGTTGGTTTTGTTTGCTTGTAGGTGGATAATGAAAAAGCTCGGCTGGTTGAGGTGCGCACCTGTGCGAGTGCGCAGGCGCCGCGGCCGTGGGACCGCGGCCGCAGGTACCCGCTGCAAAAACAACATAATGCCCGTATTGTACGTGCTCATGTGAATCTGGATTGACCGAATAACTTCGCGGAATACTTCATTGTATGTCTCAACACCACACAGTGCCATCATTGCTGGATCGATTCAATGTATGAACAGATGCTATTCGATAACTTCTATGATAAAGTGAACCTGTACTGTATCTGTACCACGCAGCTAATGTTATTAATGTTTCTATCACTAAACCGATCACTTATTCTGTGCCACACTTTATTATCTTCAGGCAAGAAATTAGAAAGCAAACTTCTATTGGCGCGATTATGAAAATTGATATGGTATAAATTGAAAGTTTTGATAATAACCAGTAAGGTATTTAGATCGTCGGCCAGATTTTATTTTCATCGCCATACTGGGGAGAAACATAAAGAAAGCACGAACGAAACGCTTTATGTGTAGGCTGAGGCCCACTCAGATATGTGCGTTCCGTGTTTCAATTTTTGCCCATATCTGGCGGCGGTGGTGTGCCGGCGCGTGTATACAGATGCAGATATGCTAAGAACGTGCAGATCGCCGCCAGCCGCGGTCGTAGGCGGCGACACTGAGCTTTGCCACTTCCCGCGCCACAGATTTATGCACATGTCTTCTAACACCACTCCGCACCTACCGCCGATACCGCACTACATTAAGCCCACTGCGATTTGCAGAACACGCACCCGCCCACGCACCGCCGCCGCCTGCGCCGCGCACGCCACCATCGCTGCCTGCACTCCACTGTCTATCTCGATGCTAAATCCTTTTACAAAAACACTTCTCTCCGCGTAAACCCCTCGAGGCGTAAATATTCTTTTTACGAAACTATTGAAATCGGGATGTGTGATTTAGTGCGTTGTTGATTTTATCCACATTCCGCGCCGTTGTACAATGCGCCGGCCGACGCAATGCGAAATTCCATTAAACATTTTGAATACAAATAAAAGGAGATTTTGGAAAAATACTGTCGAAGTTATCTTCGACGGGTCATTGTTCAGCTTTCTGGTTTACAGACGAACAATCACACTGTTTTGTTTGCAGCTAACCATGACAAACCGTGTTGTATGGTTTACCTGTGCATGTTTTCTTTGTTGCTTTCCTCATTGCATAATGTACAAAGGCAATGTAGAGTAGTGATACCTACTCTGACAGTGCTCAGTTTTCTTTACAAGTCGAGAGGTCGAAGAGCGATTGAACTCTAAATAGGCAATATGTCTGCGAAGTACTCACGTGTACTGTTTGTTTGATATCTGCAAAGTTATCTGCTTAACTTGCGGAGCCTCATTCGTTATGCTGAACCAGGGTCTAAGCTAAATCATCACTATGCAACATCACGCTTTTGGCGCACGTGCTTATGTATAATATTCTAATTTTCTAAAAATCATTAGATAACGATAATAATTACAAACATACATCTTTAATCATAATGCATCGTAACATTAGACCTACTTACTTGAACATAATGCGAAACAACCACGCTCAAATATGTCTATCAGTTACTGTTGTAGAAGGTACTAAAACTATGAAAAATAAACAACAAAAGAAAGATCTGAATCGTGCAGAGGGTGCGTGAGATAAAATAAGTATGTGTTATTCGGATAGCGCACGTAAGTTCGCGCGTTCCGAGGCTCGCAGGATGTCCGACCACGAGATAAGGCAACCTGTCCACTATCTTGGAGCCTTAGGTCTGTCAACAGAACCTATGCAAATACACATCTGATAAATTTTTCGATGCGCCTCAATCGTTACATAACACTGACATAAATAACACTGAATACACAACCGTTTCAAGGTTACTAGGTACTTGTATAAATTGTGCTAAAAGTGGAATGGGAAAAATGTCTGGCCTGCAATTGAATGATCTTTCCATATAATAGACAAAAAAAATATTAATCGTAGTACTCACGTTAATATTTTTAGTTAAATTATACTTACTAATTACGTATTTCTCTATATTATAAACTAGCTCTGCCTGCGACTTCGTCCGCGTGGAATAGTTATTTTGGGCATTAATTCTTTCATTATCTTGAACCTTTTTCGCAGCGCACGCAAAGGAAGCCCTCAAAGATGACTAATTTTCCCCGTTTTTTCCACATTTTCCATTGTTTCTTCGCTCCTATTAGTTGCAGCGTGATGTTATATAGGCTAAAGCCTTTCTCGATAACTGGGCTATCCAACACAAAAAGAATTTTTCAATTCGCACCAGTAGTTCCTGAGATTAGCGCGTTCAAACAAACAAACAAACTCTTCAGCTTTATAATAGTATAGATTAATAGCTTAAAAAACTAACATCACGCTTTTTATTTACTGCACTAAAATACACAACGAAATAAATTTATTTTCAAATAACGTGTTAAAAAGTACAACAGTTTTAAAAAGCATGTCACTGTTTTTGAGATCGAAGGCAGCCAATTCAACCCGAACATAAAACAAACAAGGAAAACGTGGCTGGAGTTTGTCAACGAGTTGTAAATCGTGGCTCAATTTGTTTATAGCGGTTACTGCTTTCAGTGGCAGCCATTGGCAATGACATTGGACTTTACATTGGCCAACAAATAACAAATTGCCAAATTTTCCCGTAAAAATCTTGTATAATGGTATTCGATGTTGCATAGTGACCATGAAGGGGTCAGCGGAAGGCGTTTGTGCCAGTATAAAAAGCTTAAATGATTTATATTTACGAATGCTGAAGTATGTAAGTCTATATTGTCTAAGTATGATATTTATGTATATTGGATGAAAAACTTAGCCCTATTATTGCACTTTTTTACAATCATGACACAAGAATGTTTGATGTAGGTTTGTTGTTGGTTGTAGAAAGTTTGTTTTGGATTCCGGTGGGATTGGGGTGATTTATAAATATGAGCGAAGGTCGCATAAATGGTGGCTGGAGGCGCTTCCGGCGCCGGCACGTGCGCCGCAGGACGCACCCTTCCGTGTACATATATATTAATGCATCTCCGTAAACAACGCATTTAATTAATGCCACATGATGCCACGGCTTTAAAATCAATACGCATGCAAATAAAGTATTCTTAAAGACATCCCAACATCCTTGTCGGTTTGGACTTCCTCGTCGCGGCGCAGGGGTCACGGATGATATATTCATGAACGTTTCTATTTTGGGACAAAAGATAGTCGTAAAATATTACAATTTACAATTGAAACACGTTACGACAGCGCAACATAACGAGTAATTCTTTCCGCGTGTGATAAATGGCGACATTCATGAAGGTGAAGAAAAAAAAAATTCATGAATTCCTTAAGTTATTGGCACAAAAAGGGAAAATTTAAGACGTGTCGAGTCAGACAATGCAGAGTGGTGTTAATCTTGCTGCGATCAATAAACTCTCTGATTACACATTCATGGAATACTTTGTGGCTTGCGCCCGCGCAGGTATTGTGCATTCGCGACTACTTTGTAAACTTCATAGTGTTTTTTTGAGTACCTACACATGTATTTAATTTTTGAAATTCTTGCCTTTTTTACGAGGACAACATTGTGTGGGACACTGACAGTATAATATTTAAATTCAATTGTTAGCGTAAAATATTGGGTGGCTACGAACGGTTCTTTATTATAAGGATTGTGATTTTATTATTCCGTATTCACATTCAGATTTGATTACCTTTTGTGATATATACCTGTTTATGGGATGGACTTCCGTGATTTTATTTATGATTTTCCTAATTATTTAATATTAAGGTAAAGGTGTCTGTTTGAAAGATAACTGTTTAATGAATAAATATAAATGACATATTCTCTCAGTAGTGCTATCGATACTCGTAACGTACGAGACATATGGGTCAGCAGACGTATAAAAGATGGGCATCGGGAAAAAAATATGCCAGCTGACCGTTTGTATAGATTGACGTAGTTAATAGGTAACGGGGAGGTGAGGTGACACGGCTATATGGGCACATCTGTTGGAGCCCGCTGTAGCCGCCGCGTTCGCCGCCCGCGCCAGCGCCGGTGCCACGCAGCGTCATCTGCGCCAGATTAGACGATGCTTACCATTTTATTATGCCATTCGTTTAATTTTATTACAACCACCGCCCAATTAAAATTTAGAAATAGCTCAAAGCGAAAACAATGCACGTGATAGCTAATCTAAATCATATTTTAATTTGTCTCAGGTGTTGACGATTTTATTTGAAAATGTTTCACACAAACAAAGCCGTATGGTGTGTGGGAAATCAAACCGTAGACTGAAATTATCATAATAATTGAAGAACAGATTGAACAAGATACGATTTAAGGAAATCAATGGAGGCAGAACTTCCATTCATATGCGTTTGTGATTTGAATTAAGTTTAATAAGCTTTTATTCGGATGCGTGTCCACGGCGAGCCTCGGCGATCACACGGAGTGACAAACTGAACCTTTCCTTTTAGGCTAAGAGATTGTAAGCCAGGTAAGAAAGGTATGGAGTATAGAAACAGTATGCTCACACTGTTTCATTGATTTCGTGAAATGTAGCAATAAATTAATACTATTGTCTTTTGATATTTACTCGTATAATCAAAATTGTCGACGAACGTCTCAATCTGTTGTATGCGTCCAGAAGACAGGTTTACGAGATATTTGATTGTTTTTAGTTAGTAAAATAGTTCTACACACATTACATTGAGTTATGCTTAATGACGTCTTAGGCGTTTTGGGTGGTTATTTATTAAATCATGTTTCTGAAGTAATGCAGGCCTCTCACCTCTTTGACTATAAAGGGCCTAAACACGTTCATTTGACGTCTATGTATTAAAATCTTATGCATCGTTCGGCCGTCTCATTTGAACGATAGTAATCTTCAAAGGTATTTTATGGTTTTATTGAGTCACTTCCGAAATACCCCTCAATTTAATCTATAATTTAACGTAAATTGGGACGTTTTTAGTATTTTGAGGCTACGCTTTGGTTTGTAACGAATAAATGAAATCAAAACAAATTATCATGATTCTTTCCGTCATTAACTATATTTTTAGCCAATTCTAAGCTATTCGTTTGTAGTAAAATTTTACTCATACATTTTTCGGCAAGATAGGCAAACGCAGGAATACAATATTTTTTTATGAAATGTATATGTAAATATGAGAGCTTCAATTTATTTAAAAAAGCTCCAGGTTTATCACAAGGTAATCAAGAGAGAGCCATTGTATGTCCTTCACAAATACCCACTAACTTCCTTTAGAGCCCGTCTCCAAATGTTTTCAATCGGAGGTGATAATTCCAGCTTGATTTACAAGGTGACCGAGAGATTGTTGATTAGATAACTTTTTGTGGTTATTTATGGCTATTATGATCGAACAATCATTTCACGCTCAAGTGAGATATTTCTACGTTTATGTTCGGTCAGGTTGGCACAGTTTAAAATAGGAGCCGAGAGGTTTTTATGACCGGAAAGAAATATTAATATACTTATATGAATATTTCCTCCTGCGTAAGTCACTTAACCCATGTTTGACTATGTACTATAGGTTTATTTTTCATTTAATTAGTCTTTATTCTGGTAATGTCGACGTCCGTCTAAGTGATGAGCCGCTCGCTTCAGACACACCTGCTCCACCAATCCATTCAGGCCTCCAAACAGCGAACACAATAGGTCTTATTCAAATGTTAAACAAAAATGGCGTTCGATAGACAGCAGCACTATATTGAATTATCTCGAAGGCGGAACAATGGTTTACATCGATATAACCCGCTTTCTTTTGGAGAAAGACAACAAGGTTGTCGTGGTGAGGACGCTGACAAGTCCCGCAACACAAAGCCCGCGGTCGAGCGCACGGCGCGGGCGCACAAAGGTCAGCGCGCGAGATCACCTTACACCGCGCGTCGTGAGCGTTGCGGAGACTTTTGTGAGTCGACGACGAGCACTATCGCGACATCTGGGAGCGGAGATGCTCCTCATAATGCGCCCAGATAACGCTCGCTTTGTGTCGTGTGCTCTATAACAAGAAGAATATTCCATGAAAGGAGCGCGCAACGCAACAGGTACATGCTCCTGCGATTATCTTCTAGTTTAGGTGACGCGTGGTCGCCTCCTTTCAATCCCTCACTCGAGTCTGCTCTTTGTGCTTATGTATTGCGTGCGCTGTATGATCCAACATGTTTACATGGCGATATAATTAGAATCATGTAACGTGGCCGAGTACATAAGCTCGCATGCACAATATGGATCGGTTGTTGTGGCTGCGTGTGCGCCTGCGTCTCGAGACACGTTTAGAAGCACTGAATTAAACAATCACGGCTGACTCATAGCACCGGTTCACTATAGAGACAACTGAAATTATCTCTGTCTAGTTTATTTCGTAGACAAAACGCCATGTTACTACGATAGCATAATTCACTATTGTTTTATCTCTACTGGATACATAGCTATTTCTTAAACAACATTATTGCTGATTCATGGCACAGTAGGTAAATTCAGCAAGTTGCTTTACGATTAAGCTTAATGGCGTTCCCCTGAGATTTGTGTTTTGGAAATTGGAAGCCAGGCAACAACCTGGGCAATATTAACAATATGAAATGTGTTAGGTACACCGAGTAAATGTTCCTTTGGCTAGGGAACTTTGATAATCAAAACTCACAACCTATTAGTGACTCGAAGCATTCGTTTTTTTTAATATATATTTGTTAATCATGCGTCAGGTGGCATAGATTTGTGAGGAGTAATCTCTTAACCAAACAGACATGTGAGCGGAGCAAATTGCACAAATGCATTGTGTGCATGTTTGGTGGTAGTGTGTAGCAATATGTGGCTGGGGAGGTAGTGTAGGTACAGTGCAGTGTGTGCGGCGTACCTGCGCGTGGAGCCCACCCAGGCGGCGGCTGCACGCATTCACGCGATCTGCACTCCAGCCCTAATAAGTCACCTCCCGGCCGCTGCCGGGGCCTGTCCGCCGCCGCAGCGCTACTTGTTTACTGGCCCGACTGCCCCGCCACCCCCCGCGATACTCGCCAAACTATAATGTTACATTATGACTGGGAGATGCTGAGATAACAAAATGAGCCTGTTATAATCGCTACACGCGAGGCCGTATCTCCTACATGTTCGGAATTTATTTGATAGCTCGCTATATGGGAGTCATAAACACGATGCGGAGATTGTAGCAGTGTCTCAATTAGTGCATTATCTTCAGTAGTAATTGCCCGTCCTGGCTCACTTTATCGCTTCCAAGCGCGGCATTATCGATTTAAGGCTCATATTCATACATACCTCGGCGGACTTACATGAAGTTCAGATCCGTACATTGTAAGTGGACTTCGACCACGCAAAGCGATTTCGTCAAACGTATTCACTCAACACGTTGCCACAGTATGCAATCATATCGCTCCACTTATTGCATCGTATATAAATTTAATTGACAAGATATTTATCTAATTATCCATAATGCGTTAAGCGAGTGAGCCGCTCGAGGCGCATTGGAGTGATTGAATGTGACATGCAAATAATGTAGGTTTGTATACACTTGTAGCTGCCAAGTGGCGAGAAATTGCGCAGCGACTGGAAGCAGGCCACCGGGCCCGCTCTGTGTGGCGCATATATATCACATGATGTGTGCTCTGTATGTACCAGGGCAGGGCCCGGGGTGTTCCACGCTGGGAGCTGCTTCTGCAAGCTTCCTACATCTTACTCAGCCTGCACCCCTTCACGTCCCCTCATTCCACAACCGAAACATCTTATTAGCTGTCGTAAAAATGTGCCACTTATTTTTATGGTCGCTTCCCGTCGTCGCGCTCGGCAATAAGTTTTATGTTCGGCCAAAGTAGAGAGTAAACATTCTCAGGCAATTAGCGGATTGTTTCTTAAAGTTGAGATGTCACGGAATGTAGAGCGGTGGATGCTGTAACTGATGACCGGCGAGCATTGATTTCACCGAGAGCGATGATTGCGTTGCGCAAGAGGCTGGCGGTGCAGGCGTGCT